>CM053037.1:30241076-30723576 GCA_028564925.1 Lithobates sylvaticus | reverse complement strand
CTTGCAGCCGGTGCAGTGCCATAGAATGAGATTTGCCATAGAATGAGATGCTCTGCCTCCGTCACATCCTATTGGCTCACAATCAGTCTCACTTTGGCTATCATAGGGAGAGGATCTCCTCCCTGTGATAGCTGGACCTGCACGGAGCTCTATAGGAGCTAAATAGGCGATTTGAGTTGTGGTTTTAAGGGATGGCTCAAAGTGCTGAGTGACACTTGCAAAGCACGGAAAATGTTTTGTGCCGCTTGTATCTTTATCACCGTCACCCCCATGCAGCAGCAGCAGCAGCTGAGGAATCCGCAGGAGGATTCCAAGCTGGAGCTTCTCTGCATTCAGTCTATTGAAAAGGCAGAAGATCTTTACTACATTCCGCCGCTGCCATTCGCTCTCATTGTCCTAGAGGGGGGAGATTCTGAGCAGCTGGCCGAGCCATTAACTCCTGCACACTGCTAGCGAGAGAGCGGCTTTTTAATTCTTGAACCTGTAAATGCTGGAGCGTCCAGCTAGGAGACTTCCCCTGGATGGGCACCGCAATGCTCTGACTTCTACTCTACTTACAAAGCCCCGTGCAGAATGAATGGTGAACGGGTGGGGGTTGGGGTTGCAGGGGGGGGGGGGGGGTGGTTTTTCCTGTGAACAGTCTTATTTAGCAGTGAATATATAATGGGATGTGAAGCGTTTAAGCAGAAAGCAGGCTTTGCAGATGACTTTGTACCTTCCTCTCTCTCTGTCTGGTGATTGTTATCACTGGACACCCTGGCACCTGGGGCTGTAACGTGCCCGTCGTCCACAGGTCCTTTCACATGGGACTGCTTGCCCAGTTCTGCAGATATGATTGGTGTGTGCCCCTCCCCCCCCCCCCCCCCCCCTCCGTCCTATGTGCCCTGCACTGAACTTCTACCTCCAGTGACAGAGATGAGCCATCCACCGGGCTGGACCGGGACACGGAGAGCTCCGTGCAGGTCCAGCTATCACAGGGAGGAGATCCTCTCCCTATGATAGCCAAAGTGAGACTGATTGTGAGCCAATAGGATGTGATGGAGGCGGAGCATCTCATTCTATGGCAAATCTCATTCTATGGCACTGCAATAAAATTGATGTTCCTTTTCCCCCACAAATAGAGCTTTCTTTTGGTGGTATTTGATCATCTCTGCGGTTTTTATTTTTTGCGCTATAAACAAAAAAAGAGCGACAATTTTGAAAAAAAAAAATATTTTTTATAAAACATATCCAATAAATAAAAAATGTAAACGATCGAATTTCTTTATCAATTTAGATAATAAATAGTATTCTGCTACATATTTTTTTTTGGTAAAAAAAATCCCAATAAGCGTTTACTGATTGGTTTGCGCAAAAGTTATCGTGCCCGCAAACTATGGGATAGATTTATGGACCGAGACGAAGAGAGGAATCTCGTACCTGTGTTTAGAGTGATTGTAAAGGTTTTATTTTTTTTTTTTTTTTTTTAACCCCTTCACGCCAACCTTACGCAAATTTGCATCCATGGCTTGAAGGGGTTATACCAGGGTGATCACCACCCGGTACCGTTTGTTAGAGCGGGTGGTCGGCTCTTCAGGGATAACAATCGATGTGGTTAAAAGCCGCTTGGCTGTTATCCTAAAGGAACGGGAGGGGAAATCCCCCCCCCCCCTTCCGCCATTTTTCCCGGGCCTCCCATCCCAGCCACCAGGAGACCCGAGCCACCACCCGGCCGAACGAAGCTCCGATCGCATCTCCAATGTAAAACCCCAGAAGCGACGTCACTTCCGGTTTACTCAGCTACCAATGGTGCCGATTTTTAAAAAAATGACAGTATTCAGAATCGCTGATTTTGGCGGTCTGAGTACTTTGAAGTGCAAAGGAGGGATTTTGGGTCTTGGGTCCGATCCCTCCATAAAGAGTACCTGTCACTGCCTATTACTGTCACAAGGGATGTTTACATTCCTTGCGACAGCAATAAAAGTGATCAGATTTTTCTTTTTTTTTTTTTTCTCCCACTCTTTAAAAACTTCTTTTCATTTAGTCCATTATAACAAGTAATTATCAAACTATAGTCACTGAAATCCAGCCCAAATCGCATATTACTTACTGTTTAAAGAAACTTAAAAAAACTTGTTTCCAGGGGTTAGGTAGCGCCATCTTAACCACTTTCAGACCGGACCAATTTGCAGCCAAAGGACCAGGCCCCTTTTTGCGATTCGGCACTGCGTCGCTTTAACTGACAATTGCGCGGTCGTGCGACGTGGCTCCCAAACAAAATTGATGTCCTTTTTTTCCCACAAATAGAGCTTTCTTTTGGTGGTATTTGATCGCCCCTGCGGTTTTTTTTTTTGCGCTATAAACAAAAAAGTGCGACAATTTTGAAAAAAAAAACGCATTCTTTTTTATTTTTTGCTATAATAAATATCCCCCAAAAATATATAAAAAAACATTTTTTTTCCTCAGTTTAGGCCAATACGTATTCTTCTACATATTTTTGGTAAAAAAAAAAATCGCAATAAGTGATTATTGATTGGATTTTCGCAGAAGTTATAGCGTTTACAAGATAGGGGATAGTTTTATAGCATTTTTATTAATACTTTTTTTTTTGCAGCAGGAGCCAATGACGCCACACTGCTGTCTCAGCCAATGAGAAGGGGAGTCCCGGGCAGCCAAGACACTCCTGCAACATCGCTGGATCTAGGAGGGATCTTAGGTAATTATTAGAGGGGCTGAGGGGGTCTGCTGCACACAGAAGGCTTTTTATCTTAATACATAGAATGCAATTTTTATATATATATATATATATATATATATATATATATATATATATATATATATATAGAATATATATATATAGAATGCATTAAAAGAGAAATTTATTTATTTTTTATGTATTCATACTTCCCTAGGTGGATCAGACCGATGCTGCAGCTGTCCCCCGCTGTCTCTGCACTGAGAACTGAGCCACCGAACAACGCCAATGGCTCGGTTCTCACTCCTACCCAAACTGAGAGATGCTGCATGTCAGTCAGCATCTCTCCTGCTCTGCTCCTCCACACTCATTGGAGCGTTGAGCTGTGGAGGGGCGGGGAGCGGCCATCTCAGCGGCTCGCTGAGACTGCCATCAGTCAAGGCAGCTGGCGGATCCAGACTTCGGAAGTCCGGATGACGCTGTGCCTCGACCGATTGCAGTGACGTCAGCGGAGAGCGGACTTCAGACCGATCTCCGCTGAAAACAGGTCACAGGAGTGCAAAATGAATTGCATGCCTGTGACCCATAGGAGAAGCCCAGCCTAAAAAGCTTAGGCTGCACTTCTCCTTTAAGTTGTGAGGTGGGGCCTCCATGGATTGGACTTTTTTTTCCAGCACATCCCACAGTTGCTCAATTGGATTGAGATCTGGAGAATTTGGAGGCTAAGTCAATACCTCAAACTCGTTGCGTTCCTCAAACCATTCTTCAATTCAGACCAGGCCACCATTTTTCACTGCTATGTGGTCCAGTTCTGATGCTCGAGTGCCCATGGTATGCACTTTAGGCTGTGGACACGGGTCAGCATTGCTTTGCCACGTAGTCTGCGGCTACACAGCTCCATACACAACAAACTGCGATGGCCATTTTTCGGCTTTTAACACATCAACCTCTGGGACAACATGTTCACTTGCTGCACAATATACCCCACCCACTTTCAGGAGCCATTGTAAGGAGATAATCAATGTTATTCACTTAACCTGTCAGTGGTCATAAATATATGGTTGATCGGTGTATGATAACTGGAAAGGAACCAGGCTGTGAGCTTGTTGAAGGTGAGGCACTGATACAACTGCTTCCAAGTTCTCGGAAAATTGTGATGTGAACTTGTCAGTGTGACAAATATGGGAGATAAAAATAAGTCTAGGGGGTTAGTGTGGTCAGTCAAGTGCTTAGGAAGCTGTTTTATGGAAGGCAAGGATTACACGTTTCTACAGAGAATACCAGAAAATGGAAAAAGGTCAAAAGAAGTCAGGTGCCAGCATTTTTTTATTTTTTCTCAGTATTGGCCATGTTCTCCGATCCCCCTCCAATCCTCCACTTGGAGATCTTCCATTTGCAAAGTAATACTAGTAAGGGATCCGCTTGACCTTTTGGCTGATTTGCAAGCCTCCCGGCCCACTGCAGAGATTCGGCGGAAATGCTACGCCGCGTTAACCCTTCTTCCTATTCAGCGGCAGAATATCAAACTTAAAGCAAACTATATATAATTCATATTGCATCCAGCCAGTGTGTCTCCAGCTGTAGCAAAGCCTCTTGGCTTACAAAATGATCAGAATAACACATTCTACCCATTCACCGCCTATAAGGTTGTGCAAGAGTAATTTCTCAACATTAAACAGCACCTCCCAATTTTGTTTTCTCCACAGGGGGATTTATTTTGTGATCATTCCCATCTGTCTACAGGCTACAAAAGGATACAAGCCAAGTTGGAGATTAGTCACGATGGGCAGGTCTCAGCATCCACTATCATTGATGCCCATCATTCCAGGGCTGTCTTTACTATTAATTGGACCCTGGGCAGACATTTTCTTGCCCCCCCCCCCCCATGCAATGTCATGCTCCACCTGCTCTGAGACATACAGTAAATAGCAGCTAGACTCAAAATCAGATCAGGCGGTGATTGCGATTAATTGCTAGGAGGTTACAACATATCATTACCGCTCATTGGCTGCTAGAGGTCACAGCACGTGACTTCTGCTTGTTAATTGGTTGCTAGAGATTACTGTACATCAATACTGTTGACTGATTGGTTGCTAGAGGTTACTGCAATTTAGTACTGCTCACTGATTGGTTGCTAGAGGTTACTGCACTTTAGTACTGCTCACTGATTGGTTGCTAGAGGTTACTGCACTTTAGTACTGCTCACTGATTGGTTGCTAGAGGTTACTGCACTTTAGTACTGCTCACTGATTGGTTGCTAGAGGTTACTGCACTTTAGTACTGCTCACTGATTGGTTGCTAGAGGTTACTGCACTTTAGTACTGCTCACTGATTGGTTGTTAGACTGTACTCAGGGAGGCATGATATACATATGAATGCTGCCTCTATTTACATATCGATGCAGACGGTCCAACACTATTAACATATTAATGATGCCGCCATTTACATATCAATGCTGGTTATTTACATGTAAACACAGGGTCTGCAGCGGAGTCATCTATAGACAATAGGGGCAGAGCTGAGCAGCATTAGTAACAGAACTTCACACTGAGATATCGGGACACAGTATGGGACAAACTTCAAGGGAATTTAAACTGGGATAGTTGGCAAGTATGAAGCAGCTGCTTTGGGCCCCAAAACAATGACAGGGCCCAGGGCAGTTGCCCCTTTTGCCCTGCTTTAAAGATGGCCCTGCATCATTCTCTGCCACAGATGTCCCCATGTATGTCTGGTCATAAACAGGCATGACAGTACCAGACTATAAGTTGCTATGAGGCTCAGCAGACCTCTGTAGAGAGACCACTGCTTCCAACAGCAAGGGTCCTTCTTTGTGGTATGCTTGCAGGGGACAGGCTTGATTGCTCAGACTGTGGCTGTATTCTACAGAAAATGAACTGTACACTTTATGTACATGGAATTCCTGGTAAAGGGCTAAATGAACAGATGAAATACGTACCATAGAAAGATTATTTTACCTGCCAAAAGGATTTGCATTTCTATCCACCCAGCTGATTTAATCTATCAGCTGGGTGGTATTGAATTTATTCTTTTCCTCAGTCTTCACAAGGGAATCGGGGGGGGGGGGGGCTTCAGTAACCAAAACTGCAGTGTTCGTCTTCATGACACGTCATAGTAAGCACCCTCATGGCTAACGGGACAGAATTACAAATAGACTCAGGAAATGTAACATTAATAAATCACCAGGACCAGATGGCTTGCACCTGAGGGTACTTAGGGAACTCAGTCAAGTAATTGCCAGACCATTGTTCCTAATTTTTACTGACAGTCTAATGACTGGAATGGTACCAGCTGATTGGAGAAAAGAAAATGTAGCACCAATATTTTAAAAAAGGGCAAAAATGCATCCCTGGGAATTACAGACCAGTTAGCCTAACATTAATAGTATGCAAGCTCTTGGAGGGGATGATAAGGGACTATATACAAGATTTTATAATGAAAATGGTATCATTAGCAGTAATCAGCATGGATTCATGAAGAATCATTCTTGCCAAACCAATCTATTAACCTTCTATGAGGAGGTGAGCTGCCATTTAGATAAAGGAAGGCCCATAGACGTGGTGTATCTGGATTTTGCAAAAGCATTTGACACAGTTCCCCATAAACGTTTACTGTACAAAGTAAGGTCCATTGGCATGGACCATAGGGTGAGTACATGGATGGAAAACTGGCTACAAGGACGAGTTCAGAGGGTGGTGATACTCGGAATGGTCAGGGAATGGAAGTGGGGTCCCCCATGGTTCTGTGCTGGGACTAATCCTGTTTAATTTGTTCATAAATGACCTGGAGGATGGGGTAAACAGTTCAATATCTGTATCAGCAGTGAAATGATGGGGTGGGCAACTACATGGCAAATGAGGTTTAATGTAGAAAAATTTAAAATAATGCATTTGGGTGGCAAAAATATGAATGCAATCTACTCACTAGGGGGTGAACCTCTGGGGGAATCTAGGATGAAAAAGGACCTGGGGGTCCTAGTAGATGATGGGCTCAGCAATGGCATGCAATGCCAAGCTGCTGCTTACAAAGCAAACAGAATATTGGCATGCATTAAAAGGGGATTAACTCCAGAGATAAAATCATAATTCTCCCGCTCTACAAGACTCTGGTCCACCCGCACCTGGAGTATGCTGTCCAGTTCTGGCCACCAGTCCTCAGGAAGGATGTACTGAAAATGGAGTGATTACAAAGAAGGGCAACAAAGCTAATAAAGGGACTGGAGGATATTAGTTATGAGGAAAGGTTGTGAGCACTGAACTTATTCTCTCTGGAGAAGAGACGCTTGGGAGGGGATATGATTTCAATTTACAAATACCGTACTGGTGACCCCACAATAGGGATAAAACTTTTTTGTGGAAGGTAGTTTAATAAGACACGTGGCCACTCATTAAAATTAGAAGAAAAGAGGTCTAACCCTTAACTACGTAGAGGGTTCTTTACTGCAAGAGCGGCAAGGATGTGGAATTCTCTTCCACATGTGGTGGTTTCAGCGGGGAGCATCGATAGTTTCAAAAAACGATTAGATAAGCACCTAAATGACCGCAATATACAATGTAATACTGACCTATAATCACACACATAGGTTGGACTTGTGTCTTTTTTCAACCTTACCTACTATGTAACTAGTTTCAGTTGGGTAAATTTTAAAGGACTTTGTAGTAGTTCTATACATTGTTTTCATTTTTACAACCAACAGCAGACTTTGCTGTATAGATCTCAGTGAGCCTTAATAACCACGATCAATCCATCAATTTAACAGCCACGCATGTAGATCTGCAGGTTTGTAGTGGTAATTGTCACTCACACAAGGATCTCCTCTACTGAAGAACTGGCCACCCACATTACCATCTTGTTCTACAACCACCATTCAACTGCACCATTGCTGGTACTTTTATAAGTAGCTATGCAATGATTCATAGGAATTTGACCACCATACAGTTTATTAGACTTTACAATCCAAGTATACAAACTCTCAATCTACCAACCACTATATAGTTCAAGGACCTGCCTTACTGGATACAAATTTATTATAGTTTAGTTAGGTTCTCATGCTGCGTAGTTTTGTACTCCAGGGGGAGGGCAAATGTAATGTAGAATGTGAATGTTTCTATGAGTGCTCAAAAAAGAAATTCCACCTTCACCAATATTTGGAAAGACCAGGGGTACCGTTGAGACCTTGAAGGGGAGGATGCTCACTGATGGTTGGTGGGAGTTTCTAGAGTATGACCGTGGCTTGAGGACGTGGCTGAAAATTGTGAAATTTCTAGTCTGCATATGGTTGGATAATTGTCAACCTGTTTCTTCAGCTGATCAAGAAGTACTTGGAATCATACAATGCCAATCAATCAGTGAACACACACAACACTATTACAAGTTACTGTTACACAAATCTCCATTTCTTAAAACATTTCCAAATCAAACAGCAAGGTAGTAGTGGGCCCTAGTACTGTATAGGAGTGTCCCATCAACAGTGCCCAAATTAGATCACTCCACAAAATACAATGAAATATTCACATATACCTATAGGTGGTACGGGAAGGCTCAGAGTGCGCTTTGTAAGAAACTAGGTATGTTCTGACATCGAGAGAAAATATAAATAAACCATACATTTGTCAGAGCTGGGCTCAGCCCTTCCTTCTCTGCTGTCGGCTCATTGCCAGCTTCTATCTCTCCACAGTGACTCACCTGTTGATGATATCCTGCTCGTCGGTCCTGCCTACTTAAACCGCCCAGCCCAGATGATCTCTTCCTTCACCTTGGTCAACATCACAGAGACTCTCCTGCGTTCCTGTTAAAGACTTGCTTGGCTGGCATTCCTTCTGGCTCCAGATCCTGCTTGATGTTCCACTATGCTGTTCCCTGACTTTCTGGCTTGTCTGACTATCCGTTCCGGTTACCAAACTTTGTCAATGTTTTGACTACGTTTGTTCCATTTACTTTTATTATTAAACAAGTGTGATTTAACTGGACTTCTCTCTGTCTGAGTCATGGTTTCTGACAACATTGTATGTGCATCTGAAAGGAGTTTTTACTGATGTATGTAGACCATGGAAAAACTATGGGTCTGATTAATTTCTGAAATACAAGGACTTAAGTGTCAAGAAGCCAGGCATTTCAAATTTGCACTTTTCTATCATAACAACAAAAATGTCCAGCCATCAGATCAGCCTACCAGTTCCATGAATAAGCATCACATTGATCAGACTATGCCTTCAGCAGTTCCATATTGCCTGCCAAAATGACCATGTTGACAGGTGCTGTATCTCAACCTCCAGGACCTCTACTGCCCAACTCAACACCAACCAACTAGATCTCTGGGCAGTTGCAAGTTTCCATCACTTTATCCCATTCTCCACCTGCTCAGTCTAGGTCAATGTACAACCCTCCACGTCTCCTTCCCCTGTTTGTATACCCCGCTAAATCACCTTCTCCACCCCATTTGTCCATTTCTCCACATTACCTTCTCCACCTCTTTGTACATCCCTCCACACCCCTTCAGCTTTTTGTATACCTCTTCACATCTTTTTTTTAACCTCTTTGTACACCCCAATCACTTATTGAAACTTCTTTTAACACTATTTCTCAACCTCTTTTCTACACCCTCCCATTCCCCTTCTCCACCAATTTGTACATCCCTCCACACCTCTTCCCCACCTATTTGTATGCCCCTCCAAGCCCCCCTTTCGACCTGTTTGTACACCATTTTGTACCTCCCCTTACTCAGTTTTGAGCAGCCTCTCTTTAACCTGGTACATAGGTGTTTGACTAAAGAGTTTTCCTGCCAGTTGTAATTGCTGGTCACCACCTACCTTCACCTACATGAGTAATAATAGTTGTATAGATTATATGTACAGTTGTGCTCAAAAGTTTGCAGAAATCATGAAAATTTGGCATCGATATTGAAAATATGACTGATCATGCCATTAAATATTTATTTAAGGATATATAAAACCATTTGTTATCAAATAGTTGTTTGGCTCCTTTTTAATTTATAATGATAACAGAAATCACCCAAATAGCCCTGATCAAAAGTTTACATACCCTGGAATGTTTGGCCTTGGTAAAGACACACAAGGAGACACAGACAGGTTAAAATGACAATTAAAAGTTGATTTCCCACTTCTGTGGCTTTTTAAATTGCAATTAGTGTCTTTGTATAAATAGTCAATAGGTTTGCAGGTAGTGGCTCCGGTGTCCGCTCCTCCAGCGGCTTCCTCCGCCGTGTGTCTCCTCTCTCTTCCGCCTGAGGGCTAGGCATCCAATAGGATCGCTTGACGCTTTGGCCAATCGGGAAACAGGTCTCATGACCTGCCTCCTGATTGGCAGGGAGGAACTTTAGCGTGAACATAGCAACAATTAATTTGCTATCATCACACAACTGGGTGGGCTCTGCGCGCAATGCTCTACGCTCCAAGCCCACCCTTTTTTGAAGCCTATTAGAGCCTCTAGCTATAATCAGGTGCTTCAACCCCCCCCCCATCAATAGAATCCTTAGTCCGGTTCCCCAATATGTAGACCAGGGGGTCAGATGCAAGGACGGGGGAGGCGGCGCCTGTGCGCCCTCTATGGATGGGCCGCCACTGCTCATGACCTTAATATCGAGCCACTCTGGGGAGATCTCAAACGTTCATGCAAGAAGACCAAAGACTATGAATGACCTGCAAAAGACTACATGCGATCATTGACGCTAAAGGGAGCAATACGCAGTATTAAGAACAAAGGGGGTGCAGACTTTTGAACAGGGGGAATTTCATTTGTTTAATTGTTGCCATGTTTTGCTTTATGATTGTGCCATTCTGTTATGACCTACAGTAACAGAATATAAATCCCATAAGAGATACAAGAAATGTGTTTTGCCTGCTCACTCATGTTTTCTTTAAAAATAGTACATACTGAAACCTGCCTCTCACTTATATGCACACCTCATCTTCGTGTCACTATCGACTCTTGACAAACTCTGGACTAGCTGGCAGACTGACATTCCAACATTGGACAATGATGACTGGGACGATGTCTGGGACCTCCCCTTTAACTCCCTTGTTTCCATCCAAGACCGTCTGGTTCAATTTAAAATAGTTCACAGGGCCTACTACACCCCATACAGGTTCCACAAGATGAACCCTTCTCATTCTCCGGAGTGTTGGCGTTGTGGTGCATCGCCTGGAGATTTCTCCCATATTTTCTGGCGCTGCGCCAAGGCCCAACAATACTGGGAAATAGTACTGGAACTGATTGGTAAAGTTACCTTGATCACTGTGCCTTTGGCTATGGAAGTTTGCATACTGGGACTTATTGAACCCATTGTGCCGTCCGCCGCTAAAATGCACAGTGATTAGTATATTGCTGTTTTATGCACGGAAGAATATTGCTAAACAGTGGAAAAAGCCTGAACCCCCTTCCATAGTGCAGTGGAAACGTCTAGTAAACAACAGCCTTCCCTTATACAAAGATACTTATCTGCACAGGGGCTGCCCACAAAAATACGACAAGGTCTGGCGCAATTGGTTGGCAGAACCTGAAACAGCTTAAGTGGATGTGGTGGGGCTTGTTCCATTGACGGAGCTCTGCTCCCCCTCCCCTAACATACCTATTTTCAGGGGGCTCCGGCTTGGGATCGGGACTTATCGCACCTATCCATCTGGGGCCACCAAAGATGTACCCTTACAGAGATATAGTACTGATGTACCATGTTTGCACTGGATATGATTATTACTTCCAATGACCCTTTGTATATACTGTGAGCACTTTTGTTTTATATGTTTGTATGTTGTTAAAACTTTAATAAAAATAGTACATACTGTATATTACCAATTCCCTGGGGTATGCAAACTTTAGAGCACAACTGTGTTTAAATTGGAAGAAAATATATTTCGGCAGCTTTATGGCTGCAGTATAAGAAAATCCAACTTGCATCCCGATGCTAGAAATAAATCTCCAAGTCTGCTCGTTTGGAGACCTACCAGCTATGCAAACATTGCCCATGTCCTTTTGTTTTCCTTTGCAAAGAATGTATAAATAAATCATATGGTCGTGTGGAGCGGGACCCCCTCAAGTACCATACACAATACACGCAGCCGTATCCATCAATATGACCTTCTAAAGGCCAACAAGACATATCCTTCCAAGGGGCTCCCACTGGGCTCTTGCTGTTAGGAGTACCCAAGCTGAGAAAGAAATATGTGAAGGACAGGCTATAACCGCCATTCACAGACCCGTATTGATTTCATTTTAAGAGCCCCTTAACCCCTTTATCGTCACTGGTTGCCACAGACATGGCAGATGAAATGATAACTCCATTGCTACCCGTCTGTCATGTTGGATGTAATGAAGGTTTCCTGATATACTGGTTTGGGATAGAGCCAATAAGATAATTAGTGATCGACCTTCTAAACGTTTCAATGGGTAATTGTAAGGATATCATCTCTCCACGCTAAAGGACTCACCTGGGCTTAAAGCTGAACTCTGAGCAGATCATGTATGTCACAATGACCCTTTGCCTATGTAGCGGTAGCTATGCAGTTTTATTACATATTACAGCAACTGGGACTCTTAAAGCAGCGTTACACCCAGAAATGGAACTACGGAATGGCGAACTACGCCACGTCCAGGCCCTCCTCCCCCCCGCGCTGTCTTCTGGGCAGAGGCGGCTCGTTAATTAGGCAAATTAGGCGGTCGCCCTAAGGCCTCGCACTCACAGAGGCCTCGCAGCCACCTAATTTACCTGTGGTCAATCACCAGGGTGGCGTTCCACTATTTCCAGTGCTGCCCTATGCTTTCTGATCATCGCTGTCACTTCTGAATACAGAAGCCCGGCTTCTGCAGAACTCTCCGGTCGGCCACATTGAACTCTCGGGAGGCGGGGAGGGGTCTGACATCCCTAGTGCCAGGCTTCCATCCAGACACTTTACTTGCAAGTTGCTGGCGCCTGCAGCATCTCCCACGCCACGTTGTTGCAGCCCAGAGTAACAGAGCCAAGGGCGCTTTTCCCAGGCGCCTCCTCGGCTCTGACGTGTCTAATGACAGACCACATGAGGAGGAACCTGGGAGAAAGAACATCGTCCCTGCTGACCCTCCTCTCCTATTCATCCCATGTGATTGGCGCAGTACACATCCCTGACCCTCACAAGCAACAGCACTAATAACATGCTCTGTTTCGGGGGTTCTTCCTTAAACCCTGCAAAGGGCGTGAGTGGGGCCTCATGTTTAAATTTTGCCTAAGGCCTCACAAAGCCTAGAGCCGCCTCTGCTTCTGAGAGACACACAGGTCCCAGAAGACAGCAGGGATCAGTCAGATGCCGGTGCCTCCATCCGGAATCGAGGGACGGGTCGGCTTCGAGTGAGGACATTGTGGGCGCCCTGGACAGGTAAGTGTCCTTATTTTAAAAAGTCAACACTTTTTTGAGCAACGGGCGTTTTGCTTTAGGCGACAGAACGCTCAGATGTGAACAGGGGCCTTTGAGATGAATGGGATTTGTATCGGTAGGTGTTTTTAAAGCGGAGGCCTAGAGCAGAAAAACACCTAGATGTGAACGTAGCCTAAATCCTTGTTGTGGACTTTCTATATAACAAATCAGAAAATGGGGGGGGGGGGGGGTCCATGTTTTCATGCAGGAAGGTCCTGTGTGACCCATATACTGTCGATCTGTTAGGATTTTTGCACATTAGTATGTTTTAATTATTTGTCTTTTCTTTTTTACTGTAATGCTTTTTTTTTTCCTGCTTATGCATCTTTTCCAAAACTCAATAAAAAAAAAAAAAAAGCACACACAGAAAGGAGACTCAGGCCTTGGTATACTTTGCAGAGACGGCAAGTTACATATAATGCCAACAGGATTTAGGTCACTAAGCTTTGTGATGGAAGGTACAGTACACTGCTCAACCATGAAATAATAAGTGTATGGGAACATCAGTATCAGCCATTATGGAGAGAGAGAGAGAGAGAGAGAGAGAGAGAGGAGAGAGAGAGAGAGAGAGAGAGAGAGAGAGAGAGATAAGTGAGAGAGAGAGAGAGAGAGAGAGAGAGAGGAGAGAGAGCGAGAGAGAGAGAGAGAGAGAGAAGGGGGGGAGAGAGAGAGAGAGAGAGAGAGAGAGAGAGAGACGAGAGAGAGAGAGAGAAGAGAGAGAGAGAGAGAGAGGGGAGAAGCGGAGAGGGGGGGGAGAGAAAGAAAGATTTTTTTATTTTTATTCTTTAATTTTTTTTATTTAGGGGAGGACAAGGGAAGTTTTTTTTGAAGGAAGGGGACAGAAAACTTTTTTTTTTTTTTTTATTTTATTCAGGGGGGAGAAGGATTTTGTTTTAATTGTTTTTTTTTTAATCTTTTGTTTTTTTTTTTTTTTTAGTTAATGGAGGGTAAGGGGAAGGGGGTGGGACCTTTTTTTATTTAAATTTTTACTTTCATTTATTTTTTTTTTTTTAGGAGGGGGAGGGAAAATCTAAGGATTTTTAACTCTCGATTTGGTTAGGGGGTGGGGGAAGGAAGGCGGAGGAAGGAGGAAGGGGGGAAAAGAGGGGAGGAAGGGGGAAGGGAGGGGGAGGGGTGGAAGTAAAGGGAGGAGAAAGGGAAGGAGGAAGGGGGGGGGGAAAGAGAAAGGGGGGGGGAAAAAGAGGGAAAAGGGGGGGGGGAAGAGTAAAGGAAGAAGGAAGGAAGGGGGAAAAAAAGGGAAGGGAGGGCGGAAGGGAAGTGGGGGGACAGGAAGGGGGGGGGAAGGAGGGGAAAAGGAAAGGGGAAGGGGGGAGGGGAGGGGCGAGGGGGGGGGGAAGGGGGAAAGGGGGAGGGAGGGGGGAAGGGGAAGAAAGGGAGGGAAGGGGAGAGGACGGGAAAGGGAGAAAGGGGAGGGAAGGGAGGAAGGGAAAGGAGGGAGGAGGGGGCGGGGAAAGAGAGAGAGAGAGAGAGAAAGAGAGAGAGAGAGAAGGAGAGGGGGGAGAGTGAAAGAAAAGAGGAAGAAAGGGAGGGGAAGGGTGGAAGGAAGGGAAAGGGGGAAGGGGGAAAGGGGGGTGGGGAAAGAGGAAGGAAAAGGGTTGGGGGGAAAGGAAAAGGAAGGGGGGGAGGTGGGAGGGGGGGGGATGGAGGGGGGGGGGGGGAAGGAAGAGAGGAAGGAAAGGGAAGGGGGGAAAGGGAGAAGGGGGAGGAAGGGGAGGGGGGGGGGTAAGGAAAGGGAAGGGAGGGAGGGGAAGGGGAAGGAGGGGAAAGGGAAAGAGAGAGCTGGGGGGGAGGAAAAAGAGAAGGAAAGGGGCTGGGAGGGGAGGGGGGGGGGGGGGGGAAAGAGAGCTGGGGAAAGAGAAAGAGAGCTGGGGGAAGAGAAAGAGGAAAAGAGAGCTGGGGGAAGAGAGAGGAAAAGAGAGCTGGGGGAAAATAAGAGAAAAAGAGAGATGGAGAAAAGTGAAAGAAAGAGAGTGGGGGGAGAAGGAAAAAGAGAGCTGGGGGGGGGGGGGGGGAGAGAGCTGGGAGGGGGAGAAAGAAAACTGGGGAAAGAGAGCTGGGGAAAGAGAAATAGAAAAAAGAGAGAGCTGGGGAAAGAGAAAGTGAAAAAAATGGAAGCTGGGAAAAGACAGAGAAAAAAAAACCTGGGGGAAGAGAAAGAGAAAAAGAGAGCTGGGGGAAGAGAGATAAAGAAAAAAAAAAAAAAAAGGAGCGCTGGGGGAAGGCAAAAAAAAAGAGAGAGCTGGGGGAACATAGAGAGAAAAAGAGAGCTGGGGGGGAAGGAAAAGAGAGCTGGGGGGAAATAAAGAGAAAAAGAGAGATGGGGAAAGAGAAAGACAAAAAAAAAGAGCTGGGGGGAAGAGAAAGATAAAAAAAAAAAAAGAGAGCTGGGGAAAGAGAAAGAGAGCTGGGGGAAGAGAAAGAGAAAAAGAGAGCTCGGGAGAGAGAGATAAAAAGAGCAAGCGAGCGAGCGAGTGAGATATCGAGAGAGTGAGATATTGAAAATAAAGATAGTGAGTAAAGGTAAGAGATGGAAAGGGGGAGAGAGGTCCACTGCCATACAAATCCATAATGATCTCCTCCTCCCCCTCCCCCAGCCCTCTCTGTCCATGGTATAATATACTGTATATATAGTGCACAGTGGGGTCTGTTGAGTCCTCCGATACATAAATACAGGACTATGTACACAGCTGCAGTGGAGTACAGGAATAAGAACCCATTTGTACAGAGTCCAGGTCATACAGGGAGAGGAGGGAGGTCTCCATACACAGTGTGATCTATACAACAAGCTGACCAATAGTGTGCGGGGAGGACAGGGAACCCCTCTGGCCCCACAGTACACACTGTCAGCAGATCACTGTGACATTGCAGGGTGGGGGGTGCAGAAAAACTGCTCGACTCACGACATGCTATAATGCGATTGTACAATCTGCTTTACATCCAACATGTACCGTCTGCAGTAGAAAGGCCTGACTGACTGCATGCAAACTGCTATTGGGTTGGAAAGACTCAAGCAGGCATTTTGATGATACATACCCAAACCTAATCTCAGCATTGGCTGGGGCTGTATGGACACGGGGTACTATCGGAAAATAGGAGAACATAAGCATTTTCACTTCTGCCAGAGATGGAGGAAGTTGAGGTGTAATGATGCCATAATTTTTTTAGCCCAACACATGAGGTTTGTGGAAGTACTTTGTATCACTAAACAAATAAAAAAAGAAAAAAACCCTTATTTTCACCCCTTTTTATCTCTGTGCTGCTGATCTCCTGCAGCCCCTTTGTAGCTACCTCATGTCTACATACACTTCAGTGATCGCTGCGTGCCACATTTCAGGGTGACAACAGTGAACCATGTCTATGTTAAAACAGCCACTTGCAGTCTCCATTAGCACAATCAGAAGACGAGGAAAGAGCGTTAATAAAGGGCCTGGACACAAACCTTCATGGAAGAATCACCAGGTATATTAACAAAAGCTGAGGATTGAAAAAGGACTAACATTACGTTAACACATGAAAGCTCATTTTGGATTTTTGGTCAGTCAAGTTTGATTCTTAGAACAAAGCAGTTTTTCCACCATCAACTAACAAGGACACAGAATGGTAGCACTCATTATTGTCACCATGGCAGCTAATAACAGCCTGGTCACAGCACAAGTGCACAGGGTCATACACATAACCTCTATAGGTAAGGTACATACTAAGTCATCCCCCTAAAACCAAACTGACTGTGAAAAAAAGTTCTCATCCACAAAAACACCACTATGTCTATGGCACAGAGAGCCCATTAAGATAGCTATATGAGAGAACTGAAAGGAGATGGGCCATACAGAAGCTTCTTTGGGGCAGGATTACGTGTTCTAGACTTATTACGGGAGCACCTAAAAATTTTTTTTAGGTACTGCAAGTCACATTCTGTAAGTCACTCAGGGCCATGGATAAGGGGGTACCACCGGTCCTCCTGTACGGGGCCCAGGCAGCTGAGTGAATTGTATGTGGGCAGAGGGGGCAATTACTGGAACCGATCCCCTGTATGGCCCTCTCTGCAGCAGCTGAGAGGTGGCTTCTTCTCCTCTCCTTCCTGACAGTTTTCAGCTGCTGCAGAAAGCACCATACAGGGGAATGGTTCCAGTAATTGCCCCCCCCCCCCCCCGCCGCACTGATCTCCCTCCCTGTGCACCACATGTTTTCCCCTGCTGCCCAGGCCTCTCTGTATGTCCTGCCCCCACCCCTACAGTTCTTCCGGCCTCCCTCTTCTCCTTCCCACCGGCAGATGCAAGCACCCAATAGGATCCATTAGGATGGATAGTGGGGGGGGAATAGTCAAGTAAATATGTCACATTTGCCAGCCCCTTCCTTTCCTGAATGAACACAATGAGTGATCGGTATTGACTGTGTTCATTCATAACTAAAGCATAGTAAATTATTTGGTAGGGGGCTGTCAGGTTGGCTGTATGGGGCCCCCGTGGTTTCTAACAGCAGCCCTGAAATCACATATCCATGCACTGATTGCTGGTAGGGTTGCCACCTTTTCTTCAAGCCAAAAGCGACCAGTGGGTGTGGCCTAAATGTTCTTGCGGACATCATCGCCGTACCCCCGAGTGAAAACCTGCCCCCAGACAGCTGTCCGCAGCTCCCAGACAGCAACAGATTTGTGTGCGACTATATTGATTACTTGGGGAGCCACAGCCTAGATACCGGAAGCGAGGTACGAGCTCGATGCTCGTTTATCCCATGCAATTTTGAGCAACATAAATGTGAGTTTACTGTACTTTACTTGTATTGAATAAAACCTTTTAAAAACGTACTACACTATCGAGACCCTTCCTCTCCTTATCCATTTTTGCGAGACACATACACCTGAACTAGAGCGTACACCCCAGTAAAAGAGACGCCCAAACACCTGGATTTAAAGGGAGCCGCCCGCCATAGGACACAGAAGCCCCATTGAGAACCAGCTAACACATATACACGCTGTTACCTTACAGCGGTAAGGTAAGGGTACATCCATTACTATATTCCACGGAAGATCAGGAACCACCTGCAGCTACTGGTCACAATAACCACCAGCACCGATACCGTTATACCCCACCAGGATTTGTCACCAGCGCCATAGCAAACCACACTTTGCCCACACTAGGAAAGGGCTCACCCCCACGGACTGTTCTTGCACTTTTGCATTACTTATTTATTGATTGTATTCAATTTTTTTGGCTATGCTTACCTTTCACACATCCTTATCCACCTAGTTGGTTTTATGCACCGATGCAATTTTTATTGCGACTATTTTATGTGTCATATTTTTTAACCACTTGTACTTGACCGCAGCACTTTATGCACGGCCATCACAGATTCACCTTATTTTAATGTGACGCTTGATGCAACTTTATGCGACTTTTATGCGTTTCTATGCAATAATAAGAGACGTCATTTTTATATGATTTTATGTGATTTACCCACATCATTCTCACTTGATACACCTCTGCACACTTCTCACGGATTTATTTGAATATGATGTTTTATGCGATTTCATGCGATTTTATGCAATTTTAAGCTATGTCACGTCCATGCGATTTTATGTGATTTATGCACAAAAATTCACACCTTTCACGGATTTATCTTTTGAATATGATGTTTTATGCGATTTCATGCAATTTTATGCAATTTTAAGCTATGTCACGTTTATGCGATTTTATGTGATTTATGCACAAAAATTCACACCATCCTCTATCTTCTGCATAATCGGCACTTACTTGTGTGCATACCTATTTAATATACCTTAGTTTCTACAGCTTTATTATACAGCGCAGCACTACCTCTTTACCTTACCTGGTTTTAATAATGTGTCCGGGTTTCAGTCTGCCTGAAACCCGGACACATGATTCAAAACCTGGACTGTCCGGGTGAATCCTGGACAGGTGGCAACCCTAATTACTGGGTATGCCATCAACAGTTTTTCAGGCTGAGTGCATCTATATATAAAAAGTACAAAGTTCATGGGAAAAGACTGTGTGGTCTGTCTCCGCTGTCTGACACAGCTCTGTGTTTGCTCTGAGGATCAGGCAGGCAGTAGAGCATAGCCAACCTCACCACTCCGGTTCCCCAACTCACCGCACACATAACAGTGTTGATTAAGAAACCAAATGCCGGTTGTCCATAGCAGGTTGCAGTTTGTTTTTACACTGCGTGTTTATATAAAAAAAATTAAAATATTCTAGCCGCTTCAACCCCAGGAAGATTTTACCCCCTTCACTTTTTGCGATTCGGCACTGCGTCGCTTTAACTGACAATTGCGCGGTCGTGGGACGTGGCTCCCAAACAAAATTAACGTCCTTTTTTTCCCACAAATCGAGCTTTCTTTTGGTGGTATTTGATCACCTCTGCGGTTTTTATTTTTTGTGCTATAAACAAAGAAAGCAATATTTTTTACTTTTTGCTATAATAAATATCCCTAAAAATATATATAAAAAAAAAAATGTTTTCCTCAGTTTAGGCCGATATGTATTCTACATATTTTTGAAAAAAAAAAAAAAAAACGCATAAGCGTATATTGATTGGTTTGCATTTTTATTATTTATTTCTTTTTTTATTAGTAATGACGGCGAGCTGCGATTTTTAATCGGGACTGCGACATTATGGCGGACACATCGGACACTTTTGACACTATTTTGGGACCATTGTCATTTATACAGCGATCAGTGCTATAAAAATGGCAGGGAAGGGGTTAACCACTAGGGAGGCGATTAAGGGGTTAAGTGTGTCCTAGGGAGTAATTCTAAAGGCCCATACACACGATCGGACTTTTTTTGACAACAAACATGCAAATTAGCTGTTTTAAGACAACATCCGACCGTGTGTACGATCCATCGGACTAACTTTTTCGGTTTTCATCGGACAAAAAGTTCGCTCTGCAAACAAGACAAACTTTTCAGGCAACAAAAGTCCGATGGAGCAAAGCCCGATCGTGTGTACAGAAAACCAAAATCGGACTTAAGTCCAAAGTACAAACACGTATGCTCAGAACCAATGCAAGAGATCAGACAACAATACAGAAGTTGACCAAAGGGTGGCGGTAAAGAGCAGAAAAACCACGTGATTTGGTGAAAGTTGGATGAAAAAGTCCTGCCATGTGTATGCAATACAAGTTCACGGCCAACGCCCTTTGGCCAGAAATCCACGGAAAAGTTTGTTTAAAGTCCGATCACGTGTACGAGGCTTAACTGTGGGGGGTGGGCTTCCACTGACATGACAGCGATCACTGCTGGGAGCGGTGATCTCTGTCATGTCACAAGGCAGAACGGGGAAATGTCCTCCCCCGTTCTGCGGCTCCCCGACGTGATCGGTGGGAGACCAGCGGACATAGAGTCCGCGGGTCCTGCGGGCACGGTCATGCTGTACGCGGCGGGGCGTGCCCGCTATCCCGACCATTTAAAGGGGACGTACATTTGCCCACCGCTGCCATTGTGCCGCCGTATATCAGCGTGCGGCGGACGGAAAGTGGCTATAGAAGGTAACGGGAGGATGCGGGACGTCAGGAATTATGGCAGGGAGATCTCACTGTTGGAGTATTCCAGACCTATAGGAAGCCTCAAGCCCCCAGGCTCCATTTATAGTACCACTATTGGGTGGACTGATCCTTTAAATGCAGAAATTAGAAGGGAAGTGTTTATGCAGAACACCCAGGGATCGGAGAGATCTACACAAGGGACCGTGTACAATGCAGATGGCTGCACTTCCCTAATGGTGAAAACACTGCGGCACTAATGGGAATAACACAAGGAAGAAAAACAAGATTTAAATATTTCATGTTGAAATCAATTTACCACAACCTAGAAAAAGCCAGAAAAGCACTTTTCTGACTTACTCAGCTTTAAAAATATGCAAAGAATCCAGGGGTGTATTTAGAAAGCAGAGCACAGCACTGGTTTATACATTTTCATTCTGCCTTAAAGAGGACCAGTCTGCAATGCACGGTTATACAATGCACATCCTCATCCTTATCTTGGGAACTATGCCTAGCAAGGAGGGGAGCAGGGTGCGCGGAGCTTCTGAGCCACTGTTGGGAGGGGGGAGCAGAACTGCTCAGTTACTGCTGGAAGCAGGGTGAACCAAGCTGCTAAGTTACTGCTGGGAGAGGGGAGCAGGGTAAGCTGAGCTGCTGAGTCACTGCTGGGATAGGGAGCAGAGCTGCTGAGTCACTGCTGGGATAGGGAGCAGAGCTGCTGAGTCACTGCTGGGATAGGGAGCAGAGCTTCCGAGTCACTGCTGGGATAGGGAGCAGAGCTTCCGAGTCACTGCTGGGAGGGTGAGCAGAGCTTCCGAGTTACTGCTGGGAGATTGAAGGGGGAGGGGGCCTTCCTTGCTTCTGTATGTCGGCATTTAAAAAGTGTTAGAAGTTTGTTAGGACTACTATAAAGCCTGACACCAGGCAAAAAGTTTTTTTTAGTTCAAATAGATACTATATTTACCATTCTTCCAATATAAGCATTATTTGACACATGCTGTATGATAAAATCTTGTTTGTACAAATTATCCAGAAAACAATAAAAAGTATGGAAAAAAATAAATAAAAATAGACTGAAGAAAAATAAAAAAAAATAAAAAATAAAAACAGAGGTTTTAACCTGTCTGTGTTCAAAATTTCTGATCAATTAAGAAATTGAATTAGAAATTTTGCTCGTGCCCATTACAAACAATATCAATATTCACACTCAATTGATCCCCCATGATTCCTGTCTGTTTGTCGGAACCATCAAGATTCTGACCAACCCAGGCTGGGGTACTGCAGTATCAATTATCTGAATATAGTGCGACAGTTCGCTGCCCATTTTACCTTTTCCACTAGACATTTTAATGCTTATAGGTAACACTCTTGATAGCCATTTCATGCCTCTTTTTGGGGATACATAATAATCAAGGCACCGCAATTCAATTGAACTGCTGTTTAATCTCATGGACCCTTAGATGACCATATAGCTTACTTGCTGTTTTTCACAGGTTACTCTGCAGCCTCTAAGGATCGCTATTTACCTTATATGAGTCCTTCTGTCCCTGTTCTGGACAACTACACCACTCAGGTAGCAGGTTTTCACTGTATATATATATATATATATATATATATATATATATATATATATATATATATATATATATATATATATATATATATATATATATATATATATATACATATATATATATATATATATATATATAAAAATAGGATGGGTTACTTCCTTTTCTTTTTTATTTCTTTCTGGAGTATGTATAGTGTCAAAGTGGACTACCAATCTTCCACCAGTGTTCAAACAGAAAAACAGGACACGTTCTCCAATGCAAATTTTTTTTTCACATTTTATTGTCTTGACGTGAAGAATACTCAAAGATAAAAATACAATTTTGCATTGGAGAACGTGTAATTCATACATACATACATACATACATACACATACATATATATATATATACACACACACACACATACATACATACATACATACATACATACACGCACACACACATAATATATTTTACTATTATTATTCTTTTTTTTTTATCTTTAGGTCATCCTTCCATCTTCTGGCCTCAGTGCCCTTATTTGTCCATCACCCCATGGTCGTGAGAACTCAGCATCACCGAACAGTTGATTCACTCTTGATATAAAACTCTCTTTTTATATTTTCTATTTTCTTTGTTTTAAAAAAAGAAATAAATAAAAAAAAAAAAAAAAAAGATATTTCAATGGAATGTTCACCTGTGACACCGCCATAGCATACGCGAGTCCTCCTGAATTTGAACAATGTATATATTATAATTACTCTACTGTAAAAAAAAGTCTGTTATTTTACATTTATGTATTTATGATTACATTTTAGAAGTATAATTTGTCTCTTAATAAAACACCCCTGAGGAAAATAAATAAATTGAAACGAGTCGGGTGAAGGACAGTACTGGACGCTATGCTATGGTTATGGTGTTTCTGAACACCGTTTTGTATACATTCTATGTTTTTGTTCACACGTGTTTTTAATATATTTTGTTAAACATCTTTTTCTATATACATATATTGAGTTATACTCTTCTCAATATGCAAGTGCCTAAAAAGTCCGTTTAGGGGTATTTAGTTCTTTTCTAACTAGAACAAATAGAGGAGTGAAAAAGAGAGACTATGATAGTGGTCACCAGAACAGAGGGTAAAAAAGAGACTATGATAGTGGTCACCAGAACAGAGGGTAAAAAAAGAGAATAAAAATAGTGGTCACCAGAACAAATGTAGTGATGAAAAAGGGAGAATAGGATAGTGGTCACCAGAATACAGGGTAGAAAAGAGAATAAATAGTGGTCACCAGAACAAATATAAAGTGGGTAAGGGCCCTTTTACACATAATGTGATGAAAGTACACTGCACTAAAACCACTCATCACACTGCACCATCACTGCGGCTCATTGTCAACTGCCTGCATGTTAAAATGGCGCATTTAGCGTGCAGGCAGTGTGAACGGCTCTCAATGACACTGATAAGTATTCAGACAAATATATAAAAAACAAGCAGGAGTTTTATAAGCGTACCATACACTAGTAGAACTTCATTCCAAAAGTTTTCATTTTCCAAACATTTGTTCCATTTTCTAATGATTAGTGGGGTCAAATCGACGTTCGCTTTTGACCATAACGATGAGAAGATTTGAAGGCGTAGGCTGGAAACCTACTAGACCTGAAAAGTTTTTAGCTTTACATACCGTATACTTTAACTCTTCTACTCAGGCTGCATTCACATTATAGTGTTTCATGGATGCGCACAAAAACATACCGTGTGTTGAAGCGCCACACGCATAGGGCAGCCCTACGCACGGAAAATGCAGCAAAGTAGCTAATGCACCTGAGCTTCCTGCAAGGAAAGCACGTGTGTTCTGCCATGTTCGGGGTGCCATTATGAGCTGGCCGTTCAGCTGTCGGCTAATTGCCAGCTCCTATCTCTCCAGTTACTCAGCTGTTGATGATATCCTGCTCGTCAGTCCTGCCTACTTAAGCTGTTCAGCCCAGTGGATCTCAGCCTTCGCCTTGGTCAACATCACAAGAAACTCTCCTGCGTTCCTGGTTAAAGACTTGCTTTGCTGACATCCCTTTTGGCTCCAGATCCTGCTTGCTGTTCCTCTACATTAATCCCCGACTTCTGGCTTGTCTGACTATCCGTTCCATTTACTGAACTTTGGCTAAGTTTGTGCTTTTTATTTTTATTATTAAACAAGTGTGATTTAACTGTACTTCTGCTCGGTCTGATTTCATGGTTTCTGACACATTAACAATGAATGGCACCCCAAGAGGGCCAGGTGTTTTAACCACGTTTGCTATTTAGCGCATGCTTACAAAACGCTATAGTGTGCAGGCAGCCTCAATCAGCGTGCAATAAAAGTCAGGATAGGTGTAAAAGAAGCTCATTAAAAAACGTCAAAATATTTACATCATCCTCGTATAACGAGCGGCAGACTTGTAGAAAGGTTTTCCCTTTCTTCTCAATAAAAGATTTTCATGAGAAGTATACACAGACTGTAATGTGGCCGGTTCGGCACATGGCGGGATATTGACACGCTGCCTCCAATTATAGCATTAATGTACAAATTCTATTACAGAGCGGAGAGAGGACTCAGGAAATGTCACCGATAACAATATTAGAGGAATTCCTGCTGCTCTCCACCGCTGGGCTTTGAGGAGGTGGGAGAGTCCCCCTAAATCTCTACATTTTATTGGGGTCACAGCAAGGCTGGTATGGTCACATGACACCATGCCTGCATTTCTACCTCTAGGGTACTGGCAGATGTCCCAAAAAAGGGGGGCTGGAGGAAGATTGCACTGTGACGTTTAGGAACGGAATATGCAAAACCACACAATGCGGCAATAAGTATCATCAGAAGGAGGAAGTGGGACAGGAAGTCCCCCCTCCTAATGAAGCCCCCACTGCCCCCCCCCAAAATGGCATGTAAGGGGGCGATAAGTGCTTAAAGCGGAAGTTCCATTTTTGGGTGGAACTCCGCTTTAAGGACTGGGCTCCCTCCAGGCCCACCTGCCCCTTATCCATCCATTAGAATGCATGTATTTCCATTGTGGAGACTTAAAAAATGTAGAAGGGTTAGGACTGCCGTGAAGGGGCCTTGCAGCCTTCACATGCGTTTCCAAATGTGTGCCAACTAAACCCCTACTTTTAACGCATACCGTTAGACAGGTTAATTCTGTTGGTAAGCTGACTGGTTGGTGAGTTGAGCTGGGAATGGTCTCTGGTTTTGTCTTCCATGTGTTCCTTGCTGTGAAGGCCAGTTAAAGGTGAGGGCAAGGGCCATCTCTTTGTTACTTCTATCTGACTTGTGTCCATAGATTTTAATGGAAGTCAAATCTTCATCCATATTGATGGGATTTAGATCTGACATTACAGGAATATAAACCAGGCATTCCCTGCAGAGTTCCCTTCAAAGTTGCATCACAGTAGTACTCAATTCTATCGCAAAGTTGCCCAGTAAGACACGTCACTTTCAGGTCGCAGTAGTGTGCACCGAGCCTAAATCAGACACTATGGGGGTTATTTACTAAAGGTAAATCCACTTTGCACTACAAGTGCAAAGTGCACTTGAAATTGCACTGAAAGTGCACTTGGAAGGGCAGTCGCTGTAGATCCGAGGGGGACATGCAAGGAAAATATAAAACAGCATTTTAGCTTGCACATGATTGAATGATAAAATCAGCAGAGCTTCCCCTCATTTCAGATCTACCCCTCCGATTTACAGCCAGTGCACTTTCAGTGCAATTTCAAGTGCACTGTGCAAAATGGATTTGTCTTTCGTAAATAACCCCCAATGTGTGGATATGGACAAGATGGATCTCTTGCGCATGCCGGAGACGAGATCTGCCCTCCAGACGTCGAATTCTCCAACCAGAACTCCTATGTGGACAGGAGAAGTGTCAGTGTAGGAGGGTTCCCTGTTAAAGTATCAAGGCATACAAGATGCCAGGGGCTGAATGAGCCCACCAGACACCACCTTTTACAAAAAAAAAATCACTTTTGGGTGGACTGGCTCCAACAAGAACTGGGTAATGTCGTTATGAGATCATTGTACATATAAAGAATGCTTGGTGTAGACCTTTAAGCTATAATGGGGTCAAGATTATTTTTTTGTGTTTCTGTATGGTATGTATTTATTGTTTATACACACATAGGGCATGCACACCGTTTTTCAGTTTAAACATCTGATGAATGCCAATACATGACAAAGGATTCCCTGATCACTATGGCTTAGCTAGTGTGACAACACAGCAGCCCCTTTGTCTCCTTGAACCCACCTAACAAAGCAGCCCGATAAGGCATGACAACTGCTGTGGTGACTCGGTTTTCTAAACAAGGAGCCTTTTCTTTTTAAGACGTTACGCCTCCCATTCACATATGTACGGATTTGCCACGTGGCAGCATAGGTCAATTGAATGGGCTGCCTTATGCCCAACAAAACATGCCAAAAAGTAGCTCCTGCAACTTTTTTTTTTGGCAGTGAGCCTCACGCATCTTGTAGGCACATTTGGGGTGTCCTTAAGACATATTGGCCCCACAAGCCTAATGCACGTTTTCAGGAATGAGTGCGGAAATGTGCGCAGCTGTGAATGGGACCTTAAAGTGGTTATAAACCCCCCCAATGAGACATTTTTACATATAGGTAAGCCTATAAGGCTTACCTATATGTACTGAAAAGATCTCCTTAACGTGCGCCGTTTAGAAGATATTTACCTTGTAGTGCAGCGATTAGGTGAACGTGTTCCGTGAGTAGCGGCTCCCGCACGCATGCGTGGGAGTGATGTCACACAGCTCCAGCCAGTCATAGAGTCCACGTCCCCGGAAGGAAGAGGGGCGAAGATGGATGGTTCCACCAGCAGGGACATTGCAGGCTTCGTTTGCAGGCAAGTGCCACATAAGGGGCTAGCATGCAACGCATACTAGCCCATTATGCTTTTACTTTGCAGGGGAATAAAGAAGAAGTAAAACCCATCAGGGTTTACTTCCTTTTTAAAGTGGTTGTAAACCTCAGACATGAAAGAAGAACAAAGCATATCCCTCTATAGTGTCTCCATCCAGAGTAGTAAGCCCTCGTTCACATTGAATGCGAATTTGAAATCGTGTGACTTCATCTGAAATCGCACGATTTCAAAGGCAAATATTGGTGCGACTTTGAAGACATATGTGGGGCTTCATGCACAGATGTCTATTCAAGTCACACCCGAAAAAGTAGTGCAGGAACTACGTTTTCAAATCGATGCAGCACCGCAAAGTTTGCGTTGCATCGATTTGAACATGGCCTTTGCCAACAATAGGGGGCGACTTGTCATGTGAGTTTTGACCTGCCACGACAACCCGCTCCAATGTAAAATGAGGACTAATGCCCCGTACACACGGTCGGAATTTCCAACAGAAAATGTCCTATCGGACCATGTTGTCGGAAAAACCGACCGTGTGTGGGCGCCATCGGACTTTTTCCGTCGGAAAAAATGTGAGATCCTGCTCTCAAATTTTCAGATAACAAAGTCCGATCTGACTTTTTCCAATCGTGTGTAGCGAATTCCGACGGACAAAGTGCCACGCATGCTCAGATCACATTACAAGACCAAAGCTATTGGCTACTAGCCTCTACGTAGTTCCGTCGTACGCAACGAACGTCACCACGTTCAGGATGATCAGATTTTCCGACAACTTTGTCCGACCGTGTGTATGCAACACCAGTGTCGGAAAATCTGTCGGAAAAAATCCGACGGATTTTGTGGTCGTAATTTCCGACCGTGTGTACGGGGCATAAGAGTCATTTCTCTCTGCTATCCGCATGAGTCACTTCTGACAAATTTTCCTGACACCAAGAGAAAAAAAAAAAGGTGAGAGGGGAGGGATCTCCAGCACTTCCCCTTTCTCTTTTTTTTCTCTTGGTGTCAGTAAAATTTGTCAAAAATGACTCATGCGGATTGACAGCCTCAGCTCTGTTCCTGTGTGAAGTGGGGAGTGTCCCTTCCCTCCAATCAGCTCTCCTCACTGAGCTCTGCAGAGTGTAACTTCAGCTCTCTGTCCCCTTTTTTTCTGACAGCTCAGACGAGCTTTATAAATTCTGGACAGCTGTTGAGAAGACTGCCGATAAACAGGTACAACTTATATAGGAGGCTTTCATCTCTGCGCGTCACCTGAGGCTTGTCACTTTACTGGGTATATGTGAGGGTTTATAACCACTTTAAAAAAAAGAATCCTAGTATTTTATACAGTCACATAGTTGTTTGGTCCAAGCTGAACCTATGTGCTGATGCCCTTGGAAGCTGGAAATCTCTGTAGTAGACACTGCTACTCCAGTGACCTCATTGCATATTAATATTCTGCATTCTCCTTTTAAACCAGCAGTGGGAGCTCTAGTATTCCTGTCCAGGGTTTCAGACTATCCTTTTTTACGAGTTAAAAAAAAAAAAATTCCAGGTATAAATATTTTATACATTATTCCATTGATCCAGCTTGGACCAATGTAGCGTATATATATATATATATATATATATATATATATATATATATATATATATATATATATATATATATATATATATATATATATATATATATCTCAGACCTGGCCGATAGCCCTGGAAGCTGGAAATCACTGTAGTAGACACCACTACTCCAGTCAGGGTCCCATGCTGATCTACTGCCCAGTATAGTGAACACAGGAGGTCGGCTGCTCATTCAGAAATAATGCAAAGTGTTCTCTGATTGGATGATGTGGAGATCATGATGTAACTGGACTATATAATTTTTTTCTTTAGCCCTGAACTAACAAAAAAAATAAGTTTCCTTGGATGAGGATTCCAGTAACAAACACCTACCACCGTAAGTCTCCAAAGTACTCAGGTGGCCCTGAACCCTGGGTGCTGGGTACACATACACCATCCTCCTGCCCAACACCGGGGCTCTCCCATACCTTTGTGTTATAAAATACCTCCATCAAACTGACAGGTTCACTTTACAGAGAGACATTTGTGGCTGGTACACCGGATTCTGCCTACATTTCTGTAACTAGAGTGATGATGCCCCCTGTAGGCACTGCAATGGTACAATGTTTCCTGTCTGCAGCAAAAGCTAAGTGCCCAGATTATACCAGAAAATGAAACAAAAAGACATTTTCCCTAAACATTCCATACCTCCCGTCATTGACTACTGGAGGCAAGGAAAGACATTTCCCATCTCTTCATCAACAATGTTTTGATGACAATCAGGAATGTTGTGCCAAGGAATAACACTGAGCGGTTTTAGACAATTGTAAGTGTTCTTTGATGCTTATTCGTCAACCACACACAGAGTTTAAAGCAGGTAACAAATATCGGTCACCTGGAAAGATATTGCACATATTTGGGGCATCGCCTCTCTGGCATAAATATAATTGACTAACACCTTGAAGGGTTTCCTTCAACCAGTGCCATGGGGCATTCCAGGTACTTCTACACCCAGTGTGCCATGCCATGGGGCATTTCAGGTGTCCAGGTACTGCGACACTTGGTGTGCCATGCCCTGGGTCATTCCAGGTGTCTAGGTACTTCTACACCCAGTGTGCCATGCCAGGGGCCTTCCAGGTACTACAACACCCAGTGTGCCATACAATGGGGCATTCCCAGGGTCCAGATACTACTACACCCAGTGTGCCATGCCATGGATCATTCCAGGTACTACAACACCCAGTGTGTCATACAATGGGGCATTCCCAGGGTCCAGATACTACTACACCCAGTGTGCCATGCCATGGGGCATTCCAGGTACTTCTACACCCAGTGTGCCATGCCATGGATCATTCCAGGTACTACAACACCCAGTGTGCCATACAATGGGGCATTCCCAGGGTCCAGATACCACTACACCCAGTGTGCCATGCCATGGATCATTCCAGGTACTACAACACCCAGTGTGCCATACAATGGGGCATTCCCAGGCTCCAGATAATACTACACCCAGTGTGCCATGCCCTGGGGCATTCCACGTGTCCAGGTACTCTTTCATTCAGTGTGCCATGCCATGGGGCATTCAATGTGTCCAATACCACTACAACCAAAGTGTCATGCCATGGAGCATTTCAGATATCTAAGTACTACTACACCCAGTGTACCATGTCACGGGGCATTCCAGATATCCAGGTACTTCTACACAAATTAACCCTGGATACATTAAGGAAACAGATAAAATGGGACTTTTGAGGTAAGTCATCTCTCAAAGAAAATCTAAACACAAATCACAAATGCAATAATATATTAGAACTTTATTTACATATAGGTTAAAAATCATAAGGACACACCATCCCCAATACGTCTAAAATCAATCATACACTACACGCCCTTTGTGCTGGTTCACATGCGTTTTGTACATTCACACAATTTTTTTTTTTTACAGTTACAATGTTTATATCTGTTGAATTGCAGGTTTGTTTTTGTTTTGTGTTTTTCACCAACAGAACATAGCCCCTTTGAACCCCTGAAAAAGCCCTCAGGGCGAAACGTGTTGGGACCCATCCATCCACAGCATAACAAAAGCTCACTTACTGTCAACATCTTCTGAATTCAACCAACTGGGAAGGATATATTTGTATTCATTATTCCCTATAGGAGTGTTGGGATGTCTTTGTGATAACAGTGATGCAAGGATGTGAGGGTAAAAGGGGGTTTATGTTCCAAAACTTCATACAAACATTATATAGTGTATGACTGATTTTAGACATATTGGGGATGGTGTGTCCCTATGATTTTTAACTTATATGTAAATAAAGTTCTGATATTTTAATGTATTTGCAACTGTGTGAGATTTTCTTTGAGAGATCACTCACCTCAAGAATCCCACTTTTGATGTATCCGAGGTTAATTGTGCCTAGTATTATGGAGGGATGTGACGATATCATCTGGATTCTTCCCCTGCCAGAATTTTAGGTACTACTGCACCCAGTGTGCCATGTCATGGGGCATTGCAGATGTCCAGGTACTACTACATCCAGTGTGCCATGTCATGGAGCATTCTGGGTGTCCAGGTACTACTACACCCAGTATGCCATTTCATGGGGCATTCCAGATGCCCATGTACTACACTAGGCATGTCATGCCACAGAGCATTTCAGCTGTGCAGGTACTGCGTCACCCAGCATGCTACATCATGGGGCATTCAAAATATCCAGGCTCTACTACACCCAGTGTGCCATGTCATTGGGCATTCCAGATATCCAGGTACTACTACACCCAGTGTGCCAGGTCATTGGGCATTCCAGATATCCAGGTACTACTACACCCAGTGTGCCATGTCATGGGGCATTCCAGATGTCCAGGTACTACTACACCCAGTGTGCCATGTCATGGGGCATTCCAGATGTCCAGGTACTACTACACCCAGTGTGCCATGTCATGGGGCATTACAGATGTCCAGGTACTACTACACCCAGTGTGCCATGTTATTGGGCATTACAGATGTCCAGGAACTACTACACCCAGACTGCCATGTCATGGAGCATTCTGGGTGTCCAGGTACTACAACACCCAGTATGCCATTTAATGGGGCATTCCAGATGCCCATGTACTACACTCAGCATGCCACAGAGCATTTCAGCTGTGGAGGTACTGCGTCACCCAGCATGCTACGTCATGGAGCATTCAAAATATCCAGGCTCTACTACACTCAGTGTGCCATGTCATTAGGCATTCCAGATATCCAGGTACTACTACACCCAGTGTGCCATGTCATTGGGCATTCCGGGGTCCAGGTACTACTACACCCAGATGCCCATGTACTACACTCTGCATGCCACACCACAGAGCATTCCAAATATTCAGGTACTGCTACACTCAGTGTGCCAGGCCATAAGGCATTCCCACTGTGCAGGTACTACTACACCCAGTATGCCATTTCATGGGGCATTCCAGATGCCAATGTACTACACTAAAGCATTCCAGCTGTGCAGGTACTGCTTCACCTGACATGCCATGTCATGGGGCATTCCAGATATAACAGCACCCAGCAAGCCATGGTGTGGACTATTCCGAGACTTTTTGGTGCAGTTAATATATTTGCCAAGTAAGAAGGGGCATGAGCCAAGATCTGTGCCAGAGTATGGACTCTAGTAAGTAAGTACTGACTGTGCAAGAAAGAAGTGTACCAGATGCAATACCCGCAGGGCAGAGCAGAGTAGTACAGAGCTACACATCTCCCATTCATCCTCCAGGCTCCATAGATTCCAATGCACACAGTGCCCTACTCCCCCTCCATCCCAGTGCCATGCACACTGTACCCCCCTCTTACCCCAGTGCCATGCACACAAGCAGACCCCATGCACACAGGGCTTTACCTTGGGCTTATTAAAGGAGGGTGTCTTGCTCTCCATTCTGCAACTTCAGTTTCCCCTTTGTGCTGCCTGCTGCAAGACAGATCATATTGTCAGGTTACACCGCCCCTCCCCTCCTCTGCCCGCCCCCCTGCCCGGGACAGACACGCCCCCTCCCTGTGCTATCAGTGCGGGGACAGCTGCGATCATCTGCAGTGCTGAGGATGACTGCAGGGCAATGCATGGCAATGTGCTACCATCAGCATCAAGTGGCTGCATGACACATCTTATCCAGGATGGGATCACAGTATATATATATATATATATATATTTTTTTTTTTTTTATTATTATTATTTTTTTTTTTATATACATATATACACAAAAAACACATTTTATTTTTTTAATTAGATGAAAAATAACTGTGATATATGATTGGATTTATATAGCTATCTCTCCATATATATCAGGGCAGGCCATATGTCACAACTCTTCTATGGTCATAATAAAAAATAATATAAATACACACAATTTTCATAAGGCATAATCGTATTATATATATATATATATATATTTTTTTTTTTTTTTTTTTTTTTTTATTTAGATGACAGTTGAATAGCTGGGTAGAAACACATCATTTGTGCCTTTATACTTCTAACCTGCTTTAATACTGAAAGAAATAAAACACAAGATTCCAATGTTTGGGAAATGAAGAGACCTGCCAGTATTGGGGTGGTTAGGAGGGCACTCTGGCCAGAAGTAGACGCACCTTTGAAGCGCTCTATTGGATCCCCGTCAGCAGCAGCTTATTTTTGGGAGTGACAATTTGTATTCATGTGTTCCCATGCCTTTCTTTGTTGTGCTCAGACAAAACCTGTCCTCATGACTCGTGGGTGTCACTTGTTTGTGCTCCATCACCAGGACACAAGAACAATCTGGGAGGTGAAAAGTGTGTGCCGAGGACTTCTCATTGTCACACCACCATGACCTGTCTGTCCCCCCCATTTACAGCTAAAGTGGATGTATAGACAAAACATCTTTGGGATAGAGAAGAAAAGGGTTGAAAGTCCAGCTGTCTTTTTTGCAGTGTCCCCGCTGGAGATATTCCCTTCACTTCCTGTTCCTTGTTTGCAGGAAGTGAGAAGAAATTTCTTCATGCAAGATCAATTCCCTCTAACTCCTTAGGAGGATTCCCTGCACCTTACTTGGTGGTAACAACTGTGTAACATCTTGTATTTCCCCATCACAGCCCCCCTCCTTATATAAGAGACCCCATCACAGCCCCCTTACAGCAAACTCCCTATCACAGCCCCCCTCCTTATATAAGACACCCCATCACAGCCCCCTTACATCAGAGTCCCGATCACAGCCCCCTTCCTTATATATAAGAGACCCCATCACAGCCCCCTCCTTATATAAAAGAGACCCCATCACAGGCCCCTCCTTATATAAAAGAGACCCCATCACAGGCCCCTCCTTATAAAAGAGACCCCATCACAGCCCCCCTCCTTTTATAAAAGAGACCCCATCACAGGCCCCTCCTTATATAAGAGACCCCATCACAGCCCCCTCCTTATATAAGAGACCCCATCACAGCCCCCTCCTTATATAAGAGAGACCCTATCACAGCCCCCCCTCCTTATATAAAAGAGACCCTATCACAGCCCCCCTTCTTATATAAGAGACCCCATCACAGCCCCCCTCCTTTTATAAAAGAGACCCCATCACAGGCCCCTCCTTATATAAGAGACCCCATCACAGCCCCCTCCTTATATAAGAGACCCTATCACAGCCCCCCCTCCTTATATAAAAGAGACCCTATCACAGCCCCCCCTCCTTATATAAAAGAGACCCTATCACAGCCCCCCTCCTTATATAAAAAAGACCCTATCACAGCCCCCCTCCTTATATAAAAGAGACCCTATCACAGCCCCCCTCCTTATATAAAAGAGACCCTATCACAGCCCCCCTCCTTATATAAAAAGAGACCCTATCACAGCCCCCCTCCTTATATAAAAGAGACCCTATCACAGCCCCCCTCCTTATATAAAAGAGACCCTATCACAGCCCCCCTCCTTATATAAAAGAGACCCTATCACAGCCCCCCTCCTTATATAAAAGAGACCCTATCACAGCCCCCCTCCTTATATAAAAGAGACCCTATCACAGCCCCCCTCCTTATATAAAAGAGACCCTATCACAGCCCCCCTCCTTATATAAAAGAGACCCTATCACAGCCCCCCTCCTTATATAAAAGAGACCCTATCACAGCCCCCCTCCTTATATAAAAGAGACCCTATCACAGCCCCCCTCCTTATATAAAAGAGACCCTATCACAGCCCCCCTCCTTATATAAAAGAGACCCTATCACAGCCCCCCTCCTTATATAAAAGAGACCCTATCACAGCCCCCCTCCTTATATAAAAAGAGACCCCATCACAGCCCCCCTCCTTATATAAAAGTAGAGTTGCCACCTCATCCCTTTAAACCCGAACACATGAATTACACAGGTTCTGATGCCAATTTAATGCCGATAAGGCGCCAAGTCAGTTTAATTACCACCTTAAACAGCCACAGAACCTGTGTAATCAATATGTGTTTGGGTTTAAAGGCATGAGGTGGCAATGCTAAATCACAGCCCCCTTATATCAGAGTCCCATCACAGCCCCCCTCCTTATAACAGAGTCTCCATGACAGTTCACACTCACACCAGAGTTCCCATCCGAGTCCATCTTACAATAGAGGGCTGGGTAAAATCTTGCAGTGGTCCCGATTTGTCCCACAGGCCATAGTTCGGGATTCACTGGTCTAGAGCAGGGGTCTCCAAACTTTTCGAACAAAGGGCCAGTTTAATGTCCTTCGGACTCTAGGAGGGGCCGGATTGTAGCCAGCGAGGGGGGGGGGGCAGAAAATGTCCCGGACCCAGCATCAGTGAGAATAAATATGGCCTCAGGGTTGGTGGTCAATAGGAGGAGGAGAAGTGCCCCTATTAGTAGTAGGAGGAAAAGTATCCAGTCATTGGTATCGGTTGAAGAAATAGTGCCCCATTGTTGGTGTCAGTGAGAGGAATAGTGCCCCAAGGGCCGGATAAAGGCTAGCAAAGAGTCACATCTGGCCCTCGGGCTGCAGTTTGGTGACCTCTGGTCTAGAGGAACAGGAAAAAGTAGTTTTAGCTACTTGATGCTTCTCCTCTTTGGTGTTCCCTCACACTTTGCTAGTGGACGGTTCCTCGGCATCCTCAAATCCAGTGCAGGGCTATGTGACTGCTGGAGCTTAGGGGGGATAAGAAGCTGCCAGACCAGTCTTTCAGCCTGGAGGATCAGGCAAGTACTTTTCCTGGTCCTCTAGATATAAACAAGCATTTCAATTCTTGCAGTATGTGGGCAGCTCCACTGCAGTAGAGACTTTTTACTTCAGCTTTAAAGTAGAACTACAGCAAAACTTATTTTTTTTACCATTTTAATAGGAGGAATAAGTGAGGGTTATAACCCCTGTAAGATTTTTTTCTCTCCATCGGTGGCCCATTGGGGAGATTTCCCTTCACTTCCTGTCCCATAGCCAAACCAGAAGGAAGAGGATATCCCTGAAAATTAAAGGAATCCCTTGGGGACCTCCAGGTCACCAGAACTACTGTTCCCATTGGAAGATTTCTCCTCCATTACTTTTCTGGGGACAACCCAAAATGTAGGATTTTCATTTAATTTCACGTTCAGTAAGAATAGTAATAGAGAATGATAATAGGCAAATAGAGAGCTTCAAGCAAGACCTTCAATAGTGATATACCAGTGGGAGTCAAACCACCAGCAATCAGGGGGGTCTTGATTAAAGTGAAACTCCAGGAGCAGACTCCAGTATAATGCCGCGTACACATGGCCAGAATTTCCTATGGAAAAAGTCCGATGGGAGACATTTTCAGTCGGCATTGCCGACGGACTTAGATGTAGAGCCTGTTCTAAATTTTTCCGTCGGAAATGTCGACAGAGTTTTGCCCGATGCAAAGTCCACCCGTGTGTACGCGGCATTAGAATAAAAAGCTGTAGTTTGTCTGCCTTCTGCTCCTCTTGGCCATTTGTAGAACGCAGCGTATCCCATGAATAATTAATTGAAATCAAAGAGTTTGAGAGCAACAAAAAGAAAAAAAGAGTTACAAAAGGAAATCATTCCTATTAGTCCTGGAGGTCTCCTTTTTTCTCGGAGACGGGTAAAAGGCTTATTCCACCCCAAGTTATCAGTATTGTAGGATTGTGTATGGGTGCCAGAGACCCTTCTCCTCTGTACCTCAAATATACTTTTCACAGACTCCTGTACTATACCTGGCTGATCCATTCCCAGCAGTCCCTATAGTGCTGCTATACACAATGCAGTCAGCAGTTTAATGAGAAGGAAATCTTGAGGGGGGTCAAGGCCATGCAGTCCCTTTGTTGTGTGAAGGATTCCATCCCATAAGCCTTTTGGACTGGCTTTGTAATTGGGCATTCTTGCAAGAAATTAGGGACTGGTGACATACGCCTCTCCAGGAATTCCAGCAGACGGGCAAACAAAGCATAACTAGTGGAAAAACTTGTTTCCTCTTGGATAGTGTAAGGCAGGGGTAGGCAACCTCGGCCCTCCAGCTGTTTTGAAACTACAAGTCCCATGAGACATTGCAAAACCCTAACAATCACAGGCATGACGACATTTGTAGTTTCACCACAGCTGGAGGGCCGAGGTTGCCTACCCCTGGTGTAAGGGATGGTTATAGTCTATGTTTTTTGCCATCTGTGTCCCATTGGGGAGATTTCCCTTCACTTCCTGTCCCACAGCCACATCAGGAAGTGAGAGGAAACACCTTCAAAGTAAGGGACTCCCCGGTTGTCACCAGAACTATTGTCCCAATTGGAAGATTTCCCCTCTGTTCCCGTTCTGATAACAATGCACAATTTGGGATTTCCGTTCACTTTCAATGATAGGTGCAGACAGGACAAATAGAGAGGGTGAAACTCCCTAACTCATAGCTCCCAACTGTCCCCGATTTCAAGGGACTGTCCCTCATTCGGAGAAATGCCCCTCTGTCCCTCATTCCTCCTCATTTGTCCCTCATTTTGCTCTGATCCCTATAGAGATGTATATAAAATTGACTTTTTATCTATTAAAAAGTGTTTCCCAGTTCTAAACCTTTCATCCAATTTCTAAATTCCAAAGGAATAGAAGTGGTAAAAAAGCACTTGTGGGTTTAACCAATCTTTTTTTTTTTTTGTATAATTCTCCTTTAAGGGGGGCGTGGCAAGGGGTGTGTCCTATGCCTACATACTTTTGCTAATAGGTGCCCTCATTCCCATCTCAGAAAGTTGGGAGGTATGCTAACTGGGGACGCAAACAGCAATAAAAACCTCACCAGGAGCTCTAATCCCTCTCCACTCTATCCAAAATGGAAACAAAAACAAAAAAAATTAAAAATAAAGTTTTTAAAGTGTTACTAAACCCAGGAGCCTGCATTGACTATATCTGGTCTTCCACAGTACATGGGAATGCAATTAAACTGTTATATACTGATGATGGGAAAAGGTATTTAGCAGTCTTGGGACTTCTACCCTGGTTAAAGCTTGTAGGAGGACTTTTCATTCTCCTCTGAATGTCCCATGAGGCTGCATAACCCCTGACCCTCTGTCTGGGCAGTGCTGATCACATGCACTCTCCCAAGAAAACAAAATAAAAAAACTCTCTAGCAATACACACCAAACTGAGCATGTGCAGAGTGCCCCCCAAGGTTCTGTACTAATAGGAGATGGATTGGGGACCGTGGCAGTAGGGGAGGATCAGAGAAGACAGGATCAAACAGCCTTTTTACACAATGTGTAGGATTAACCGCTTAGGTTCCACAGTGAGTAAAACAAGCATGCTTTACTGCATATACAGACTGATTTTACTGTTGTGGGTTTAGTAACACTTTAAAGTGGGGTGCCCACAAAAAAAAAAAAAAATTAAAAGTCAGCAGCTACAAATACTGCAGCTGCTGACTTTTAATAAATCGGACACTTACCTGTCCCGGGGTCCAGCGATGCGGGGGAACGAGACCCCCCCCCCTCGTTCCCCGCTCCACTCGCGGTGCCGGCATTCTTAATGTGGGACCCGGCTGTGGCTTCACAGCCGGGCACCCAGTGCGCATGCGCGAGCAGCGCCGTTCGCCGTGATGCGACGCTCACTCATCTGGGACACATGACAGGTCCCAGGCGCCTAGGGGAAGTGACGTTTAACCCGTGCAATGAAGGTGGCAGACTATGAGGGACCCCCTAGCAACAGGCATTTAGGAGGTGAGTAAAAAAAATTATTTTTTTCCAATTATATTTTTTTATTTTTTTTTATGATTTTTAAGCCACATTTTTTTTTTGGTGGCAACACCACTTTAAAGAGGAATTAAAAAAAAATAATAATAATTACACCCTGCAAGGCAAAGGCATTACTAGCATACTAGCTCATTATGAATTACCTACCTGAGATAGAAGCCCCCGCAGTGGTCCTCAGCCACCTCCTCCTTCGCCGCCATGGTATCTGGAGTGATTTCCGGGTATCGCGGCTCCGGCGCTGTGATTGGCCGGAGCTGCGATGACGTCACTCCGGCGCATGCGCGCGGGAGCCGTCATTGATGGAATCTTCACCTTCACTTGCGGCACGCTCAGTGCACCTGCGCCATTGTCTACAGCGCGCATGCGCCATAGACATCGGTGCCCGCTTTTTGGGAAATATCTCCTTAACTGTGTAGGTTAAGGAGATATTTCTTGGACCTACAGGTAAGCCTTAATCTAGGTTTACCTGTAGGTCAAAGTGGTCTGTAAGGGTTTACAACCACTTTAATGGGTCATGATAATCCACCCACATCCCACATCTCAGAGACTCCAGTAGAAAGGTTTCTATGCCGCCTTATGGTATGCAGCAGGAGGAGCAAGACTCTATATATTTATTTACAACCTAACAAGTGTTCTAATCCTCTAATCCCTCTCCACTCTATCCAAAACTAAAAAAAAATAAAAAATAATAAAGTTTTGCATTTTGAATTACAGGGTTATTTGATTAGCTCTCAGGGGACCAAAAAAAAAAAAAAAAGGCATAAAGAGATATTTGCAAACTTGCTTGATATATCCAGATAAATTGGAGTCTGTGAAGGTTATTAAGAGTAGAAGTTTGACATGCTGTATTTGTTCTTTTTTGTGTCAAAAACGTTCAATAAAAAACCATAAAAAATAAATAAATAAAAAAGGAAGTACTTTTTTTTTTCTGATTGGACAGTTGCACAACCCCAGCTTCCCAGGCGTTTCCAGCCATTGACCCCTCCTTGTTGTCCCCTTTCGGGATGTAATGCCCAGGATCTGATCCCTACTGTTCGCACACCTCACACAGAAGGTATAATATCAAGGCTATATAATATTATCGCCAATCGTTTTACAGAAAGCCTACAGGAATGAGATTAGCTGTGAATTGCAAAAGAGTGAACTCTGGAACTCCTGGACAGAGCTGGAAAATATTTGCAGAGATTCGTGTTGGTAGAGATAAGAGGCGAGAAAACACTCATAAGACAATTCAAGGAAAGCAGCGCGCTTGTTTGAGCTGCCAATGCAGGCAAATATTTATCATTACGGGGAAGGCCGATACAGTTGTTCCAAGTAATTACCCATGTACCTTTGTTTGTACTGCAGCAGAAAATAAAACCTATTGTGTGTGTTTGCTATTTGGCTGGGCGGACAACAAGAACACATTTTTAGTGGAGTATTTGGGACAAGCAAATATTGTCTAAAAGAGCCATGTACAGTGGAACCTTGGATTACGAGCATAATCCGTTCCAGGAGACTGCTTGTAATCCAAAGCACTCACGTATCAAAGCGAGTTTCCACATAGAAGTAAATGGAAAGGAAGATAATTAGTTCCACATTGACTTCCATTGCATGCAATACCGCATGTGGCCAGAGGTGGGGGGTGCTGGAGAGACTCGGAAATGGCCCGGATGCATTCGGAAACTGAGTATTTCCGAGTGTCACTGGCGCCCCCGCACCTCTGGCCAAATGCAGTACTGCACAACGCAGAGGCTTGAATCTTGCTCGTTTTGAGAGACACTTGCAAAGCGAGTTAGGATTTAAAAAAAATAATAATTGCTTTTATTGCGAAACGCTCTTTAACCGCGTTACTCGCAATCCGAGGTTCCACTGTATATTCTTACTCATTCCACACCTACAGGTGCATCTCATAAAATTGGAATATCATCAAAACAACTTAAAAGTGATTGTAAAATCTTGTTTTTTTTTTCCTAGAAAAAATAACAAACATGTTATACTTACCTGGTTTGTTGCAATGGATTTGCACAGAGCAGCCGGATCCTCCTCTTCTCGGGTCCCTCTTCTGTGATCCTGGCCCCTCCCTCCTGTTCAGTCGAGTCACAGCTCCCTGGGTCCATTCAGACACAGAGCCATGACCTGGCCCTGTCCCCTCTCTCCCCTGATAGACGAGCTGACTTCGATTGACAGCAGTGGGAGCCAATGGCGCCACTGCTGTGTCTCAGCCAATCAGAAAGGAGAATTTGGAATGGCTGAGACACTCTTGTACATCGCTGGACAGAGAGGGACCTCAGGTAAGTGCTGGGGGGCTGAGGGAGGCTGCTGCACAAAGAAGGCTTTTTATATTAATGCATGAAAATAAAAAAAACTTCTGCCTCTACAACCCCTTTAAATTTATTTCAGTAATTTAATAAAAAAAGTGAAACTCGATTTTTATATAGGATTCGTTACACACAGAGTGATAGATTTGAAGCATTTCTTTATTTTAATTTTGATGATTATGGGTTACAGCCAGTGAAAACCCAAAATTTAGTATCTCAGAAAATGTAAATATTACATATGACCAATAAAAATAAACACATTTTTAAAAACAGAAATACCTTACTGAAAAGTATGTCCATGTACAGTATAGTATGCACTCAATACTTGGTCGGGGCTCCTTTTGCATGAATTACTGCATCAATGTGGCATGGAGGTGATCAGCCTGGGGCACAGCCGAGCTGTTATGGAAACCCAGGTTACTTTGATAGCGGCTTTCAGCTCATCTGCATTGTTGGGTCTGGTGTTTCTAATCTTCCTTTTGACAATACCCTACAGATTCTCTATGGGATTTAGGTCAGGAGAGATCATTAAACCAGGTATTGGTACTTTGGCAGTGTGGGCAGGTGCCAAGTCTTGCTGGAAAATGAAATCAGCACCTCCATAAAGCTGGTCAGCAGAGGCAGGGCCGGGTCTAACATAGGGGCTATTGGAGCTGCAGCTCCAGGCCCCTTTCTCAAGTTAGGCCCATTTGCCCAAAAAAAAATAAAAAATAAATAAAAAAGATAGACTTCGAGGGTCATAGCTCAGCGACCAGGAGTCATAGAGACTCCCCATTTGGTGGGTAGGTAGCTAAATACCTACTTCAACACTGGTTAAAATATGGGGCTGTCATCATCTATGGTTCCGGAGATATGGGGCTGCTTGCGCAGTCGGTCAGAAGCTCCATACAGAGCAGTCAGTATAAATACAAGCTGGAACACTCTGCAGCAGACTGAGAGGATGAACTCACAATGCTTATAATAATTATTTGTATATTACTTATACTTATGGTAAGTAACCCCTTGCCACCCAGGCCAATTCTGACACTTCTCTCCTACATGTAAAAATCATCATTTTTTTGCTAGAAAATTACTCAGAACCCTCAAGCATTATATATTATTGTTTTAGCAGACACCCTATGGAATAAAATGGTGGTCTTTGCAACTTTTTATGTTACACGATATTTGCGCAGCAATTTTTCAAACGTTTTTTGGGGAAAGAAACTGTTTCATTCATAAAAAAAACACTAAAGTTAGCACGATTTTTTTTGGGTACTAAGCGATGCTTTAAATTTTTTTGAAGGTTACTTGTTTAGATTTACAGAGAAGGTCTAGTGCTAGAATTATTGCTCTTGCTCCAACGATCGCGATGATACCTCACATATGTGTATCTGGCTCTGATACTAACCAGTGCCTACCCAGCCACTGACTAGTATCTCTACCCAGCCTGTCTCACCTGCTGACCTGTGAATAGGGGAATCACTCCTGCAGTGTTATTGTGTTCTGCCAGTGAATACAATGATCAGTGTTGCTAACTATAGCTGGCAGCACTGATTGTTTTGGGGAAAACCCGACAGGCTGGTTGTACTCAAGTCGTTTAATAGGTTGACTTGTGTAAAACCTGCTAGCCCATACATAGATCGACTATGGCTGGTCTCTGCTTAATTGGTGTAATTTCAATCCATGTATGGCCAGCTTAACCACTACACAGTCCCTAAACATCCTTCCACAAACCTTTTTACATATTTCCTTCCCAGATTACTTCATCCTCCTCTCCTATACATACTGCTCACTGTCATACCCTCCACACTTTTCTCCTATTCATAGCACCCGCTGTCCTATCCTACACACTCCTCTCCTTTACATAGTGCTCGCTGTCATACACATCTCTCCTATACATAGTGCCCACTGTCGTACCCTCCACACTCCTCTCCTGTACATACTGCTCAGCAGAGGGAAGCATTAAGTGCTCTAGAATTTCCTGCTAGAGGGATGCACTGACTTTGAACTTGATAAAACACAGTGGGCCAACATCAGCAGATGATATGGCTCCCCAAATCATCACTGACCAGTGGCGGCCGGTGGTAGTTTTTTTTTGTGAGGGTGGCAAACAGTAGCCCCCCCCCCCCGGTCGGGTCTGGAGCACTTACCACACATATGGTGGGCAGCGCTTCTCCCGGGCTTCACCGGCAGCTTCTCCTGCTCTCCACGAGCATCACGGAGGCGGCGGCGGCTTCCTTTTCCTCGGCGGCCAAATTGGGACTCTTCTCTTTTCACCGTTTTTGATTGGCTGGATTGAGGATCATATTCATTTGCTGTTGTAACACCTGGGTGGGCTCGTAGCGCAATGCTTTGCGCCCCGAGCCTACCCTATTTTGAAGCCTATTAGAACATGTGGCTCTAATCAGGTGCTTCAAAAAAACACCCCCGCTGCTGCAATTCATGCGCCCGATGTCCTGAAATGGGCCGGACGGATTAATAGGGGGTGGCGCCTAGGTGCCCCTTATAGGCGGGCCACCAGTGTCACTGACTGTGGAAAATGTTGCATCTAAATTTGGAAATCAAGGTCCCAGAGTCTGGGGGGGGAAGAGTGGAGAGGCACAGAATTCAAGTTGCATGAGGTCCAGTGTGAAGATTCCACAGTCAGTGATGGAATGCTACATAGTTAGTCAGGTTGAAAAGAAAAAAGACACACGGCCATCCAGTTCAACCACACAAAAAAATAAATAGAAAATAAACTGTACATCTGACTTTGCCCTGCAATGAACGGGAATCAGACTTTGATCCTGACAATACATGGTCTATTGTGCCCGTCAGGGGAGAGGAGAGACAGATTGTGTGTTCCTACTATATAGGAACACTGATCGGTCTCCTCCCAAAGTCAGTCCCATCCCCCCCCAGTTAGAATCACTCCCTAGGTAACACAGTTAACTCCTTCCCTGCCATTGTCATTTATACAGTAATCCATTCATATTTATAGAAATAAATGTTAATGGTCCCAAAATAGCGTCAAAAGTGCCTGATCTGTCCTCTGCATTGTCACAGTAACGATAAAAATCGCAGATCGCCGCCATTACTAGTAAAAAAAAAAAAAAATTATTTAGAAAAATGACATAAATTTCCCCTATTTTGTAGACGCTATAACTTTTGCGCAAACCAATCAATGTACGTTTATTGCGATTTTTTTTTTACCAAAAATATATGTAGAAGAATAAATATTGGCCTAAACTAAAGGAAACTTTTTTTTTTTTTATTGGGATATTTATTATAGCAAAAAGTAAAAAATAGTGTTTTTCTCAAACTTGTCGCTCTTATTTTGTTTATTAGCGCAAAAAATAAAAACGCAGAGGTGATCAAATACCACCAAAATAAAGCTCTATTTGTGGGGGAAAAAAAATGATAATTTCATTTGGGTACAGTGTTGCATGACAGCGCAATTGTCATTCAAAATGTTACAGCGCCCAAAGCTGAAAATTGGCCTGGGCAGGAAGGGAGTGAAAATGCCCTGTATGGAAGTGGTTAATGTCTAAACCGCTGCCAACAAAAGTGAGCACACCTCTAAGTGAAAATGTCTAAATTGGGCCCAATTAGCCATTTTCCCTCCCCGCTGTCATGTGACTCAGTGTTACAAGGTCCCAGGTGTGAATGGGGAGCAGGTGTGTTAAATTTGGTATTATTGCCCTCACCCTTTCATACTGGTCACTGGAAGTTCAACATGGCACCTCATGGCAAAGAACTCTCTGAGGATCAGAAAAAAAAAAAAAAAAAAATTGTTGCTCTACATAAAGATGGCCTAGGCCAGTGATGGTGAACCTTGGCACCCCAGATGTTTTGGAACTACATTTCCCCGTGATGCTCATGCACTCTGCAGTGTACTTGAGCATCATGGGAAATGTAGTTCCAAAACATCTGGGGTGCCAAGGTTCGCCATCACCGGCCTAGGCTATAAGAAGAGTATTTTGGAATAAAAGAAACCCTTTGTAGTGGATTCCTATACAGTTGCATATTTTTCTGCAGCCTGGGAATGACGCTGGTGACCATCTTCACAGATTCCTTATTGAGAGATTTTTTTATTGCCATCTGTATAAATTATAGATATTTCCTCACTTACCATCTCACTGGGACAGTAAGGGCTTCCATATATGGTGAAATTTAAGCTAAAATCAACTGAGATTTGAACCGTGGGTACCCACATCAGCACCACCCAGTAGAACAAATGTCAATTGAACAATTGTCTTTTTTTGAAGGAGCCAGATATAAAAAGTTGTTGACTAAACAGCGCCTGCAGCCAATCAGATGCAGGCCTTGTTTGGCTGTTCCGACAGCTGGTAGCGCTAGCTGTCAGCCTACGGCGGGAGATTCATCCATCTGTGCTGTTAGCATCTGTCAGAAGTGTATGGCCAGATTTAGCGTGGATGGAAAGATCTTTAGGCAGTGGTGTCACTAGAGGGTGGCTTTTGGGGCTATAGCCCCAAATCTGGGACCCATAGCCCGAGTCTCTGCAGGGGTCCCCGAGGGGAGATTTTCTGGGGACCCTAATTCAAGGTTGAGGCTCTCTCTGGGGACCCTGATGTAAGGTTGAGGCTCTCTCTGGGGACCCTGATGTAAGGAGGAGGCTCTCTCTGGGGACCCTGATGTAAGGAGGAGGCTCTCTCTGGGGACCCTGATGTAAGGAGGAGGCTCTCTCTGGGGACCCTGATGTAAGGAGGAGGCTCTCTCTGGGGACCCTGATGTAAGGAGGAGGCTCTCTCTGGGGACCCTGATGTAAGGAGGAGGCTCTCTCTGGGGACCCTGATGTAAGGAGGAGGCTCTCTCTGGGGACCCTGATGTAAGGAGGAGGCTCTCTCTGGGGACCCTGATGTAAGGAGGAGGCTCTCTCTGGGGACCCTGATGTAAGGAGGAGGCTCTCTCTGGGGACCCTGATGTAAGGAGGAGGCTCTCTCTGGGGACCCTGATGTAAGGAGGCGGGTCTCTCTCTGGGGACCCTGATGTAAGGAGGAGGCTCTCTCTCTGGGGACCCTGATGTAAGGAGGAGGCTCTCTCTGGGGACCCTGATGTAAGGAGGAGGCTCTCTCTGGGGACCCTGATGTAAGGAGGAGGCTCTCTCTGGGGACCCTGATGTAAGGAGGAGGCTCTCTCTGGGGACCCTGATGTAAGGAGGAGGCTCTCTCTGGGGACCCTGATGTAAGGAGGAGGCTCTCTCTGGGGACCCTGATGTAAGGAGGAGGCTCTCTCTCTGGGGACCCTGATGTAAGGAGGAGGCTCTCTCTCTGGGGACCCTGATGTAAGGAGGAGGCTCTCTCTGGGGACCCTGATGTAAGGAGGAGGCTCTCTCTGGGGACCCTGATGTAAGGAGGAGGCTCTCTCTGGGGACCCTGATGTAAGGAGGAGGCTCTCTCTGGGGACCCTGATGTAAGGAGGAGGCTCTCTCTCTGGGGACCCTGATGTAAGGAGGAGGCTCTCTCTCTGGGGACCCTGATGTAAGGAGGAGGCTCTCTCTCTGGGGACCCTGATGTAAGGAGGAGGCTCTCTCTCTGGGGACCCTGATGTAAGGAGGAGGCTCTCTCTCTGGGGACCCTGATGTAAGGAGGAGGCTCTCTCTCTGGGGACCCTGATGTAAGGAGGAGGCTCTCTCTGGGGATATCTAAACACACACACGTATATTACTGCATATACATTTGTATGCCCGCCCAAGCTTTCTTTACTACGCTGCTATGGGCTCTAGCCCCAGATCTTTTGTAGACCTAGCAACGCCCCTGTCTTTAGGTGTATGACCAGCTGAACTGGAGAAAACTTCTGAGATGTGTTCTGTGCACAGAACGTCTTGCAGCCCCTTTTGTTCCAGCGGGGGGGAAACGACAAAAGGAGAATAGAGAACTCGGAGCCAAGCCATTCAGCAGATGCAGAACAATGGTGAGGTAGAGAACTTTTGCAGCCAGCTTGTGGCCCCATACAGGGACATCTGAATGAGCACACATACAAACTCCTTTGGGAAAAAGGAAGGAATCTGCAACTTGGAGAGCCCCCAAAAAACAAGTAAAGCAGCTACACTCTGGATTATTCACCCCACGTAGAATTATACTCACCTTCTCCGGAAAATTTTTTTTTCTTACAGCAGACCAAATTTTACCTAACTAATTTACCGATGGTGGCTAAAAGGATTATTAGTAAACCATGAGTATACTGTGAAGGACACTGATGGGCAGGGATGTGCAAAACTTAGCAGTCGATGAAATTAAGGTGCGGCCTGATGTTTGCACGGGCATGAGAGGCCATTCATTTGAATGGGCTGCCGCGCCCCGCAGCAAAGTCATCCCAGTGTCATTTTTGAAATTGCAGCGAGCACAGGAACCGAGGTTCCCAGTATGGGTGCGATTTTTCAGTGCAGGCGACGTGCCATTCGAATTAATGGCTCCCACCCACCCGCGTGTCCTGAATTTTTTCTGTGTGGGTGATTGCGGCTGCTGATATTTGTGCGGGTCCCACAGAGGCAACAATTGCACAGATGTGAACCTAGCTTAGGCCTGGTTCACACCTTTGCAGTTTGCTTTCGATAAGTTTCTGCGGTGCGTTTCACTTTTTTTGCACAGGTGTTTTTTCATGCTTTGTTTTTGGCCAATTTGTTGTTGTGCAGATTAAAAAATGCAAATTGCACTACATGCTTTTCTGCAGCTTCTTCATTGAAGTCTATTGAACCAAAAACGCACCGTTTAGTGTTTTAAAAAGTCCCTGACCCTTTCTAAAAACGCAGCGGCTAAAATAAGCATAGATGTGAACGTGTCTCACAGGAAACCATGTTAAATGGACTGTAGTGCATTTCTGCAAAAAAAAATTTAAAAATCACATAGGTGTGAACCAGGCCTAGGGTGGTGGGGGGCTTTAACCACTTGCCGTCCGCGCTATAGTCAAATGACGGCCACAGCGCAGACCAGAATTTCCGGGGAGGCCGTCATACGACAACCTCCCCTGTGCACGCTCCCTGTGATCACCAAGTCACGGAGACTCGGGTGATCACCGATCCAAGTAAGGGGCCAGTCTCAGCCCCTTACCATGTGATCAGCTGTCAGCCAATGACAGCTGATCACATGATGTGAACAAAAACTCAGTGATCGTTTTTTTTTTCTCCTCACGCTGACAGCGTGAGGAAAAAAAAAAAAGCCGATCACCAGCTTATCTGCAAGGGACATCGGTCCTGAAGAGGAAGAGGCAATTATGCCTCATCTGTGCCATCTGACAGTGACCACCAGTGCCACCTATCAATGCCCACAAGTGGTGCCAATCAGAGCCACCTAGCAGTGCTGCCTATCAGTGTAACCGATCAGTCCCCATTATTGCCACCCATCAGTGCCGCCTCATCAGCGTACATCAATGAAGGAGAAAAATTACCGGTTTTAAAATTTTATAACAAAATCTATAAAAAAAAAAAAAAAAATAAATAAATAAAAAAAAAAAAAACAGAGGTGATCAAATACCACCTAAAAAGAAAGCTCTATTTAATTTGGGTACAGTGTTGTATGACCGCGCAATTGTCATTCAAAGTGCGACAGCGCTGAAAGCTGAAAATTGGTCTGGACAGGAGGGGGGTTTAAGTGTCCAGTAAGCAAGTGGTTAAATTGCTCCTGACTGTTGGAGAGGCTTCTTTCATCGAAGATCATTATTTAACATTTGTTTTTCACAGAAAGAAAAATCTGAGTGAAAAAAGTAACAGTTCTAGGCAAAATATTACACACATATTAATAAAGCGTGGACATGTTCAGTTGCAACAATTCTAAGCAAAGTAGGTGCTGGGAACTGAAAGGGTATGTAAACCCAGCATTTCATATTCCTGATATGTGCCTGCTGTACCATGTACTTGTATGAGAAAGTCTCCTGTTATCTTTGTATTGCTTCCTTTATGTAAAATCCCTGAGTGTTCCTGCCAGTCCATGTGCTTTCCTATTAAAAACTGACCACACTAAGCAGTTAACACACTGGGGTTGATTTACCAAAACTGGAGAGTGCAAAATCTGGTGCAGCTTTGCATAGAAACCAATCGGCTTCCAGTTTTCCCAGGACACGTGGAACCACAGGCCGGCCCCTTGGACCTGCCCGGGCTGCTGCACATTGTCTTGAGAGAGATGATGTGACTTACCCAAGTGAGAATATTGGAATTCTACATGAGGCAGACCCTGTGAAAGCTGCCGCTACAGATAATAGTTTGCACCATCGACAAGCCGTGTGGATTTATGGTCAGGCTGCCCACAGACTGCGGGACACGGGAGCTACTATTACCCCGATACAGTCCCGGATGATAACCCTGGCAGAGCAGACGGGACGGTCTGTGGCTGTGCAGGTGGCCGGGGGGGGAAATGTTATGCGGGTCTCCACTGCCAGGGTTCACCTTGATTGGGGTTCGGGGCCAAAGAAGTGGAAGTTGGAATAATGTGGAACTTACCTGCGGAGGTTTTGTTAGACAACGATTTGGGATGTTTGAATTCAGCCTTCTTCCAGGATCCCCAGAAGCCTGCCCTGTTACCACCAGCCAGCAAGCCCAGATGGAGGTGCGCTCTCCGGAGAGGATGGGACCCAGGTAAGACCTGTCACCCATGACCTAGACTGTACTACCCCAGCTTTTCCTACCCCGACTTGGGCTTCTCCCCAAGAGTTTGCACAGGCAACTCAACGACCCTTCCCTAGCTAGCTATAGGGAAAGTGCAGGATTGGACCCTGGGGGGGATTGAGGGGGAGAGGGTCAAGGGAATACTCTATCGGGTAGCTGAGGGAAAGACAGCCTCCCATTCACCCTAGCGGTAGCTGTTTGTGCCGCAGAAATAGCGGCATGACCCGATACGCATTGGGCATGACATACCGTTGGACCGCTGGACAATTGGGGATGACGCGGACATTCCACCGTCTGACTTTTTTTTTGCCCAGGGATTACGGGGGGGATGTCTGACAGTATTGCTGAACCTGTGACAAATGCCAGCAAGTGGGCAAGCATGGGTGCCCACTGAAAGCTCCCCTACACCCTTTACCCATCATTGATGAACCCTTTAGCTGCGTTATCTTAGACCTGGTAGGACTATTGCCCAACCTAGTCCTTCTGGGAAGAGATATATCCTTACTGTGGTGGATTATGCCCCCCAGAGGCCATTCCCCTGGCAAATATCTATGCAGAAACCGTGGCTGATGGCTTGCTCTGGATCTTTGCCAGGGTGGGTTTCCCCTCTGGAAATCATCTCGACCGGGGGACCCAGTTCACTGCTGAGCTCACTCAGCAGTTATGGAGGCTCTGTGGGATAAAGCCCCTACAGACTGTGTGAGAGGCTCAATGGAACACTGAAACAGCTGCTTAGGACATTCACAACCTTTCTCAGGGATTGGGAGAGATATCTGCCTCACCTTCTCTTTGCTTAACGGGAGGTGCTGCAGGAATCTACCGGTTCTCCTCATTTGAGTTAATGTATGGGAGGTGGGTGAGGGGGCCCCTAGATCTAGTCAGAGCCCACTGGGAAGGGGGAATTGTTCCCCAAGGGTCCTCTAGCGTAGCATATGTTCTTGCGTTTAGGGACAGACTGAAGGAGCTCACGGACACTGTCCAAGAGAACCTTCCCAGAGGTCGGCAGAAATGATGGTACAATTGTACTGCACTCTGGAGGTTAGGCAGAAGGTTCTTGCCCTCAGGCCAACCAAGCAGGACAAGTTACAGGTTACTTGGCAGGGACCTTACCGGGTTGTGGCAAAGCTCTGTGACACGACCTACCTAGTGGCTAAATGTTTGGATGAAAGAGTCCGACAGACCCTTCATGTGAACATGTTGAAAGCATACTGGGAAAGATCAGGAGAGGTAGCTGCTATATGTGCTCCAGCTGTGGAAGATTCTGAGAACCTTCCCCTGTTGGAGCTAAATAGGATTACTGCAGGGATAGAGACGACCAGTTAGGGACAACGCAGAGAGAACAAGCTAGAAAGATCCTTAGTCAGAGAAGGGAAATGTTCTCCATAGTCCCTGGGTACACTACTATGGCAGTGCACCGAGTGGAGACCCCGGGACAACTGCCACTAAAACAGGCGGCTTACCGGATACCTGACGCAGTGAGAGAGAATGTGTTGTGAGATTAAGGAGATGCTTGAGTTGGGAGTCATTGAGCTATCCAGCAGCCCCTGGGCTTCCCCGGTGGTCCTTGTACCGAAGCAGGATGGCACGATTCGGCTCTGTGTAAACTACTGCAGATTAAACGTTTGCACCACCGACGCTTAACCTATGCCCCGGGTGGATGATATGTTAGATCGCATTGCGCTGGGAAAATTCCTGACAACCCTCGACATATGCAAAGGGTACTGGAAAATTCCTCTGGATGTGGAATCTATTCCGAAGTTGGTGTTCATTACCCCATTTGGCCTATACCAGTCTAAAGTAATGCCATTTGGGATGAAGAATGCACCGGCAAAGCTATCGCCAAATATCTTTGTTAAATGTGGATTTAAACGATTTTACAAAAATTTTGGCTACCAGATTAGCTGATCATATTCCCATTTTGAGACATCCAGATCAAGTGGGGTTTACCTCTGGCAGGGAGGGGAGAGAAAACACGCAGAGGGTCGTGAGTGCTATTCATTTCTCACAAAGTCAGCAGAAACCCTTAGTACTTATATCCGCAGATGCGGAAAAAGCATTTGATAGGGTTTATTGGATGGCTAAAGCACCATACACCTGGTCGGATTTTCCGATGGATTTTGTCCTATCGGACAATGTTGTCGGAAATTCCGACCGGGTGTAGGCACCATCGGACATTTTCCATCGGATTGTCCGACGGACAAAGTTGTATCTCCTGCTCTAAAAATTTTCCCACAACAAAGTCCGATCACACCAATTCCGATCGTGTGTAGCGAATTCCGACGGACAAAGTGCCACGCATGCTCAGATCACATTACAAGACCAAAGCTATTGGCTACTAGCCTCTACGTAGTCCCGTCGTAGGCAACAAACGTCACCACGTTCAGAATGATCGGATTTTACGACAACTTGGTCCGACCGTGTGTATGCAACACCAGTGTCGGACAAAATCCGTCGGACCAAATCCAATGGATTTGGTGGTCGGATTTTCCGACCGTGTGTATGGGGCTTTAGGGCCAATCTACAACACATTGGTCAGAGATGGAATGTTGAGTTGGTTTACAAATTTATACTCCGAGTACCTAGTGCCAGGGTTAAGATTAATGATAGAATCTCTGAGCCTCTCTCTTTTCGAGCCCATTATTTTTATCCTTTCAATGGAACCTTTTTTAAAAAGAAGATACGGGCTGATTCAAACATTAAGTGTACAAAAACAAAGAGAGAGGAGCATAAATTAGCGGCGTATGCTGATGACCTAATTTTCTTTATAACCTACCAAGTCATTTGCCTTCCAACCCTTTTGTCGGAGTTACGTGAATATGGGGGGGGGGAGGGGGGGTGAATAGCAAATTTTTAGGTGAATTATAGTAAATTGGAAGCAATGAGGCTGGAAATGAATACATCCCTATTGCATCAGATAACTACGCAGTTTGACTTCAGATGGACAGAATCTCATATACATTATCTAGGGACTAAAATACCGAAAAGATATTGGAACTTAAATTATGCCCGATAGTGAGACAGTTTAAATTAGATTTTCAGAGATGGGATAAGAAAGTCTTTACAGGGTTTGGGAGGACAAATATTATAAAGATTAATGTGATGCCAAGGCTCCTGTATTTGTTGCAAAACCTGCCAATTAAGATCCCCCCAAATTTTTGAAGATCTCCGATCGAGGTTCCTGAGGTTTATCTGGGCTGGGAAGCCAGCAAGAGTATGGAGAGCCATTTTATCGCTTCCTAAAAGAAAAAGGAGGGATTGGTTTCCCGGATCCAGTTAGATATCAGGAAGCCTCGCATCTGGCTAGAGTAGTGGATTGGTGTGTGATCAATAAGAGGAAACCATGGGTACAAATGGAACAGGCGACGATTAATATTCCCCTGGAGGGCTTGGCATGGGCCCCGGAAACCGACATTCCAATAGCAGTGAGGAAACATCCAACGGTAGGCACAACCCTACCTACAATTACATATTTTTTTTTCAAAAATATGACTATATCAATATACCCAAGCCCTATGGTCCCAGTTCTGGGTACGCCGGCTTTTCAGCCTGGCCTGACAGATTTGGGATTTGATGCCATATGGCGAAGGGGTAAAAAATAGGATTATCCATTTTTCAATAGACAATCGACCTAATGACACGAAGTGAGATTGAATGTGAGATAGTACCAGAATTGGATTATTTTAGGGCGATGCAATTAGGGGCCTTTATCCAATCAAAGTCAAATATATATATATGGAAAGACGGGTTCTATCTGGCTTTGAGCAGATATGTTTAGATGGGAAAACATTGAGGCATTCCTTGTCATATTTTTGACAGGATTGGCAGGATTTGACAAGATCTTAACTTTATTCAGGCGTGGGAAAGGGATTTGGGGGGGGGGGGAATTACGTTCTCCCAAAGGCAGAAGGACAGGATTTTACTGTCTACTCATAAGGCCTCAGTGGCGAGTAGATATCAGGAGGGAGGATATAAAATTCTTACCAGATCATATAGAACGATACTGCTTCGGCTATTCCCCCAGGTCTCAAATTTTTGAGGTAGAGGGCACTATGTTGCACATATTTTGGGAATGCGGGAAAATCAAGGAGTTTTGGAAAATGGTTGAAGAATCTGTCAAAGAAATTACAGGTGTGTCACTGGGAGAAAGTCCGACAGCTTTTTTGCCGAACAATGTCCCCATGTCCGTGGAAAAATATAAAGATTCATTGTTGAAACATCTTCTCACAGCAGCAAAGGCGTGTATTCCTGTTTTCTGGAAGAGTGGAATCTCCCCATCCAGAGTACAGTGGTTTGCTACTTGCTAGAATTGCAGAAATCCAACACATGGAGAATCTCACTATGATGTTGAAAGAGCAGGATGAGAAATACTGGAAGATATGGGCCCCTTATCTTAAATATAAGAAAGGAGGTGATGATAGGTAGAAATGTTTTTGCGGTTGACTGGGAGGGGGGAGGAGCTTTATTAAATTTTATTTACATTTTTATGGTATTAACATGAGGTTCTCATGCTTAGGGAAAAAAAAAAAAGTGGTTATTGAGTGGATTATAATGGTTAATACGGGTCACATAGCATATAATGTTAAAGTAATATGGTGACATAGATAGTTGACAGTGTTAAAGAGATGGGCTTTCTCGGCAAACTGAACTATAAGACTCTCCCGGACAGCCCCAAGCTGACACGTGGTGGATCTAGCTGGGTCTGCCAGACTATGGGACGGGGACGGGGGCACTGTCACGGACACTGGCTGCAGTGACCTTGTCTGCCCACATTCACCCCGTTATTGCTATATTCCTCTTTTTGTGAGACTATTTTCCTAGATTTGCCTAAAGACTAGTGTGGGATAGGATCCGTCACACCAACAGAAATCTATACTACATCTAGAGAAGGAAGAAGGAAGAATTCTGTTGAGGGGAAAACCAATCGTGAGATGGAACAGTTGGTCAAATCTAAAATGTGTATGGCAGCAGTTAAATAATGTTCGATCCAGAGGTTCTGCATATTTTGAAAATAGACATAGCATCATTGTCTAGTGTAGTACATTTTTCAAATAGCATTACACAGAATATTTTGTTTTTGATCTCAGTGAAATGGATAGATGGGAACTTCCAGACTGGAGCTACTATATGACACACTTGGCTCCCGTGAGAATGGGAGCGATTACATTAAATTGAAAAGCTGTGCATGCTAATGGTTTTTGTGTGCAGGAGGGCCCCACTAGGGGTTCTTAGTAAAGAAAACTCCAGAGACTGTATCCAACAGTTGATACACCCGGGATCAGAATCCTCTAGTTGGCCATTCCCACCAGATGTGAAGGAATGTTCCTTCTGCTACACACAGCTGAAAATGCGTGGATGGACAGCTGGGAAAAAGTTTAGAGATCCTTGTGGGAACCAAGTACCTGTGTAAAAATAATTTGTAGTTCACTTCCACTGGATGCAGCAAGTCAAATTTAAATCCAGCCATCTTCCATGATAGAACACTTCAATTCCTGCTTCTATTTGTATGTGTTTGTGTGGGTTGTATGTACTGGGCAGTGGCGACTGGGGAAGTTTTAGGATGGAGGGGGAGCCAGACCCGCCCCCTTATTTTACCCCTCCCACTTCACATAAACCACGCCCCTTATAGAATCCACCCATTACGCCGCCTGTATTGCACTTGTTTCTGCCCATAGTGTCAGGAGTATACAGCCCCAGAATCACAGGAGAGCGTATGCAGCTCAGCCTCACCGATAGGGTATATAGCCCAGCATTACAGATACGGTATATAGATCAGCACCACAGATGGCCCGCGGCACTTTCACAGCACTGCCCCCACCCCCCTGCATGGGAGGCTCGCGGCACACTCACAGCGCCCACCACTCTGTGCGGGGCACTTACCGGGTGTCCTCTCCTGTGTCTCCTCCAGGCAGCTCCCTCCACTCTGTCCCACTTCCGCCAAAGCGATGGGCATCCAATAGGAACACCTGGCACTTTGGCCAATCGGGAAACAGGTCTCACTAACCTGCCTCCCGATTGGCGGGGAGGCACTGTGGTGTGAAAATAGTGAATATTCATTCGCTTTGGTCACACAATTGGGTGGGATCAGGGCCCACTCTCTGCGCCCTGAGCCCACCCTATTTTGAAGCCTATTAGAGCCTCTAATCAGGTGCTTCAAAAAATAAAAAAATACACCATCTCCCGCCATAGGAGTCCATGCGTCTGGATTCCTTAAAGTGGCCAGGTGCATGGATAGGGAGCCGGCAGCAGGGATGGGGGGGGGGGGGGGCGGCGCCCGTGCACTGGTACTGGGTCCCATCAAGTAAAAACATGTACATGAAAGAGATGAGACCAGGGCTTGTATAAGGGAGTCCTTTATGAAAAGTTTAGGTAAAGTTAGGAAAAGTTTCAGATACCTGAAATAATAAAATACTTAAATTTGAAGATACAGTAAATCCTTGGTTTGAGAGTAACTTGGTTTAAGAGCGTTTTGCAAGACAAGCAACATTTTTTTTAAAAACTTTGACTTGATATACAAATAGCGTCATGTCACAACTTGGTATAAAAGAGAAGAGAGGCGCCTCTAAGTGTAGCAATATGGTTACATTTAATGAAGGTACAACATTTAGCTACACATAGAGGCGCCTCTCTTCTCTTTAATACTCTGGAGCTCCTGCTGGATTTTGCTTTGAATACCCTTGTGGATGGACATTTTATGGTTACACAACCTGGTCACATTGCTATAATCTTTTTATATGGACTAAAAACTGAAGGACCTATGAATTAATGGTTGTGGAAGTGCTTTGGATTACAAGCATGTTTATGGAACGAATTATGCCTACAAGCCAAGGTTTAACAGTATCTGAAAAATGTCTTGTGTTGGGTAAATGGGAGCCAATCTTCGAGAAAGGATTTAAAGTTTTGATGCAATTAACCGCTTCCCGACCGCCTCCTGCACATTTACGTCGGCAGAATGGCACGGCTGGGCAAAAGCATGTAGAGGTACGTTCCCTTTAATTGCCCAGCCGTGGGGTCGCGCTCGCGACCCGGTCGGGAGCTCCGTGGCCGCGGGACCAGCAGACCTGATCGCTGCTGGTGTCCCGCGATCGGGTCACAGAGCTGAAGAACGGGGAGAGGTCTGTGTAAACAAACCTCCCCGCGCTTCCTACACTGCCTGTCACTGATCGGCTGTTCCCTGTCATCGGGAAAGACGATCAATGACGTCAGACATCAGCCCCGCCCCCTACTGTAAAAAGAAAAAAAAAAAAAAACCCCACACACGTCACACTAACTCCTCCCCGCCCCTAGTGGTTAACTCCTTCACTGCCACTTCCATAGGAATCAGTGCATTTAAATAGCACTGATTTCTGTATAAATGCCAATAGTCCCAAAAATGTGTCAAAATTGTCCGATTCGTCCGCCATAATGTCACAGTCACAATAAAAAAAAAAAAAAAAAAAAAAAATGAATAAAAAATGCTATAAAACTATCCCCTATTTTGTAAACGCTATAACTTTTGCGCAAACCAATCAATAATCGCTAATTGCAATTTTTTTTACCAAAAATATTTAGAAGAATACGTATCGGCCTAAACTGCGGAAAAAATTTTTTATATATATTTTTTGGGGATATTTATTATAGCAAAAAAAAAAAAAATATATATATATATATATATATATATATATATATATATATATATATATATATATATACATATACACACACACACATATATATATATATATATATATATATATATATATATATATATATATATATACACATACACACATACATTTTTTTTCAAAATTGTCGCTCTATTTTTGTTTATAGCGCAAAAAATAAAAGCCGCGGGAAAAAAAGGATGGCAATTTTGTTTGGGAGCCACGTCGCACGACCGCGCAATTGTCAGTTAAAGCGACGCAGTGCCGAATCCCAAAAAGGGGCCTGGTCCTTTGGCTGCAAATTGGTCCGGGGCTGAAGTGGTTAAAATTTTATGAAAATTTACTACATTTTTACTGCCCCTTCATAAGCACGAACTCCAACATGATTTTTTTTTTTTTTTTAATTTTTTATTTAAAGATGAGACACAGATACAAACATAAACATAAAAGGAGACTTCGCGTTACATTTAGGCTGTGACAAACGCGTCAGATAAAATAACCAAAACAATTGCCTGTTAATGAGGGTCGCTATTCAGTCTAATCGCTATTACTTGCTGAAGTCTAATATAGGGTAAACATAAACATCAGTGCCCATCACTTTTTACTTCTTTTTATATTGAAAGATAGTGGAGGAGAAGAAAAAGACAGAGAAAAATAGGGGGGGGGGGGGGGAAGAGATATAAAAAAAAAAAAAAAAATTGTATACATACTCACACACGAAAACATACAGGGAGGAAAGGGAAGGGGTGGAGGGGGGGGGGGCCTTGCCCCCCGGGAGCCAGGTTTGGTAATGATGGGATGTCTATAGTGATCCTAGACAGAGGATCCTGCCGTGTATTGGAGGAACTCATCAGAGAAGCGAAAGAGGTTCCAGTGAAACCATCTGGAGCTATGTTCCTCCGACTTGTCTCGCAGCGCCGAAGTCAGATCCTCCATCTGCTCGATGTCCTTCACTCTTGCGAACCACTGGGCTACCGTTGGAGCAGATTGTTGCTTCCAAAGAGGTGGGATGCTGGCCCGGGCCGCATTAAGGAGGTGCTTGAGGAGGGATTTGTGGTAACGTTTCCTTGAAAGAGGCGTAAGGTTAAGGAGGACTGCAGCTGGGTTATCCTGGAGGGAGATGTCTGTGAGTTTCTGTACGATCTTAAGGACTCCAACATGATTTAAATTTTCTAGATGAAAGCAATGGCTTATAAACTAAAACTTATCTGTCTGTTACTTGGAGAGAAAAAAAAATAAAAAAAATAAAATAAATCACAGTACTTCAAATTGTATGAATTGTACTTACTTCTTAACCTCCCCTTTTGCTATTATTTGTGTCCGAATTTAAGCTTGAGTGTCTAGAGCCCTGGTGCCCAATCTGCAAGCCTTTGGTATATGATGTGTGGCCTTCAGACCCAGGGCCAGGACAAGGGATGGGAGGAATGGGCGGCTGCCCTGGGCTCAATGGTTTACTGTAGGGATGGGGGCGCCTTCCTTCTTTTACAAGGCTGAAAGGAGTAGTGATTGTTGGCAGTGATTTTGACAAGCAAGTGACTTCTTGGCATAGGATGCGCTAAGCTTTCACATCATGAATGGGGTGGGGGGGGGGGGCGCAGTTTGGCATCTTTGCCCTGGGCACTCGATGACCTTGCCCTGGAACTGTTCAGACCTTCGCAGTCTGTAGTGGGAACATTGATCTCGTTTAGCCTCCTGTAACATGTTCCCAGTTTTATATTGTTTTCTGCAGCATATCCCCAGCCAAAAAAAGTTTCTGATTGATCTGTCAAGCATTACATATACTGAACATTATGAGCAGCCCTTTAAAAGATACCAGGGGCCATCTTTAGCTCATAATATGGAAACCACTGGTCTAGAGCCTAACAATGGCGCATACACACACACCATCTCCCAGCTCCTGAAAGGACATGTCAAATAACAGATCCCGATGAGAAATGTAAACCCCTTCCAGGAGGGCGGGGGGGGGCAAACTTCTGCTTTAGCTCATAATATGGAAACCACTGGTCTAGAGCCTAACAATGGCGCATACACACACACCATCTCCCAGCTCCTGAAAGGACATGTCAAATAACAGATCCCGATGAGAAATGTAAACCCCTTCCAGGAGGGCGGGGGGGGGGGGGGGCAAACTTCTGCTTGGAATGTCTAGGTAGATCCGAGCGTAAGTGGGAGAAGGTACAGTAAAACCTTGGATTGTGAGCATAATTCGTTCCGGAAACATGCTTGTAATCCAGAGCACTTGTATATCAAAGCGAATTTCCTCATAAGAAATAATGGGGACTCAGATGATTCGTTCCACAACCATTTATTGATAAGTCCTTCAGTTTATAGTACATATAAAAAGAATATAGCAATGCGATGAGTTCGACATAACCATAAAATGTCCATCCACAAAATGGAAGCCTTTACAGGGGGGGGGGTGGAAGCTACAGAGTATAAGAGAGGCGCCTCTAAGTGTAGCAATATGGTTACATATGAAGGTACAACATTTAGCAACTCACATGGTTGACGAATAAAGGAGGCACATCTTAAGCCCCATACACACGGTCGGATTTTCCGATGGATTCTGTCCTATCAACAATGACAATGTTGTCGGAAATTCCGACCGTGTATAGGCTCCATCGGACATTTTCCATCGGATTGTCCGACGGACAAAGTTGTATCTCCTGCTCTAAAAATTTTCCGACAACAAAGTCCGATCACACCAATTCCGATCGTGTGTAGCGAATTCCGACGGACAAAGTGCCACGCATGCTCAGATCACATTACAAGACCAAATCTATTGGCTACTAGCCTCTACGTAGTCCCGTCGTAGGCAACAAACGTCACCACGTTCAGGATGATCGGATTTTCCGACAACTTTGTCCGACCGTGTGTATGCAACACCAGTGTCGGACTAAATCCGTCGGACCAAATCCGATGGATTTGGTGGTCGGATTTTCCGACCGTGTGTATGGAGCTTAAGTATACAGGTATCTGGGGTAAAGTTGTCCGCTTTGAAACCTGTGGTCTAACACAAGGCCCACGGGCCGAATTTTTTTTTTGCATCATTCATTTTCATTGATTTTACAAAAGGGAAAGTACAACAAATTGAACTCAAAATACAGCGCTGGTCCCAAAGATCCATCTGAGACTATTCTTGAACACAGGTAAGGAATCTATTACATTTACTATAAGTGAGGGCACCACAATCATCATCACTTAGTTACACTTAGGAATGACTGCCGTTTGTCCGTCCAAATTGCCCAAGATTTAGAGAAGGCAGCACATTTTAATGCTTTTACAGCTAGCGGGCATTCAAAAGCAAAATGCGATTCACTTTGTGCTGACAATTTTGAAGTGATGGTGAAATAAGACATATAGGGCCAGAACCTAAGAGTAGGGGTGGAATTGAGATATTGCACACTGTAAGTAGCGCGCCCCTGAGCCCGGCACTCTGTACCTAGCGCGCCCCTGAGACCGGCACTCTGTACCTAGCACGCCCCTGAGACCGGCACTCTGTACCTAGCACGCCCCTGAGACCGGCACTCTGTATCTAGCGCGCCCCTGAGACCGGCACTCTGTACCTAGCACGCCCCTGAGACCGGCACTCTGTATCTAGCGCGCCCCTGAGACCGGCACTCTGTACCTAGCGCGCCCCTGAGACCGGCACTCTGTACCTAGCGCGCCCTTCAGCCCGGCACTCTGTACCTAGCGCGCCCCTGAGACCGGAACCTGTACATAGCGTGCCCCTGAGACCGGCACTCTGTACCTAGCGCGCCCTTCAGACCGGCACTCTGTACCTAGCGCGCCCCTGAGACCGGAACCTGTACATAGCGTGCCCCTGAGACCGGCACTCTGTACCTAGCGCGCCCTTCAGACCGGCACTCTGTACCTAGCGCGCCCCTGAGACCGGAACCTGTACATAGCGTGCCCCTAGAGTGGATACATAGTCCTACAGATACAACTGGCTCTTTGAGGGAAACCATACTGCTAATGCGGCCCCCCAATGAATTTGACACCCCTGACATAGACCATCCTCTGCACCGCCGACTCTCACCGCTGTCAGTCTTTAATCGTGACTGGGAAGACTACCCTGCAGTAAAGCAATCTGAAAGTGAGGCTTGAAGCGCTCGTGGAGCGGAGAGTGGAAGGGATGATCTAAAGGATGGTCTATGTGGAGAGCTTTACCCCGGATCCCTGCATTCTTAGATGTGCCTGTTTTAATCATCAACCATGTAAGTTGCTAAATGTTGTACCTTCATTAAATGTAACCATATTGCTACACTTAGAGGCGCCTCTCTTCTCTTTTATACTCAGTTGTGACGTGATGCTACTTGTACATCAAGACATTGCTTGTTTATCAAGTCAAAGTTTATTTAAAAAAATGTTGCCCATCTTGCAAAACGCTCTCAAACCAAAAGGTTTTACTGTACTTATCCAACGGTGTTAGAAGAGCGGCAGAAAATCCGAATTTCCCCTTGCAGGTTAAGCTCTGCTTTAAGTGAAGTACTTTATAGTTAAATACTATATATTGTGAAGATTCTTGGCCGGTTCTCTTTCGGGAGAGCTGAACTTTTACTAAGAGCACAGGGAACCCACACCGACACGTGACAATGACCGTCTCCCATCTATAGACAGGAAGGGTTGAGTAACATCTACTAGCTACATGGTGGAGGCAGCTGTGAGCTGCACTCTGCACACACTTCCATACTCTGTCAGCTCAGCAATAAATACAAAAATGTTCCTACTGTCCAGAACAATCCCAACTATCTGCAGTCTCAGAATCATAAATGAGCAGCGAATGTGGCCTTGAAGTATGGATTTACTACCTAGGCTGCATTCAGCTCTAGAGACGCAGATTTCTGGGCACAAGCTAGTAAAAGTAACCAGTCATGACAATCATGGAAGGTGGCATTGCTTAGAATGCTAGTTTACTGGCTGCCATGCAGGCCTTCACTTAGAGTTGCCACCTCATCTCTTTAAACCAGGGGTCTCCAAACTTTCTAAACAAAGGGCCGGTTTACCATCCTTCAGACTTTAGGAGGGCCGGATTGTGGCCAGCGGGAGTGGACATTTTTCTGGCATCAGTAGGAGTAAATATCATCACATTTGGTATTAGGTTAGGAGGAATAGTGCCCCATCTTTGGTATCCTGGGGAGTAATTGTGCTCCATTGTTGGCGTTAGATGTCAGAATAGTGTTTCATATCAGTGGGAGGATTAGTTCCCCCCAAGGGCCGGGTAATGGCAAGCAGAGGGCCACATCCGGCCCCCGGGCCGTAGTTTGCAGATCTCTGCTTTAAACCCAAACACTTTTGAATTACACAGGTTCTGAGACTAATTAAATGCAGCAAGTGAGTTTAATTACCACCTTAATCAGCCACAGAACCGTGTAATTAATTTGGGTTTAAAAGGGAGGAGATGGCAACCCTACCTTCAGTTCTTGGAATGTGACCCAGAACACCACCTGATCCTCTGATGTGAGCCATGGTCTACCCAGGTCAGGGAACACGCCAAGCGTGTAGTTATCTGGCAGTGACACACATATGGGCGATACATATACAGCACCATACACTGTGCATGCGTCACGAGAAAACTCCCCCCTCCCCCATCCAGCTTATCTCCAGTCTATGATAACAGCAATACTGGGAGAAAGGTAAAGAACATACTGTCCATACTGGGGCCCTAAATGTGCTGAGATGTACACAGGAACCCTTCTTGTACAACTGGCCAGGATTTGGGGCCCATAGGCAGCAAATGCCTCTTTTTTTGGCCAATGCAAGCAAAAAAAAAATGAAAAATAAATAAATGTGCATTCATTTTTTTTCATTTTGCATGCAAGTCTGTAAAGCATTGCAATAAATCACAGTCACAAAAGAGATTTGGGCTTTCAGTGGAGAGCTATGTGGAATAGACAGTGCGGTGATCAGCGTACATATATTCCATTGAGAACCACAAGTACGTCTGCTGCTGTGGCAGGCAAGACTTGTAGTTCCTTCATTTGCAAATCCCTTCGATAGAATGACGTTGCTGTGTGGGTGGAGCTCCGCAAAGCCAGGCTAAAATTTAAAATTGACAACAAACGAGGGGCAGAAGGACCCCTGCATGCTGTCAGGGGGATGGGGGAGTTTTGGGGTCTACTTGGCACCATGTTCCACTCCTCAATACAGTGTAAAATTAAAGTAAAAGATGGCGTGAGGGCTTGTTCTCACCAGCTTCTGCATTGCAATGTAGCGGTTGGTGTGCAGTGTTGTCCAACCAGACCGCAGTGTTGATGCGCCAATTACATCACACTTTTTCTTCCTCTTTTTTTTTCTATAAACAAACTTGAGAAAAAAAAAAAAAAAAAAAAAAAAAAAAAAAAAAATTTAGATTATATATATAAAAAAAATAAAAATATGGTGCTGTTCATCCGAAAGAAAAAACAAAAAAAAAAAAACAAAAAACAAACACAAAACACACACACTCTCTCTCTATCTCACAAAAGTGAGTACACCCCTCGCATTTTTGTAAATATTTTATTAGCTCTTTTCATGTGACAACACTGAAGAAATGACACTTTGCTACAATGTAAAGTAGTGAGTGTACAGCTTGTATAACAGTGTAAATTTGCTGTCCCCTCAAAATAAATCAACACACAGCCATTAAAGAGGAAGTAAACCCTGATGGGTTTTACTTCCCCTTTTGCTCCCTGCAAATTAAAATCCCTGCATCGCATACTAGCCCATTATGTGACACTTACCTGTAAGCAAATCCATCGCTGTCCCCCGTGCAGGCTGCGTTCATCTTCGCCCCTCTTCCTTCCGGGGGACACGGACTCTGGCTCTGTGACTGGCTGGAGCTGCGTGACGTCACTCCCCTGCATGTGCGCGGGAGCCGTCAGTAACGGCACACGCTGGGGGGGGGGGGGGAATCATCAGCGCACTACAAGTGAATTAGATATTTCCACTACATATAGGTAAGCCTTATTCTAGGCTTACATATAGTTAAAAGTCACTGGGGAGGGTTTACAACCACTTTAAATGTCTAAACCGCTGGCAACAAAAGTGAGTACACCGCTAAGTGAAAATGTCCAAATTGGGCCCAAAGTGTCAAATATTTTGTGTGGCCACCATTATTTTCCAGCACTGCCTTAACCCTCTTGGGCATGGAGTTCACCAGAACTTCACAGGTTGTCACTGGAGTCCTCTTCCACTCCTCAATGATGACATCACAGAGCTGGTGGATATTAGAGACCTTGCGCTCCTCCATCTTCCATTTGAGGATGTCCCACAGATGCTCAATGGGGTTTAGGTCTGGAGACATGCTTGGCCACTCCATCACCTTTACCAAGGCAGTGGTCATCTTGGAGGTGTGTTTGGGCTCATTATGTTGGAATACTGCCCTGCAGCCCAGTCTCTGAAGGGAGGGGATCATGCTCTGCTTCAGTATGTCACAGTACATGTTGGCATTCATGGTTCCCTCAATGTACTGTAGCTCCCCAGTGCCGGTGTTCTGCCGAGATGGTTCCCCTCGGCGGATGAGTGCAGATCTGTACTGCGCATGCGCAGCGTAATTTCCGAACATTGCCGAAGCTAAACAGCTTGGAGTGGAGTGTACACCGCGCACGCGCAGTCGGTGTACAAGACGATGCCGCACGCTACCGATGCTGGCACTACTCTGCAAGGGGGGTGTCAGTCTAAGGGGCGGGTCTATTAGTGTAAGCAAGGGAAAGGCAAAATAAAAATAAATAGTTTAGCTCTGGATATAGAAAAGAGTAATAGAAAACGTGTTTTTAGAGTGCTATCTGTGGGGTTTTCCCTTTCAATTAGGAGTGTATTTTTTTTAAACTTTTTTTTTTTTTTCTAACAAACAAAATCAGCTGTGCGGTGTACACTTCACTCGCATCTGTTTCAGTTCGGCAATTTCCGGAAGATGCCTAGCCATTCGTACTGCGCATGCGCAGTACAGAGAGGAACCAAGCCGCCAGGGGAACCAACTCGGCAAGACACCGGCAGCACTCATGCAGCCCCAGACCATGACACTCCCACCACCATGCTTGACTGTAGGCAAGACACGCTGGTCTTTTTTTTTTTTTTTTAATAAGAAAGACACGCTGGTCTTTGTACTCCTCACCTGGTTGCCGCCACACACGATTGTCACCATCTGAACCAAATAAGTTTATCTTGGTCTCATCAGACCACATGACATGGTTCCAGTAATCCATGTCCTTAGTCTGCTTGTATTCAGCAAACTGTTTGCAGGCTTTCTTGTTCATCTTTAGAATAGATTCCTTCCTTCTGGGATTACAGCCATGCAGACCAATTTGATGCAGTGTGCGTTGTATGGTCTGAGGACTGACAGGCTGACCCCCCACCCCTTCAACCTCTGCAACAATGATGGCAGTACTAATATATATAGATATATATATATATATATATATATATATGTAATCCTGCGCTTGCACAAAGAATGGCAACTAATGTGATGCAGCGCACACTGGGGGGGGGGGGGGGGGGGGGGGGGGGGGGGGGGGGGGGAATGTCTGAACCCAGAGAAAATAGATAAATGAAGTTAGTGGCGCGCAAACGGTTAAACTAAACTAGGAAGTATAAAAGATCCGGTATCAAGAGATAAAACCAGTGGCTATAAGCATAGCAAGCATAGAGATAATGCCTAGGTAAAGTGCATCAAAGGAGATTGGCGGTGCATCCAGTTAGACATAAAATGGTGTGCCAGTGGTTAAAAGGATAAAATCCTGAATAGATGATGTGTCATAAAGAAAATGCATAAAACACCAATACATTGCTAAAATAAATGTTGCATAAATTAAGTGAAAAATAAAATAAAGTGAATGGCGAATAGTGGCTATATAGTAGTGGTCTCACATGAGTACATAAAATATGTAGCTGAGTAGATCCAGTGAAAGTAAATAATTTAAGAAACAAGATGCAATGAATAAAATCGCAATCAGAAATCGCAATCAGAAAGATCCAAGTGACTATATAGTGGTAGTCTTAGGTGAATATCACATATAGATCCGTGACTGAAGTGAAAGAAGTGATCATTAAAGTATATAAAATGCAAAAATAAATAATCAATAATAATAATAAATCAAATCGCAGCAAGTATATCCAATAAAAAGTCCATATAAATCATAAGTGCAGCAAATGCTCATTACTCCAAGTGCAGTGCAAGTGTTGCGTTGGTGAATTCTGGTGTGCAGTGTTTGACTGTGACTATCCTGTGCGGTTATCCAGGTTCCATGCAATCCTAGTGGGGGTGATGTAGATGGCCCCTTACCTTACAGCTGTAAGGTTACAGCATGGATGTATGTATCTTTGTGGTCCTTAGTGACCGTCCTCCTATAGATCCCAACTGAGTGTCCCAGGTCCTATATCACGTATCCTATTGGCGTTTCCTTTGCATATAGGTATAGGTGTATCTGGGTATGGGGGGGGGGGGGGGGCTCACATCAGTGTATATAGAGAAAAGGAAGTAGGCCTCATAGTGTAGTAAGTTTTTAAAAATTTATTCCAAACAATGAGACAAATAAGGGGGTACTCACATATAGAAGTAGCAAACAGGCAAGGTAAAAACGAGCAGCGAGCTCGATAGCATCACTTCCAGTAGGTCTGGTAACTCAAATCCCGACGCGTGTTCGTCACTGATCACGTCACTGTAACTACCCCCTATTCAGGAGTCTGGCCCCTTTTAGGTACACCGGTGCCTTTATTTTTCAGCGGCGGGGGTGTTTTTTTTTTTTAAGCATTCGATTAGAGCCGCTGGTGAGCGACATTTGAGCGTTTATCAGCGTTAGATCGATTTTTGGCGCGGGGGTTCCCCTTAAAATCCATACCAGACCGAAGGGTCTGGAATGCTCTTAGAGGGGGAACCCATGCCGTTTTTAAAAAATTTTTATTTAGCGGAGTTCCCCTTCAAGATCCGAGCACAAGTCGCATGCCAAAGTCGGATCAGTCAAGACGGCGATCCGACTTCAGTGATATTCAATGGGCTGAAGTAGGATCAAAGTCGGACCAGAGTAGTGCAGGGAGCATTTTCAAAGTCAGACCAGTTAAGACGGCTCCCATAGGGAAACATTGATTTTTACACGTGATGAGCTCCCAATGTCGGAGCATTTGTCGTACCAGTGTGAACCCGGCGATGACAGCTAAGAATTTTTGAAATCATCATCAAACTACTGCAGACTGCATAGGTGCTCAGAGGCTTCCAGTTCTGAATATGCCAGTCTTTGAATGTCACCAGGTCATCTACAATCACAGCGTTACTATAAAATGACTTTCACATTCGTTACAATGAACATCTCGCCACTGTCAACATTGTGTTTTCATGTATTATGTACCACAAACTTGAAAAATCATCAGTAAAAACGTATGGACATAAAATGTAACTGGATGACTTTGCATTATACACAACTTTTTTCACCTTCTGTTGTGCTGATCTCCTTCCGCCACTTTGTGTCTACATTCACTCCAGCAATGACAGCATGGGGTATCCCGGAGCAGGATTCCTGATGGTGACAACAGCGGACCATGTCTGTCGTTTATATTGAAATGGCTGTTTTTTAGTCTCCAGACAGGGAGACAACACAAATAGGAGATAGGGACACGGCGTTGTCACCCTATAACAGGAGGTGCCTGAACAAGGACTTCAATGGCAGGATCAACGGGTATGATATGAAAAGTACAGATTTAAGATAATGGAAAAATAACATTTAAATGATAAGAGATTAATGATCTGGATTGCACACTATTCACAAAACATTATACATAAACGCACAGTTGTGCGCTCAATACTACTTTATAAGGTAAATGATTAGCCGGGTGCGAGTTTCTTTCTTGCACCTTTTTAGAAATGTCTACACAGCCCCCAAATCCAGTACAACAGAGACTAGGACACGTCCTCCCCATGGGCGTCCGCAGAATTTTTTTCAGGGGGGGGGGGGGGGGGGGGGCATAATTTTAAGGTCACCCATGCTCTGACCATGGGCGTCCGCAGAATTTTTTTCAGGGGGGGGCATAATTTTATGGACAGCCCCTGGACAGCCCCTTTTCGACAATGTCATGAAGGGGAGTGGCTTAGTCATTATCACATAAAGCTCAGGCAGGCAGGCAAAGGTTTGAGAAACCTGATGCAAAAGCTTAATAGAAGGACAAAAAAGCATAGTATACCAACTACCAAAAAAAAAATGATTGAAACACACTAATAATCAGACAAAAGTTGGATGTAGGTGTGATTAACAATGGAACCCAAGATGTTTTGGAAAATAAAGCAAAATGAGGCTAGATTGATGTATCCATATCCTTCTTCTGGGGTTTGATATTTTGGCGTGTTGGTATTATTTAGGACATAAAATAAAGTGGTCATAAAGCACAATGTGGATAGATGTTCCTTTTAGTCTCAGAATATCTGCTGTATAATTGCCATACATGGAAGCAATAGAAGCTAGAACATTGAATATAATGGTGGTCTAATGTAGTGATCCAATCTTTGCATTCATATGGTCAAGCCTAGAGAATGTACATCTTTTATATTGCAATACATCTGTTATGGCAGTGGTGCTGGTGCTCAAAGTTTTTTGGGGGGGGTGCAAAAAATGTTGAAAAAAAATCAATTGCAGCCACTGTGCAATCAAATGCTGCCACTGTGCCCATCAAATGCAGCCACTGTGCCAAACGCTGCCACTGTGCCATCAAATGCTGCCAGTGTGCCCATCAAACGCTGCCAGTGTGCCCAAACGCTGCCAGTGTGCCCAAACGCTGCCAGTGTGCCCATCAAACGCTGCCAGTGTGCCCATCATGATTGGCGGAGAGGCGGTTTAGTGTTAGGAAAGCGAATAGTCATTTGTTTTTCTAAAAAAGCTACCTGCGAGTGCCCAGCATGGCGCTTGTAGGTCACCTTTTTTGACGCCTATTAGAGCCTATGGCTCTAATCAGGTGCTTAACCACTTGCCACCCAGGCCAACTCTGACATTTCTCTCCTACATGTAAAAATCATAATTTTTTTGCTAGAAAATTACATAGAACCCCCAAACATTATATATATATATATATATATATATATATATATATATATATATATATAATATATTTTTTTTTTTTCAAAGACTCTAGAGAATACAATGGCGGTTGTTGCAACTTTTTATCATGCACGGTATTTGCGCAGCAATTTTTTGAACGTGTTTTCGTGCTTAAAAAAAAAAAAACAGTAAAGTTAGCCCAATGTTTTTGCATATTGTGAAAGATTAAAGTTACACCCAGTAAATAGATACCCAGCATGTCACGTTTCAAAATTGCACACGCTCATGGAATGGCGCTTAAATTCGGTACTTAAAGCGGTGTTCCGGCCGAAATTATACTTTTTAAACAAAAATACCCCTATAATACACAAGCTTAATGTATTCTAGTAAAGTTAGTCTGTAAACTAAGGTCTGTTTTGTTAGTTTTTAGCAGTAGCTTGTTATCTTATAAACTTGCAGCAGGCCGTGGCCATCTTAAGTGTGGGCATCTGAAGCCAGACTGTATTTCTTCCTGGATCTCATCCTTGCAGATCTCGTACATGCTCAGTGCAGCATAAGCAGTGTAATAGGTTTCAGGTCAGGTTTCCATAGCAACGGCAGTTTGAGAGGAAGTTGCTGCCCCTTCCCAGGAGGCATTGCAAACAGGAAATGATGCGATGGGCCGCGGCCAGGGAGGAGGAAGTGAAAAATGAATACAGCAGATATACAGTCTGTGCTGAAAAAAAAATATCCAATTTGTTTACAGTGCACAGTTTAGTGAGGGATGCTGAAGAGTTGTAAAAGTGGGTGGAACTCCACTTTAAAAATCCCCATAGGCGACGCTTGATATTTTTTTTACTGGTTAAATGTTTTGAGTTACAGAGGAGGTCTAGGGACAAAATGATTGCTCTCGCTCCAACGTTCGCGTCAATACCTCACATGAATGGTTTGAACACCATTTTCATATGTGGGCTGGACATACGTATGCGTTCACTTCTGCGTGCAAGCTCACGTGGACAGGGGCGCTTTGAAATTTTCCTTTTTTTTATTGTTAATTATACTTTCTTTTTTTTTTATTTTGACACTTTTTTGAAAAAATATATTTTTTTGGATCACTTTTATTGCTATTACAAGGAATGTAAACATCCCTTGTAATAGGAATATGACATGAGAGGTCCTCTTTACAGTGAGATATGGGGTCAATAAGACCCCCCATCTCACCACTAGGCTGAAGCCTGAAATAAAAAAAATAAGTAAACCGATCACAGCTTCCCAGCCGAAGCGGCACTGTTTTTTTGAATGCAGAGGCCGAGCGTGATGTCATAACATCGCGCCCGGCCTCCGACGATCATAGAGACTCCGGCGACCATCTGGTCTGCCGGAAATCTCTATGATCAACATCCGGGGCCGACGGATCCTCTGTCCGACTCACTGATCGTAGCGGTGAGTCGGTAGAAGCATCGGAGGGGGGCGGGAGGGGGGACGTCCCCTCTCACCTCCCATAAGAAGGATCAACAGCTGCTATGATCATCCTTATGGTATAGGGAATCGCTGGCTGAAAACGACAATATCTGAATGATGTCTGTAGCTACAGGCATCATTCAGATATACCCGATCAAAGTCCATCACGTCATATGACGGCAGGTGGGCATGAGGCGGTTAAAAAACACCGCCCGCTGCTGTAATTCAGGCGTCCTGCGCCCAAAAAGGGTCTGGGCGCCTGAGTAGGGGGTGACAGCACCGGCCATAGATAGATTCATGCAATGCATGAATCTATCTATAGGTGATAGAGGGGTGGCAGGAGAGAGGGAGCGGCGCTACCGTGTGCCCTTAATGCACGTGCTGACGGTGCTGCAATTATGTTTTGGCCATATATATTTTGATCTTGATGAAAACGTGCTGCCTGGGTATGGACTGGTCTGGTAGCCTGGCCTGAGTAGTAACTTACAAAGTGTAGAAGACAGTCGCATGATTATGAATTATATCATCACATAATACACATAAATATCTTCCCAGCAAATCTAGCAATAAATTAATAAAAATGCTCTTCCTCTTGCCTCTTGAAGTCCTGGCTGCTAAAAACTGCTGTTACCTGTGGTTCCCCGTTGATCTTGTTGCCTAGGCACAGCACAGGTAACATTAGCATATCACTGGGTCTGGGCGGCTCACAGACTGCCAGGGCCAGGCCAGCATATCACTCGGCGGCATGCACTTGAGTGGGCGGAGCCGCAACACCATGACACACACCTACACTAACACAGGCAGCCAATCATTTAAGAGGAGGGCAGAAAGGCTGAGCTGCGGAGCCAACACAGCAATACCTGATGATTCCAGGGGGGGGCAAGTGCCCCACCTTGCCCCTATTTGCGGACGCCCATGGCTCTGACCCTTTTCTACAATGTCATTATCACATTATCACGGTCATAGACTGCCGACATGGTCCATGGGGGTGACAGAGAGGAGTGTGGCTGAGACAGAGGGGGGTGACAGAGAGAGAGGGGGGGGTGAAAAAGACAGAGGGGTGAGAGAGAGAAAGAGAGAGGGGGGTGACCACTCCTGATCCGATCTCTGATTCCAGGGGGGGGGGGGCACTTGCCCCCCCTTAGCCCTACCTGCGGACGCCCATGGTCCTCCCCTTACCTTTAGAAAGGTGGAAGTGTCTTCATATGATATAACATGTTCCCAGCTCTGACCCCACATGTCTCCTCTGCAATCCACAAGCAGGTCAGGTTTTCCAGCTTTCTCCCCACAGCTGATCTAATTAATTAGTCTACCTTACTAATGGGACATCTGTGCTGCCACCTGGAAACCAAGAAATGTGCTCCTCCTTTTATATCATAATGTACTGCATAATGCATGGTCTCCTGTGTTCAGGTGCATTGTGCAACATATGAAAAACCACATCCTGTGCCTTTTTATTTTTTTAGCACGGGACAACACAGCGCATATGCATCTGTGAGCCGGGGTGCAACTAATTTTGCATTACACCTCACCGCAATGCAGGGTCCTAACATAGGAGTATTTGTGCAGCCAATCATAAATGTTTTTTATATTCACTACACGGTGCTATTTGCTGTTAGTTATCCCAGACTGTACCTTAACCACTTGCCTACCGGGCACTTTCACCCGTTTCCTGCCCAGGCCAATTTTCAGCTCTTTGAATGACAATTGAGTGGTCATGCAACGCTGTACCAAAGCAAATTTTTATAATTTTTTTTTTTTAGACATGGCTTTCTATTGGTGGTAAAAAAAAAAAAGTTTTTCTTCGTTTTTGTCATAAAATCTTGTAAATAAGTACTGTATTTATCGGCGTATAACACGCACCTTCAATTTAACCACTATAGACCCGCGCTATAGCCAAATGACGGCTACAGCGCGGATCTAATGTGCCGGGACGACGTCTATTGACGTCGTCCCGGCAACGAGCTGCCTGCGCGCCCCCTGAAGGGCGCGCGCGGCGCGCTCGGTGATCAGCGAGTCTGTGAGACTCGCTGGATCACAGATCCGAGTAAGGGGTCGATCCCGACCCCTTACCACGTGATCAGCTGTCAGCCAATGACAGCTGATCATGTGATATTAACCGAGCCGGTAATCGGCTTTTGTTTCCTGCTCGCGCTGATAGCGCGAGGATAAAAAAAAAAAGCCGATCACCGGCGGAAGTGAGAGGGACATCAGTCCCTCTCACTGCAATATGCCCAGGGTGCCCACATTTTCGACTTAAAGTGCCCCCAGTGCCATCTGTCAGTGCCCCCAGTGCCATCTGTCAGTGCCCACAGTGCCATATGTCAGTGCCCACAGTGCCAGTGCTGCACATCAGTGTCACCTACCAGTGCTCATCAGTGTCCCCTACCAGTGCTCATCAGTGTCCCCTACCAGTGCCCAGTGCCACCTATCAGTGCCTATCAGTGCCACCTATCAGTGCCATCTATCAGTGCCACCTATCAGTGCCATCTATCAGTGCCATCCATCAGTGCCCATCCGTGCCACCCATCCGTGCCCATCAGTGCCATCTTTGCTGTGCCCATCAGTACCGACTTATCTGTCCCCACCAGTGCAGCCTATCAGTGCCCACCAGTGCCGCCTATCAGTGCCCACCAGTGCCGCCTCTCAGTGCCCACCAGTGCCGCCTAGTCAGCGCATATCAATGAAGCAGAAAAATTACCTGTTTGCTAAATTTTATAACAAACTATTAAACATGATTTTATTTATTTTTTTAATTTTCCATATTTTTTTATTTGTTTAGCAAAAAATACCAGCTGTGATTAAATACCACCAAAAGAAAGCTCTATTTGTGGGGAAAAAATGGTAAAAATGTCATTTGGGTACAGTGTTGTATGACCGCGCAATTGTCATTCCAAGTGCGTCAGCGCCAAAAGCTGAAAATTGGTCTGGTCACGAGGGGGGTTTAAGTGCAAAGTAATCAGGTGGTTAAGAGGGACGTTTTTTTTCAAAATAAACCACTTTGAAGCAAAATAATGGTCAGTGCCCATCAATGCAGCCTGATCTGTGCCCATCTGCAGCCTCAATGCAGCCTGATCTGTGCCCATCTGCAGCCTTAATGCAGCCTGATCTGTGCCCATCTGCAGCCTCAATGCAGCCTGATCTGTGCCCATCTGCAGCCTCAATGCAGCCTGATCTGTGCCCATCTGCAGCCTCAATGCAGCCTGATCTGTGCCCATCTGTAGCCTCAATGCAGCCTGATATGTATGAACAAAAGGAGTGTATATACAAGGCCTATTATACACTGCTCAGCGCCTGATGTGATATATACAGTTCCCGGCACAACTAGACAATATTGAATCAATGTATAAATATATATAAATAAATAAATATGAATATATATGTGCCCATCAATGCAGACTGCTCTGCGCCCATCTCCCGTCAATGCAGCCTGATGCCCATCTGCAGCCTCACCATCTCTCATGCAGGAAACCTCCAATCTGTCATCTCCTCTTTACTCGGCTCTCAGTCGGCAGTCACACACACAGTCCCACCTCCACCATCGGCATTGGACCAACTCCTGTGATTGACAGAACACTGGTCCAATGCTGGTGGCGGAGGCGGGACTGTGTGTGACGTCAGAGCCGAGTGAGAGCCAATTATACAGGAGATGATGGCTCTGTGAATTCTGGTGGCGCTCGTCCCCCTCCTTCCCCTCTGAGGTACACTATCGGCATATAACAAACACCCGTGATTTGCCCCCTATTTTCAGGGGGAAAAATTGTGTGTTATACGCCGATAAATACAGTAATTTTTCTCCTTCGCGGATGGGCACTGATGAGGCTGCAATGATATGTAGCTGATAGGCATCACTGATGGGCACTGATTGGCAGCACTGTTGGGGCTGATGGTCAGTACAGATGTCCTCTGTGTGGATTTGCTAGTTATCGGCTCTCCTCTCGTCATGTGCTGTCAGCGTGAGGAGAGGATTGCCGATACCGGCAAATCCTGTTTACATTGTGATTTGCTGATCAAGTGGTATAGAGCCACAGTGATTGGCTCTTTACCACGATCTGTGATCAGCTGCATCTGAAAGACACAAAAATCACAGATCAATGTTGATGAGTGCCGCAGGGGGGTGTGAAGGCAGCGCAAGCCCTCACATGACGTCCTCCCGGCAAAGTGTGACCAGGCTGTAGCCATCATTCGGCTATAGCGCGGTCGTGAACGGGTTAAGGGCTCATTTACACTAGTGCACAGCTTTTCAGAGGGCGTTTGACAGGCGGTGCGGAGGCATTATATCATCTCCTCACTGCCTGTGTTAGGGCTCTTTCACATAGGCGTTGAAACTATGCGGTTGGGTTGTGTTTTTACCGCTTCCTGACCGTCTATCAACACAACTGAAAATTGTTAAAATAATGAGCGGATGGTGGAGTTCTCACGGAAGCGTTTGCATTGCCTCATGTCGTGTTGAAGTAAAATGAACGTTGCCTGCAGAGTTTCGCAGGCACTGATGCTTCCCAACCTCCCCTATTCACTTCTATTCAAACGTGCCGCAAACTCACCTATGGCGTTTAAAGTGAATTTAAGGCGCGGTTGCGTCAAAAGAGATCATTTTTCTTTTCAACGCAATTTATTTTAGCCACACTGCAATGCAAAGCATTACAGCGTATATATACCACCATATGGCAGCCTTTGCAGCTTAGGAGGAGCAGTGGGGGGCAGGGGTTTTACCACCCCCCAGCCATAAGTGTAAACTAAGCCGTAGATATTTTAATAAATCTCTAGTTTTAAAATATTACTTTGTAAAAAAAATTAAAAAAAAACTTAACATTAAAAAGAAACTGCACCTAAAATGATGGATGATTTTTAGTGTATAGTGCATGAGAACATGATAAAAATGCAATTACAAATTTCTATGGCCTGGTTACATCTGACTAGCAGGGAACAGGACTCACAGTTAGGCTCGATTCACATCTATGCATTTTGCTTTTGAGCGTTTTTGCAGTGCTGTTTGCGGTGCTTGCCGCGTTTTTGGACACGCGTTTTTACCGCGATTTGCGTTTTTGTATTTTTTTTTTTTTTTTACACTGTGGTTGCTTAGCAACCAGCTATATACAGTGTAAAATAAAAAAACGAAACGCAAAACGCAAATTGCGGCAAAATCGCAGCGAAATCACGGTAAAAACGTGGTAAAGACGCGGTACTTGCATTTTGGATGCGGGTCCATTGACTTCTATTACATGCAAAACGCAGCATTTTGCATGAAAAAAACCCGACCCTTTCCAAAAACGCAGAGGCACAAAAATGCATTGATGTGAACATGTTCCATAGGAACCCATGTTAAAAAATTTCCCTGCATTTCTGCAAAATGCGAAATGCATCAAAAAACACGCTAGTGTGAATGGAGCCTTAGGGTGATAGCTTTGCTACACTTGTTGGAGGCAGCTGTAAGGGTGCTAGAATCTACTTAGGTGCCACAAGACCACTATGTAGAGCAGTGGTTCTCAACCTCGGTCCTCATTACCCCCAAACAGGCCATGTTTTGGTAATTTCTCTTAGATAAAATAGCTGTCCAAATTACCAAGCCATTGACACTGATTTAGAGCACCCGTGCAAGATCAAGAAAAACCTGAAAACATGGCCTGTTGGGGGTAATGAGGACCGAGGTTAAGAACCACTGATGTAGAGGAAGGACCACTTCACATGAAGGAAACTATTCTGACCGAATACGATTATCCTTACTGTGCAACAGGGACTCTTGGCACCATATCAGCAGAGTTTAGGGCCTCAACCTAGACCAGCCTTTGTGAACCTTTTTTCTCCCTCTGAGGAACTCTTGTAATCATTTTCAGGTCTTGGAGAACTGTTGCTTACATTTTTTCCCCCAGCTCAGTGGGTAGAAAACGTCTTACATTCTTCATTAGTGGGAGGAATGTCCCCTTACATTGGTGATCAGTGAGAAGAATGTCCCCTTACATTGGTGATCAGTGAGAAGAATGTCCCCTTACATTGGTGATCAGTGAGAAGAATGTCTCCTTACATTGGTGATCAGTGAGAAGAATGTCTCCTTACATTGGTGATCAGTGAGAAGAATGTCCCTGACATTGGTGGTCAGTGAAAAGAATATCCTGTACATTGGTGATCAGTGGGAAGAATGTCCCTTACATTGGTGATCAGTGAGAAGAATGTCCCTTACATTGGTGATCAGTGAGAAGAATGTCCCTTACATTGGTGATCAGTGGGAAGAATGTCCCTTACATTGGTGGTCAGTGGGAAGAATGTCCCTTACATTGGTGATCAGTGAGAAGAATGTCCCTTACATTGGTGATCAGTGAGAAGAATGTCCCTTACATTGGTGGTCAGTGGGAAGAATGTCCCTTACATTGGTGATCAGTGGGAAGAATGTCCTTTACATTGGTGATCAGTGAGAAGAATATCCTATACATTGGTGATCAGTGAGAAGAATGTCCCTTACATTGGTGATCAGTGGGAAGAATGTCCCTTACATTGGTAATCCGTGGGAAGAATGTCCCTTACATTGGTGGTCAGTGGGAAGAATGTCCCTTACATTGGTGATCAGTGGGAAGAATGTCCCTTACATTGGTGGTCAGTGGGAAGAATGTCCCTTACATTGGTGGTCAGTGAGAAGAATGTCCCTTACATTGGTGGTCAGTGGGAAGAATGTCCCTTACATTGGTGATCAGTGGGAAGAATGTCCCTTACATTGGTAATCCGTGGGAAGAATGTCCCTTACATTGGTGGTCAGTGGGAAGAATGTCCCTTACATTGGTGATCAGTGGGAAGAATGTCCCTTACATTGGTGGTCAGTGGGAAGAATGTCCCTTACATTGGTGGTCAGTGGGAAGAATGTCCCTTACATTGGTAATCCGTGGGAAGAATGTCCCTTACATTGGTGGTCAGTGGGAAGAATGTCCCTTACATTGGTGATCAGTGGGAAGAATGTCCCTTACATTGGTGGTCAGTGGGAAGAATGTCCCTTACATTGGTGGTCAGTGAGAAGAATGTCCCTTACATTGGTGGTCAGTGGGAAGAATGTCCCTTACATTGGTGATCAGTGGGAAGAATGTCCCTTACATTGGTGGTCAGTGGGAAGAATGTCCCTTACATTGGTGGTCAGTGAGAAGAATGTTCCTTACATTGGTGATCAGTGAGAAGAATGTTCCTTACATTGGTGGTCAGTGAGAAGAATGTTCCTTACATTGGTGATCAGTGGAAAGAATGTTCCTTACATTGGTGATCAGTGGAAAGAATGTTCCTTACATTGGTGATCAGTGAGAAGAATGCTCCTGACAATGGTGGTCAGTGGGAAGAATGTCTCTTACATTAGTGCTCAGTAGTTATAATGTCCCTTAAATTGATGGTCAGTGGGAAGAATGCTCCTTACATTGGTGGTCAGTGGGAAGAATGTCCCTTACATTGGTGATCAGTGAGAAGAATGCTCCTGACAATGGTGGTCAGTGGGAAGAATGTCTCTTACATTAGTGCTCAGTAGTTATAATGTCCCTTAAATTGGTGGTCAGTGGGAAGAATGTCCCCTACATTGATGGTTTAGTGGAAAGAGTGCCCCTTACAGACAAAAATAATTGATGTTATACCACTGGTACTTTCAAGTGGCATTGTCCCTGGAACCATACAAGCACCATCAAATGGGAGGTCAGTCAGCCACAGCTCAAGGAACTCCTAGTTGCCCCTTGAAGAATCCAGGTTGGTAATGGCTGCTCTAGAAGCTCTAGAGTTTAGAACGCTCACTAGCTCTGAGGGGCCCATTTTAGACATCCATGAATGTCATCAGATTGATGGCATCAGCTGACCTAAAACAGTCCCTTGCAGCAGCTTAAACCACAATATCCTAGAGCAGTATGTTATAGCTCCTTCACTGTCCAATAACTGGCTGGGGGCAGGGAGAGGACCTGGGTGGTTTGTTTAACTGCAAGTTGGTAGGCTGGCAAGGCTGTATATATCAAGACTGTATGGACAAAAATAAAACTCTGACTGGTAAACAGCTCCCATATACACTACATTACCATTGTAGTGGCATTACAAGTATTGGGACACCTGCCTTTACACGCACGTGAATATGGCATCCCAGTCTTAGTCCGTAGGGTTCAATATTAAGTTGGCCCACTCTTTTCAGCTATACCAGCTTCAACCTTTCTGGGAAGGCCGTCCACAAGGTTTAGTCTATGGGAATGTTTGACCATTCTTCCAGAAGCACATTTGTGAAGTCAGGCACTGATGTTGAACAAAAAGGCCTGGCTCGCAGTCTCCACTCTAATTCCTCCCAAAGGAGTTCTATTGGGCTGAGGTCAGGACTCTGTGCAGGCCAGTCAAGTTGCTCTACCCCAAACCTGCTCGCCCATGTCTTTATGGACCTTGCTTTGTGCACTGGTCCAAATCATTTGGTGGAGGGGGGATTATGGTGTGGTATTGTCCATTTAAGGTAACCCTTAGGTGTCAGCATACCAAGATATTTTGGACAATTTCATGCTCTCAACTTTATGGGAACAGTTTGGGGATGGACCTTCCTGTTCCAACATGACTGCGCACCAGTGCACAAAGCAAGGTCCATAAAGACATGGATGAGTGAGTTTGACACCCCAACGTCACTTCCGGTTCCAGACTGCACCTAGTGCGTTCCAGGCTGACACGCACGCCGCCGCCGAGTTACGCACAGAACGGCAGAGCCTATTGCAGACTGCAAGACATGCTTGCCCCTGCTCAGCATAATCCAGCTTGGCTGACCACGCTCTCTGGATCCCTTTACTCCAGGATCTTCTCAGCATACTGGGACAACACTAATGCCCCGTACACACGGTCGGATTTTCCGACGGAAAATGTCCTATCGGACAATGTTGTCGGAAATTCCGACTGTGTGTAGGCTCCATCGGACTTTTTCCGTCGGACAAAGTTTTATCTCCTGCTCTCAAATTTTCCGACAACAAAGTCCTATCAGACTTTTTCCGATCGTGTGTAGCGAATTCCGACGGACAAAGTGCTACGCATGCTCAGATCACATTACAAGACCAAAGCTATTGGCTACTAGCCTCTACGTAGTCCTGTCGTAGGCAACAAACGTCACCACGTTCAGAATGATCGGATTTTCCGACAACTTTGTCCGACCGTGTGTATGCAACACCAGTGTCGGACAAAATTCGTCGGAAAAAATCCGATGGATTTTGTGGTCGGATTTTCCGACCGTGTGTACGGGGCATTAGGATGCATCAACTGGACAGGAGAGTGACCGCACACCCCTTAGTGAGATAAACCCATGCTTGTATCTCACAACTGTCATGTGAGTAGCCACTTGGCTGACTATATTATCATTAAACTTTACTTTTAAAACATATTGCACTTAGAGGCGCCTCTTTTTGTTCCTTTATGAGTGAGTTTGGGGTGGAGGAACTTGACTGGCCTGCAGAGTCTTGACCTGAACCCAATAGAACACCTTTGAGATGAATTAGAATGGAAACGGTAAGCCAGGCCTTCTGGTCCACATCAGTGCCTGACCTCACAAATGTGCTTCTGGAAGAATGGTCAAACATTCCCATAGACACACTCCTAAACCTTGTGGACAGCCTTTCCAGAAGAGTTGAAGCTGTTATAGCTGCAAAGGGTGGGTCAACTCAATATTGAACCCTACGGACTAAGACTGGGATGCCATTAAAGTTTGTGTGCGTGTAAAGGCGGGTGTCCCAATACTTTTGGTAATATAGTGTGGATATTAAAATGGTGTATTTAGCTGTTTGCTTGGAGTTGAGTTTTTAGAATGAGCAGACGTATGACTATTATTCTCCAATGTCAGATGTTTCCTAGTGGCCTCCTCTGAAGTTTAGTTTTGTGGGATTACACAACGATAAATCTTCCACTTTTATGAGCTGTGAATGTTATTACTAACTTTCCTCTGCAGCCGAATGTTCATTTCAAATGTAAGTGAATTTTAATATTCAAAGATCAGCTGGGTCTAGACAGCATTTATATAAAAGTCCTAGAAAAGTAAATGTAAAGCTCTATGTGTACAGTAATTTCCGGTGGACACTCTACTGTATCCTGAACTGGAATATTCAGCAAAGCATAGGATTAGAATAGTAATTGGCTTCAATATTGTCTGACATACCAGTGCCAGATGCATACCGAGAAATTGCCCATTTGTGAAGTGAAGACGTTCTTCTGAATCCTCAATATTAAGGGTTTTAGCAAAGATTCTTCCCTGCATCTGTGTTTAGGAGGACGTACTGAGACAGGCTGCTGCAATGACTAATTAGGAGGTCTGCTTACTGTAATCATGCGATCGGTCCTTAAAATGAAAGGCTCAGTGCAGAAAATTGGGATAGGGCAAAGGATACCTTGTCTGCACCGGGCAATGCAAGGCATCAAGCTGGGTATGTTCATTTCAAGGGCAAATAAAGTGGTTGAAAGAAAGCAAAATACTGCTGCTACCTTCTATTTGCGATGCTGAATTAAAGAGGAAGTAAACCCTAATGGGTTTACTTCCTCTTTGTTTCCCTGCAAAGGTAAAGCATAATGGACTACTGTGCATCGCATAGTAACCCATTATGTGTCACTTACCTGACACAGGAGCCAGCGATGTCACCGCTGTCCCCTCTTCCACGGAGCCTCCATTTTCTTTTTGGGTATCACTGCTCTGGCGCTGTGTGGCCATGGCAGCAATGACGTTACTCCGGCGCATGCTTGCCTTCACTTGCGGCGCGCAGTGCGCCTGCGCCGTTGTCTACGGCGTGCATGCGTTGTAGACATCGGTGCCCTTTCTTTCTAAAATATATCCTTAACCGAGCAGGTTAAGGAGATATTTCTTGGACCTACAGGTAAGCCTTAATCTAGTCTGTAAGGGTTTACAACCACTTTAAAGGATCTGATCATCCTCAGTTATGCTCCGTACACACGGTCTGACTTTCTGACGGCAAACGTGTGATCGGAGCTTGTTGTTGGAAATTCCGACCGCGTGTAGACTCCATCGGACAGTTTCCATCGGAATTTCCGTCACACAAAATTTGAGATCTGGGTCTCAAATTTTCCAACAACTAAATCAGTTCGCGCAAATTCCGATCGTGTAAACACAATTCCGGCACACAAAGTGCCACGCATGCTCAGAATCAAGCAGAAGAGCAGCAATCTTTTACCAGTTCCATCAGCTCATTTCCCACAGTTACAACCTCTTGTACCACCTGCCTCACTCTATTAGATTGCAAGCTCCTTTGAGCAGGGCCCTCTTAATCCTCTTGTATTTTATTGTATTGTAACTATATTGTCTCACTTTTATATTGTAAAGCGCTGTGTAAACTGTTGGCGCTATATAAATCTTGTATAATAATAATAATAATTTTTCTCGGCTCGTCGTACGTGTTGTACGTCACCGCGTTCTTGATGTTCGGAATTTCCGACCAACTTTGTGTGACCGTGTGTATGCAAGACAAGTTTGAGCCAACATCCGTCGAGAAAAAAAACATGGGATTTTGTTGTCGGAATGTCCGATCGTGTGTACGGGGCATTAGTGTACAGCATTGATCCTTTAGGAGGGAGTCATTCTCTGCATTACTATGAACTGGAAGAATTCCTCCATAACCACCAATCAGATTTATACTAGGAAGTAGCTCCAGTCCTTGGCAAGAACATGATGATACATAAGGTTCTTGATCTCTCTCATGAGAAGCTGATGCGGCATTAGCACAAGTCAGTAGTATTATTTTTGTATTTAAAGAGGAACTAAACTCTGCTATACCCACTTCCTGCCCAGTAATGCAAGATAAAGTTAAAAAAGCAGAAATAATTAACTTCTCTCCGTCACTGTCCCCTGGCTGAAAGTCCGCTCGGTCAACAGACTTTTCCATGCTTTGCACATAGATTTAAGAAATATATATTTGCCTTATATCTGGAGTTGTCTTCTGTAGTTATTCCTTTTCACCACAAGATGTCCTCAGGCTTCCAGGGTGAATGACAGCCTGCATCATTTAACCCACTTCCTCTGAGCCCAGGCTGTCATGAACCAACCCCCTGGGAGTGTGTAGTCACACAGCCTGGGCTTAAAGTATTAGTGCACTAAATAGCATTCGCTCAACATTACATGAGCATGTCATTTTGAGTGCTGCCCATTACTACCACCAGGAGGACAAAAGGAAGGACTGCAAAATGTACTTACAGTCAGGTCCATAAATATTGGGACATCGACACAATTCTAATCTTTTTGGCTCTATACACCACCACAATGGATTTGAAACGAAAAGAACAAGATGTGCTTTAACTGCAGACTTTCAGCTTTAATTTGAGGGTATTTACATCCAAATCAGGAACGGTGTAGGAATTACAACAGTTTTTATATGTGCCTCCCACTTTTTATTTTTTGGTATAATGTGAAAGATGATGTTACGCCGAGTAAATAGATACCTAACAAGTCACGCTTTAAAATTGCGCACACTTGTGGAATGGCGCCAAACTTTGGTACTTAAAAATCTCCATAGGCAACGCTTTAATTTTTTTTTAAAGTTTACCAGTTTAAAGTTAAAGAGGAGGTCTTGGGCTAGAATTGTTGCTCTTGCTCTAGCGCACGCGGCGATACTTCACATGTGTGATTTGAATGCCGTTTATATATGTGGGCGCGACTTACGTATGCATTCACTTCCGTGCGCGAGCTCGCGAGGACAGGGCGGTTTACATTTTTTTTACACTTTCTCTTGAAAAGTTTTCTTTTTTTAATCACTTTTATTACTATTACAAGGAATGTAAACATCCCTTGTAATAGTAATTGTGACAGGTCCTCTTTACGGAGAGATCTGGGGTCTAAAAGACCCCAGATCTCTCCTCCAGGCTGAAAACGATCTTGAAATACATATGCCGGCCGTGATATCATAATGCCGCGCCCGGGCCTCCGAAGGTCATACAGATGACTGGGGACCATTAGGTCACCGGAAATCTCTTGAATCAATGTCCAGCGGTGGCGTATTCCTTCTCGCTGATCGCACGGGCGAGCCAATAGAAGCACCAGAGGGCGGCGAGAGGGGGATGTCCCCTGTCCCCTCTCGCCGCCTGTAAGAACGATCAAGCGGCTGAACAGCCGCTGTGATTGTTCTTACGGTGCACAGAATCGGTGGCTGTAAAAGAAGATATCATAGCTGCAGGCATCATTCAGATATATTATCCCCAATGAAAGTGAAAAATATCATATGATGTCCATGGGCTGGAAGTGGTTAAATAATCAAGCAGAAAACTGTCCAGCATCTCTTGTGGCTCAGCAAGAAACACTGCCAGACATAGCAGAGGTTGCAGGTTCAGATCCGGACCCTGACAGCATTGCCAGGCTATGGTAAAGTGTGTTTCTATTGATGCACAGAGTAGAGAGATACAAGTCCAGTCCTTACACTGGTGACTCCATAGAATGCGAAAAGAAAGGAGCCGCCCTTAAACAGGAACCCTGGGACAGCAGTCATGGCATCGGCTTCAACTGGAACAAGCAAAGATTAAAAGATAAAAGAAGCTGCAGTGCAAACATAGATGTTTTGTAACTAGAAATGTAATGAGTGGCAAAAGATTAATTGACCACTATGGATACAGTAAGAGACAGAACAGCAAAGCAGCCATCCTTGTGGTTCAGTCTAACTAAAACGTCAGACTCAGCTGTCCAATAAGAAACTAGTCATTCCATTCTGTAGGCTGCAGCTTGAGCTACAAGGCCTGTAGACAAAATGCTTTATTTCAACAGGTTGTCTGTATACCGAGATACATCTGTGTACGTTTAAATTAAGCTCCATATCCTGGTTTGAAAAGAGGAATTAATACAGTAATATATGTAGCACTAACCCCCGAAGGAGCTGCTGGTATTTGATTGGGCTTACCGTTACCTCACCGTTCCACCGCGTCCGTCATAGAGGTCCCATTAAAGAGTTGCTCACAGATTTTAGCTCCGACACTTAGACCTTTTTTTTCAATGCTTTATTGACAGAAAGGACATTCCAATAGAGGGATGGAGGGTTAATGGGGATTCAGGTACCTCATAGTTGAGGGTCACGGGTACTTCTTGATCCAGAGGACAAAACTCCCTCACTGGATCCAGCAACCACCGGATAGGCCTCTCTCACTGACCTAGCAGCCGATGCGATGCTCGGTCATAGTATCTGCCACAGACTTGAAGAATTAGTAGAACCGTTGCACAATCCTCTGCCACAGGATTGTGTAACCAGCAATACTTTTGCAATATCAAAGAACAGTCACACAGTACCAGTTTCTTTCAGCCGAGCCAGCGATACTGTGAGGTAGATGACCCGGGATGCATCCTCCAATTGAGTCTCCAGGCTCTTCTAGCAGTTCCAGCCTTTTTGCTCGGTCCTCTCTCAGAAAAGTCCTCCCCTGGCTTCTCCCAGCAGGCAAGACAGCACAGGACCACCCCTGGATCAGTAGGCCCCAGGACTTCTGGGCCTACCTTTCAGTAACGAAGCCTCGAGCCAGCCGGCCCCGAGACAATTGAATGGCAGCAGCACACCTTACGCCAGGAGGGCCATCAGGTCGGAACACACCCAATCACGGGGTCTGTCCCTTAAAGTGGTTGTAAACCCTTACAAACCACTTTGACCTACAGGTAAGCCTAGATTAAGGCGTACCTGTAGGTCCAATAAATATCTCCTAAACCTACATGGTGTAGGAGATATTTAGAAAAAAAAAAGAGGCATCGCTGTCTACGGCACGCAGGCGCACTGAGCATGCCGAGATCACGGCGATATGCCGCTCTTGTGCGCATGCGTGGGAGTGACGTCATCGCCACTTCAGCGAATGACAGCGCTGAAGCGGCGAGACCCGGAAGTCACTCCGGGATTGATGGTGGAGGTCGTGGACGAGGGTCCCTTCGGGGGCTTCGTTCTCAGGTAAGTTATTCATAATGAGATAGTATGCTATGCATACTAGCTCATTATGCCTTTGCCTTGCAGGTTCCGTTTTTTTTTTTTAAAAGGAGGCTTTACTTCCTCTTTAAGTACCCTCTCCCAGAATTCACAGTGGGTAGACCACTCCCACTGACTGTTTCCGGGCAAAGAGGTACTCAATACACCTAGCTTGTTGCAATTTCCAACCCTGGCCAACAATGAGAGCACCACCCCTCGGCCAAGTGGAAAACCACGCAACCCAACTGAACTGGAACAGAACCAGAATTTTAACATAATGAGTCTGAGCTAAACTCAGACAAACTAAATTTACAATTACTGCTCATCAGGAGCAGGGTGCTACATATACAATATTTCAACACATTTTGAGGGTTGAAGTAGTTTCCTAATTTGCTAGTAACTGAGGCACTTGACATTTTCAGAGGGGGTCTGTAGCGGCAGCTTCCACATTCTGTCCCGGCTGTTGCTTCAACTTGTTTGTGAGTTGGTTTTTCAGCTGTTTTGAGCAAATTCTGAGTTTCTGTTGCTTTTGCATTGACAAGAAAATCAGTTTGAAGTCCTTAGGCCTCATTCATGTGTTGGATATATAACTTGGCTCATGCTGTATGTACTCACTATTGTTTGCAAGGCACTTGCCAGGAGTCAGATTCAACATCTGGGTGCTGGATAACAATCAGGCAGGGCTGAAGTATGATTTAGGCCCGGGATTGTGTCAATTCATCACCTAAGAGGTGTACTTGCTAGTTCTGCATCATCACTTATGATAAAGACTCTACATCTAAAGGAACCACTGATAATAATCCTACAGATCTCAACTTGAGTTATACAGCATGTGCAGTTTTTACAAGTGGGTTACTATAACCAATCCATAGGAATACTTGCAGCTGCAAAAACTACAAAAAGCGCAAGTGACATCTAGTGGTCATTTTAGATATGACACTGACAATTCAAAGAAACTTGAAAATTTGAAAAACTTGTCAGCTCTGAAATTCCTTCTCTCAACACAGCTCTCCAAATATACAGTATCTCACAAAAGTGAGTACCAGACATGTGCGATTAGTTTTTCGAAATTCGTACATTTGTACGAATCCGAATTACGAATTTTTACGAATACGAATTCTGTACGAAATACAAAATTTCGTTTACGAATTTCGGATCCAAATTTTCCGAATCCAAACTACCAAATAACGAATTTCAACTAATACGAAAGAAATTATAGCGGATATAACGAATGATTCGAATGAATTTGAGATTCAGTATAACGAATAGCGACACTCTACGAATAATAACGAATTATCCGAAAACGTATTGACGTTACATAACACAAGTCTATTGTCTACCAATCACTAAGAGGAAGTACGAAATTTCGTATTCGTAAACGAAATTTCGTATTCGTAAACGAAATTTCGTATTCGTAAACGAAATTTCGTACTTCCTCTGAGTGATTGGTGAACAATAGACAATAGACTTGTGTTAGGTAACATTAATACGTTTTCAGATAATTCGTTATTATTCGTAGAGTGTCGCTATTCGTTATCCAAATTAACAATTCGTACTTCGTACGAATCCGAATTAAATTTCGTACACGAATTACGAATCAAATTTTTTTTTATACGGAACGAAACAAAACAAATTTTTTTGACGGCTCCCATGTCTAGTGAGTACACCTCTCTGATTTTTGTAAATATTTTATTCTATCTTTTCATGTGACAACACTGAAGAAATGACACTTTGCTACAATGTAAAGTAGTGAGTGTACAGCTTGTATAACAGTGTCAATTTTCTGTCCCCTCAAAAAAACTCAACACACAGCCATTAATGTCTAAACCGCTGGTTACAAAAGGGAGTACACCCCTAACTGAAAATGTCAAAATTGGGCCCAATTAGCCACCCCCCCCCATGGTGTCATGTGACTCGATAGTGTTACAAGGTCTCAGGTGTGAATGGGGAGCAGGTGTGTTAAATTTGGCGTTATCGCTCTCACTCTCTCATTCTGGTCACTGGAAGTTCAACATGGCACCTCATGACAGAGAACTCTCTGAGGATCTGAAAGAAAGAATTGTTGCTGTCAGAGTCTTGCTATGCCTTATGGGGCTTGTAGTTCTGCAACAGCTAATTGCATATCCCTGCTCTACATAAAGATGGCTTAGGCTATAAGAAGATTGCCAAGACCCTGAAGCTGAGCTGCAGCACAGTGGCCAATACCATACAGCGGTTTAACAGGACACGTTCCACTCAGAACATGCCTTGCCATGGTCAACCAAAGAAGTTGAATGCACGTGCTCAGCGTCATATCCAGAGGTTGTCTTTGAGAAATTGACGTATGAGTGCTGCCAGCATTGCTGCAGAGGTTGAAGGGGTGGGGGGTCAGCCTGTCAGTGCTCAGACCATAAGCCGCACACTACATCAAATTGGTCTGCATGGCTGCCGTACCAGAAGTAGGAAGCCTCTTCTAAAGATGATATACAAGAAAGTCAGCAAACTGTTTGATGAAGACAAGCAGACTAAGGACATGGATTACTGGAACCACGTCCTGTGGTCTGATGAGACCAAGATAAACTTATTTGGTTCAGATGGTGTGAAGAGTGTGTGGCGGCAACCAGGTGAGGAGTACAAAGACAAGTGTGTCTTGCCTACAGTCAAGCATGGTGGTGGGAGTGTCATGGTCTGGGGCTGCATGAGTGCTGCCGGCACTGGGGAGCTACAGTTCATTGAGGGAACCATGAATGCCAACTTGTACTGTGACATACTGAAGCAGAGCATGACCCCCTCCCTTCAGAGACTGGGCCGCAGGGCAGTATTCCAACATGATAACAACCTCCAAGACGACCACTGCCTTGCTCAAGAAGCTGAGGGTAAAGGTGATGGACTGGCCAAGCATGTCTCCAGACCTAAACCCTATTGAGAATCTGTGGGACATCCTCAAATGGAAGGTGGAGAAGCGCAAGGTCTCTAACATCCACCAGCTCTGTGATGTCATCATGGAGGAGTGGAAGAGGACTCCAGTGACAACCTGTGAAGCTCTGGTGAACTCTATACCCAAGAGGGTTAAGGCAGTGTTGGAAAATAATGGTGGCCACACAAAATATTGAGACTTTGGGCCCAATTTGGACATTTTCACTTAGGGCGGTTTAGACATTAATGGCTGTGTGTTGAGTTATTTTGAGGGGACAGGAAATTTACACTGTTATACAAGCTGTACACTCACTACTTTACATTGTAGCAACGTGTCATTTCTTCAGTGTTTGTCACATAAAAAAATATAATAAAATATTTACTAAAATGTGAGAGGAGTACTCACTTTTGTGAGATACTATATCTTAGCTTCTCTGTTGGTTCTAAAAGGCCAAAAACACATAGGTATATTTAAAGCCAAAAAATTCCCCTCACTTCTGGTTGGAACATTGTCACTAGAACAGGAAGTGAGGGCAAATCTAGTGTGAGAAACTTTACCTGTAATTTAATGACATTGGGGTTGTTTATTAAGGCAAATAGTCTGTTCACTGCCAGTGCACTTCAAGTACTGTTGCTTTAGATCTGAGGAGAAGATGCAAGGAAAATTTAAAAAACAGCATTTTTGCTTGCACTTGATTGGATGAAACCAACAGACCTTTTCCTCATTTCAGAGCTTCCCCTCAGATCTTGAGCAACTAAACTTGTGGGTGCACAGTATACTTGCCTTTAGTAAGTCAACCACATTATCTGCAGTCGTCTCATTTGTGGGTATGGCATTTAGTATTTCTCAGTGCAAAAAGGCTGATTATGGGGAATGATCCTTTTTATTTCTATACAAAAAAAAATAAAAATGGCACAATTCTATTGTGTATATTTAAATATAATAATAATAATCTTCATTTATGTGAAATTCCACTCCACAGTTACGTCATTAGATGCATGAATGAAGTGCTATTCATGTATGCTCTTATTTTTCATGCCAAGTATTAGGGTCCTATCTGTCTATCTCCAAATGCTTCCATTTCCCTGGACATACAATTAACATGCAAATTAATGTGGTGCGAATTGGGCCCATTCGTTTTATAAATGGGCTCAAATCCCACTGAATTGCATCAAAGACATGCAGGCCCCTTTTTTTGAAACGCGCTGCAACCAAAACGACCATGCGATCCGGTGCAGGCAAACCAAACTGCATTTGCGATCCGTCTGGGGTGTCGTTAACTTTGTATTGACACCCACATCAGATTGCAAACACAGGGCGATTGCAATGCGGTGCGGGAAACGCACAGAAATTGCGGCGTTTTTCAAAACTGCATGTGTGTGAATCGGTCCCAAAGGAGTTCCATGGTCACAGCACACACTTTCATGTTAGAACATCAGCACAGTAATAACAATACAAGCAAAAGTCAATATTGACAATCCAGTATAAGCTTACTTGAAAAAATCTCCTTTCGTGTTGTGAGTTCTGCCTGTCGTCTGGCCATCTCTTCCCTGAATGATTTTCAGCTTCTCTTCTGCTGTTTAATTTCTAAGGACTACATATCCCAAGGTACCGTGTTGTCTGCAAGCAGTGATTCCTGAACTGACTCCGCCTCCTGAAACTCCTCCTCTCAGCACCTCTGTAGTTCAGAAGGCAGGCTCTGTGTGTGATGTGTGACACAGCATTGAGTACTCACAGAATGCAAGGAAGTAACTGTAGGGATCTTCACAAAGTATGTTTACAGACTTAAAGATCATTCAGATTAATAGACGTAGGCTGGAAATAATTGATATACAATGTGGAAATGAACAAATATTTTTTAAATTAGACCATAGATACATTTTAAAGTGTATATATAGCCCAGCCCTCAAATTTTCCACTCCCCTACTGAAGGCTGCCTGGGAGCACGGGGGGGGGGGGGGGGGGGGGGGGGGGGGGGGTGCACCACCGGCATGCGAGGTTGAATGGGAGCCGTTCTCCCAGCGATCGCAGAGGGGAAGAGAGAGGAGAGCAGGTGGCCAGATTATCAGAGAGTGGGGAACATCGCTGTAACAGCTTACATTTCAATTGCTGTGTGTTCCCCGCACACGCCGTCACATACAGCCCCGCCACTTTGATAGACATATCCCCCGTCCAATCCCGGGATGTGTATCAAAGTACCTGGGCAAGGAGGTGGGGCTATATGTGACGGCAAGAACACTCAGCAATTGAAATGTAAGCTGTTACAGTGATGTTCCTCGCGCAGTGATGATCTGGCCAGCAAGCCTCTCCTCTCTTCCCCTGCACTGGTAGGCTGCATTGTTGGGCACAGGTGAAGCGGCATTGATGGATAAAGGGAGGCTGCATTGTTGGGCACAGGTGAAGTGGCATTGATGGATACAGGTAGGCTGCATTGTTGGGCACAGGTGAAGCGGCATTGATGGATACAGGTAGGCTGCATTGTTGGGCACAGGTGAAGCGGCATTGATGGATACAGGTAGGCTGCATTGTTGGGCACAGGTGAAGCGCCATTGATGGATACAGGTAGGCTGCATTGTTGGGCACAGGTGAAGCAGCCAACCCACCGATGCCCTATTGTGACGAAACACATAGGGCAGGCCTGTGACACCGACGTTATTGCGTTATTGATGGTACAGCAAGCAGTAGGCAGAGGAAGCCTGAGGAGACGCTGCTATTTTTGATTCATTGATACACAGCATGCATATGAGCTTTATCTTGTAAGTGCAATCTTTTTAAAGCTTATTAAACTATCCTTTTAAATACTGCACTATGGGCGCAATTCTTGCTTTTGTTTTTGAGTGATAAGGATCCAGCAGTCTGGGATATCCAATTAGGTTTTTGGGAGACCGAATTCCCTGAGCTTGGTGAGACTGCTGTTGTGGTCATTCCTGAGGGTAAGGAGACTACATACGGTACTCACTTTGGGTGTAAAGCCTGTCTGGAAGGGATCTTCACGGCTTTGTGCAAACATCTTGTCTCTATACCCGCATGGACATTTTTTTTGATTCACCATCAAATTCATTTGGGACTCTGAATTAATTTAGTTTTAATTTTATTCATTTCATTTGAAATATTGTCACATCACCAATTAACTTTTTGTATTTAGAGCACAATATTATGTTATCTATTAAGTTAGGTATCATCTAAATAGGTTTGATATTATTCAGATGCAATATGGTCTATGCAGTTTCTCAATTTTAGACAATGGAACTGATTTTAATTCAGGTTTTTCACCACTTCTGAATATTTTGAATTGTTTATTTTCTTAATTTCACTATTTGGATTTATATATTGGTACTAGCGATGCACCAACCCCATGTTTTTCACAGGTGAAGCAGCATTGATGGATACAGGTAGGCTGCACTGATAAAGTTGTTGTTAATATTTATTATTATAACTTAAAGGGGGTTGTAAAGGAGATTTTTTATTTTTTTTTTGTTAAATAACAAACATGTTATACTTACCTCCACTGTGCAGCTCGTTTTGCACAGAGTGGCCCCGAACCTGGTCTTCTGGAGTCCCTTGGCGGCTGTCTCGGCTCCCCCCGCAAGTACTGCTAACCTTAACGCGAGCTCCCTCGCATGGTGTTGAGTACTTGCGGGCGCACTCCCGTGATACAGCCGGCGGGGTTAGCTGCTCGCTGTATCACTCGGCTCGCCGCGTCATTGTATGTGATTGACAGCAGCGCAAGCCAATGCCTACGCTGCTTTCAATCCATCCACTCTAGCCAATCAACGGCCAGGGTGAGCGGCGAAGAGGACGTCGGGGGCGAGCGCGGGACTTTCGAGGGGTCAGGTAAGTAAAACGGGGGGTCTGGGGGGGGGGGGGGGGCGGTATTGTAGTATGTTTTTTCACCTTAAAGCATAGAATGCATTAAGGTGAAATTTTTTTTACCTTTACAACCCCTTTAATTCTGCATGAAAAAATGTGAGTGTAGTTTCATGAGATAATTTATGTGGGCGTGTTTAGGGGTGGAATTAGGGGCAGGGTAGGGGTTGGGTGGGGCAACTGGTGGCGAGTAACCCTTGAGGCCTGGCTAGTAGCTCAGGACTAGAAATTTTGAGCCCTGGTATGGGCAATAATGTTAATTTTGGTTTGGATAGAGTAGGGAATGGAATAGGGGTATATAATACAGTAGGGAATATAATAGGGTTATTACTTTGTGTGTGCTCCATCAGGGAGATTTCCCTTCACTTCCTGTCCCAGAGACATAACAGAAAGCAATAGGAAAGCTCTACAAAGTGGAGGGCATTCACTTCTTAGTTATTTACAGGAACAGGCGTCCCCATTGGTGGACCTACCTAGCTGGGAAACAGACAATAAAAACCTGACCTTACCAACTCTATCCACAAATAAAGTGCATGCATATTTTTTTTTTTATAACCATCATAACAATCCATTTCTGTGCATCAAATAAATCAAGACAATCAAGAATATTTTATTTTGTGTAGGGATGATATGCAAACCCAGATAAACGACCACATCCATTTGTTAAATAGAAATCTAGTTTTATTGAGATTAATACAAACTGGTTTCCACAACACTGTGTATGATACACACGGCTGCCAGAGAGGGGTGCGGGTCACCTAAAGTGTCAATCACAAAGGGGCAGCCTAAATCACTGCTGCAACAGTCCATCGCCAAAAGGGAAAGGGGTAGGAAAGTGCAGATTGTATACAATATATGGGCATATCTTGAAACCATCATCTGCTGGGGGGGGGTACAAGCCTCAGTGGGGTGCGATGAGGCTTTTCAGATCCTCGGCAGGTGGGAGGTCCCAGGTAGCCAATAATATAAGGAGATATATATATATATATATATATATAAAAGTACGACAAAGGCCCTCATTCGTCAAAGTGTGAGTGATGATTTGCTCAGACTGCCTAAAGCAGCCAATCAGTCTCCCTTACAGGGAGATTGAACCACAGAATTCAAGCAACGTGGACTGTCTGATACCATTTTGGACGCTTTGATCATTTCGGCCCAGTTTCTGTTGAGTGACAGCCCGTACTCTTTACCAATAAGGGAGGAGATACTGTACAATACAAAGTGCATAGAGCAGTACTGAGTAGAAACCGAACCGTTACCACAATTTGCCACACAGTGCTTGTAGCTGCCGGTCATGTATATACAAGAGATGAAGGATATTCCCCCTCTGTAAAAGTACAGCCAAAGTTCTAGAGTCATAATGTTAAATAAAAAGTAAAAAAAAAAAAAGTCTAAGCTACTCAACTCACAGCAAATAATTCACACAAAACCAAAATATACAGGAAATTAATTTGGAATCCACAGAAAACCATTTTCAGTGCTCTCACCTATAATCCCTAAACTGTGTTGTACATTTTGGTTTGTGTGGGAATGTTCTGGAAAAAGGTATTAAAAAGATGAAGTTATAGAATGAGAAACCACAAACTTCATTGATCAATGTGTGAGAGAGAAGTATCCGCGCTGTCCTCAGAAAAAATGGCTGGCGGGATAGGATTGGCTGGTAGAGACAGCACAAACAGTTCTCTCAACTTGTTAAATGAGGCCTTCTGTCAGTCTGCAGATCATTTGATGAGATTATGATAGCAATAAGCTGCAGGCACTGAGGCAACCAAGCAAGGAGCAGCTATGTTCCTATCCTGAGTGAAGCCATGGTTTCCTAGAAGCTGCTTTCTAGGTGACATCACAAGACCCCAGAGAGCCGATAGGCTGCAGGAGGAGGTCACTATAGTGTTATCACTCCAGGTCACCATATCTGGCTACAGGAGGAGGTCACTATAGTGTGGTTATCACTCCGGCTCACCATGTCTGGATACAGGAGGAGGTCACTATAGTGTGATTATCACTCCAGGTCACCATGTCTGGCTGCAGGAGGAGGTCACTATGGTGTGGTTATCACTTCAGGCCACCATGTGTGGCTGCAGGAGGAGGTCACTATAGTGTGGTTATCACTTCAGGCCACCATGTGCGGCTGCAGGAGGAGGTCACTATAGTGTAGTTATCACTCCGGCTCACCATGTCTGGCTGCAGAAGGAGGTCACTAGAGTGTGGTTACCACTCCATGTCACCATGTCTGGCTACAGGAGGAGGTCACTATAGCGTTGTTATAACTACAGGTCACCATGCTTGCTGGTACCAGTAAACCTAAAAGGTGTAAACGCCTAAAATGATGACTTGCTGCAAGAGTTAAAATTATGAGGCCAATCAGAACCAAGCTGGCTTGCTACCATTCGGTACACCTACACTGTATACTCGCAACTTAGTGTTTATCAGTTGCCTGCAAACTGCGGCCCGAGGGCCGGATGTGGTCCTTTGCCTTTATCTGGCTCCTGGGTCACTATTCCTTCCACTGCCACCAACAGTGGGGCAAAACTCCTGCCAATGACACCGATTGGGTACTATTCCTCCCAGTTATACCAATGATCGGGTACTATTCCTCCTCTTACTGACCACAGGCTCTATGTAACTGGCTACCAACCCAGGGGCAATCTTTTAGCTCTAAGCTTTAAGTGTTTGAAGACCCCTCTTCTCTATATATAGACATTTATTATAGACTTTTGGCTATTATGGACATTTTTTCTGCTTGGTCTTGAAGCTCAGAGCGCCCTTGCATACACTATATCTCAATCTTTTAGCTCACTGATGCTGGGCCTGGGACATTTTCTACCCCCACTGGCCACAATCTGGCCCCCCCTAAAAGTGTGAAGGACAGTTAATTTGCCCATTGTTTGAAAAGTTTGGAGACCCCTGGGTGTATATGTATAAAATGCTGTACAAATAACAGAGGTGAGTTCAGATACAGTGAAATAAATTCCAAGAAAGGGATACACACAGTGCTTCAGTAACAGAATATACCCCTGCAGTATGGGTATGACTATACAGAAGCCTGGCAATTTCCATGAATGACCTGCATTTCTAAAGTGTCTAGACTGCAAACTTTAGGGCCTTCAGTGGTGGTCCCGCCTTCAGTGGTGGTCCCACCTTCAGTGGTGGTCCCAGATCCACCTTCAGTTGGAGAAGCGCACCTCCACTATATACGGGGCAGTAAATTTAAATCAACGTTTATATTGGGTGGTTAGACCAACCACAATCCACCTACAACTGAACGGAAACTTTCGTTTTTTTTTTTACAGTGAAATTTAATTATTTTTTTTTTCATATGAAAATTTTCAGTGTATAAATGAATGTGTAATACTGTATTAACAGTGCCATACCACTAAAATTGACACTTACCAAAACAGAACCAGAGTCTCTTTTTCCCCCCTATCACATTAACATGCAAGGACTTGTGCTAACATAACACATTTCTGTTGCTCTGACACATACCCATACACTGGTGAACAGAGATGCAGATAACAGGAATAATGCGACATAAGCTTTCAGTTGTGCTGCATTTTGTGACGCCCCCACAATGCAAACTTGTACCAGATCCCCATTTAAACCTTTGCCATTTACTGCACCTAGGATGGGTCTCTCCGGGACCTCCCAATGGTTTCGTTTTCATCTATGTGCTGCCTTTTAAAAAAAAATCCTCCTTGCTGCAGGTTACAGAAAAACACCTTCGGCCTGTAAAATGCACTGAACTGTTGTCTTATGCGATTTGTAGACAGCAGTAAAGCTTCTTGCATGGGAAATCCTATTAAATTGCACACAAAAAATGTCATAGATGCTAAAAAAAATAATATAATAATAATAATAAAAATGAATAAGGATGCATACATTTAAACATGCTGCTTGCAAGATACAAGGTGCTCCTTTTGCTCTACAATACCGTTATGAAGCAGGCACCACAGACTGAATAGGCACCTCCTGCTATCTGTAAAGCCTGCTTCAAGCTCCTGGTGCCGGTTTCATAACCTGACAGGTTATATACAGACACAAGTCATCTGCAGAGCACATTTTTTTTAAAAGGCCACACGTGTGTTTCTTAATCGTCTGATTATACCATCTCCCCAACCCACCCACTAGTATGCAGGCGCTCATTTGTGAATAATTACGAGTTAAATGCACAGAAAATGAGCTACACATAATAATATTAATAAATACAACACATACAAAGAAAATGTTGTTTTCCTGGGTGCCTTCCAGAGATTTTGTAACATGTGAAAATGCTCTGACTCTAAAGAAACACTCAAATCGTAGCTTTCTGTTCAAAAAGGTATTCCAGGTAAATGGAGGACACCAACCAAACTAAGCAGTTAAGCTAGCCATACACGATTAGGATTTTGATCGATCGTCCATATGTATTTCTAAAAATTCATTCATCAGAGCGTTCGATGATGCCATCATTGACAATTTTTTTTAAAAAACTGAAAAAAAATGTCATTAGATTGCCATGCCAATGTCTTTAATATTTTAATGTTTGATTTTGGGAAGTGCAGAGGTGATGAGATGGTGGCATATAATGCATGTGATCTATTAGCCAGTGCCTTGTACTTATGTATTTAGGGGAACAATTTTTTGAAAAAATGATTGTTTGCAAAATCAACAAATCTTTCGTTGTGGCAAACATTGTATGCACCAAAAACAACAAAAAAAAAAAAACAAACAAACATTGTATGCGCCAAAAAACAAAACAAACAAACATTGTATGCGCCTAAAACAAAATGAAAAAATTATCTTTTATGTGTTTTGATTAGGCCCAATCATTTGCATATTTATAATTATATGTACATGAGCCCATAGGGTAATAGAGGATATATGCCAATGTACTACAGTATAACTATAAATCTATGCCTTATGCTTTGCATACTATCACATATATCATTGTTTAAACCAATGGTCTCCAAACTGTGGCCTGGGACCTGCAGCGGCCCTTTGTTTGCCTTTATCCGGCCCCTTGGGATGCTTTTCCTCCAACTGACACCATCGATGGGGCATTATTACTCCCACTCATACCAGCAATGAGGTACTATTCCTCCCACCAAAACCAAGGATGAGTCAGTATTTCTCCCACTAAGACCAAGTATGGGTCAGTATTCCTTCCACCAAAACCAATGATGGGTCGGTATTCCTCCCACCAAAACCAATAATGGGCCAGTTTTCCTTCCGCCAAAACCAATGATGGGTCAGTTTTCCTTCCGCCAAAACCAATGAAGGAGCACTATTCCTCCCACCAAAACCAATGATGGGTCAGTTTTCCTCCTACCAAAACCAATGATGGGTCAGCTTTCCTTCCGCCAAAACCAATGAAGGAGCACTATTCCTCCCACCAAAACCAATGATGGGTCAGTTTTCCTCCCACCAAAACCAATGATGGGTCAGTTTTTCTCCCACCAAAACCAATGATAGGTCAGTTTTCCTCCCACCAAAACCAATGATGGGTCAGTTTTCCTCCCACCAAAACCAATGATGGGTCAGTTTTCCTCCCACCAAAACCAATGATGGGTCAGTTTTCCTCCCACCAAAACCAATGATGGGTCAGTTTTCCTCCCACCAAAACCAATGATGGGTCAGTTTTCCTTCCGCCAAAACCAATGAAGGAGCACTATTCCTCTCACCAAAACCAATGATGGGTCAGTTTTCCTCCCACCAAAACCAATGATGGGTCAGCTTTCCTTCCGCCAAAACCAATGAAGGAGCAATATTCCTCCCACCAAAACCAATGATGGGTCAGTTTTCCTCCCACCAAAACCAATGATGGGTCAGTTTTTATCCCACCAAAACCAATGATGGGTCAGTTTTCCTCCCACCAAAACCAATGATGGGTCAGTTTTCCTTCCGCTAAATCCAATGATGGAGCACTATTCCTCCCACTAAAACCAATGATAGGGACTATTCCTCCCACTAAAACCAATGCTGGGGCATTATTCCTCCCACTAATACCAGTGATGGGGCACTATTCTTCCCATTGATACAATTGATGGGGCATTATTTCTCCCACTAAAACCAGTGATGGGGCATTATTCCTCCCACTGAAACCAGTGATGGGGCATTATTCCTCCCATCAATACCAATGATGGGGCACTATTCCTCCCACTAAAACCAGTGATGAGGCATTGTTTATTAGGACTTGAGCATTTTCTACTTCCACTGGCCACAGTCCGGCCTTCCTAAAGCTAGGAGGACAGTAAACTGGCCCTTTGTTTAGAAAGTCTGGAGACCCCTGGTTTAAACGAACAAATGTTCATTACAACAAAAGTTGTACTTCTAGATGGAAGTTATCCTAGCACATGCGCATTACAATCATTTTTTACTTTTTCCTGACTGATGACTGCATACCCTGTTAGTGTTTCAAGAACAACTTTCCAATCCTCTCCTTCCAAATTTTCCGCTACAGTCGAAAATCTGTTTTATCGCTCTCAACTTAAAAAAAAAACCGGAACAAAAAAAAAACGGAACAAAAAAAAAAAAAAACAATCGCTTTCTACCACAATGCTAATCGTGTATGGCTCACTTTAGAGTATCTGAAATAATAATTTATGCTACCCATTGCAGTCTGATTGACAAGAGGTACTAGTATGTCAGTGCGTTAACCAAAGGCCATCAATATTATTACCGATCTGCAAAATCTATGTCCTTCATGGACTTTCCTCTCACAGTTTAGCAAATAAAATGACATTTAAGACTTTTGCATTTAAAGAACACCTGCATAACGTAGAAGCTACTAACCTGGCCTCTATTTAAGAGCGGGCATCCTCTGGTGCCATTCAGTCCATACTGTATGTATTTACTGAAACCAGCACTAAAGCTATTTCACCATAGCTATGTGCTATTATTTATAGTCCTCTAAGACAGTGAATCTCAAGTACCCACAACAGGCCATGTTTTAGGAATTTCTCTTAGATAAAATAGCTGTCCAATATACCAAGCCATTGACTCTGATTTAAAGCACCTGTGCAAGAGAAAGGAAAACCTGCAAACATGGCCTGTTGGGGGTACTTGAGGACTGAGGTTGAGGACCACTGCTCTACGATATCCCTGATGCAGTTTCTAAGAAATTGCAACCATAGTGATCGCAACGCTGCTCATGGGATCCCCATGGCTCTAACAGTCATACATGCATGGAGTATGTACAAAGGTTGGGAAATGTGTGTGTGGTCTCTCTCGCAGAATTCTGAATCAGGAGAAAAAAGAAAAAAAAAGCCCCGAATCAATAAGAACTTTACTTTCTGTGCTTCAAGTGGCAGTCATGATGAAGGATAAGACACAGGTTATGTGGCTTAGAAGATCAGCTAATTTACAAAACAGCAGTTTTTCCATCTTCAGAATATGGCGTCACGCTTTGCAGAGTAAGACTCCCTAAATTGCATTATTTACAAGGAATGTGCTGGAAGAAATGTATCGTTATTGGCAAAAAATGAAAAAAAAAAAAAAAAAAATCGAATGGCCAGCTCAAATTTAACTGGCTTGCCACGCCTGACAGGCTTTCGGATTAATTTACAAGTCACAAAAAAAAAAAAAGTCCCTATCGTAAGAAACGAAACCGCGACGTGGAAAAAAAAAAAAAAAAAAAAATTCAGAGATTTCAACATCTTTCGATGTTTCATAAATGCTACCTCCCTCCCCCTTACATGTACTCGACCATTGGATTTTTTTTTTCGTTTTAGTTAAAAAAATATATAAAATATATTCAAAAACATATTACAGAAGTAGATAGTGTACAATGCTCCAACTTATACAGGTATATACACAAACACACATTGGCTTCATTTTTTTCTTTTTTACGTTTTGCAGTCATGGTGAAAGCCATTGGATTGAGGACTGAGTTTACGATGCATGAGGTTAAAGACTTTTGTAGAGGTTAAGTGCTCAGGCGTTATTGTATTGTAGCGGCATGCAATATTGTGGGGATTTTCCTCTTTTTATAGGAAAGTAGATTTAGTGCAGAACTCGACCCCAAAACAGATGAAAGCATTTTCTGTGGAGTGGAGCAGATTTTGGTCCTCTGGAGGGTAAACTTAGGGATTTGTCCACAGCAGAAATCTTGTCACGTACATCAAGGTGTGGCGTCACAAGGCAATTTAGCGTCTGCTTATCGCTGTTAAAAAGTCCCCACCCCCTTTTTTTTTTTTTGCAACACAACTGAAGGTCCATGGCCGCATGCGTTCGCTCCAATCAGCCATGTCATTTGGCTTTGCGACAAAGTCCATATGGAATAAGTGATGCAGTGCTACTTATTATTTTGGATGCACAAGTGTCAAGGCTTCCTTTAAAGAGGACCTTACATTATGACTGCCTTAAGGCTCTCTTCAAACCTGAGCGTATTGTTTTCAGGCAGAAAGTGGCTCAATTTTACCCGCGATTTTAGCAGCGATTTTGTACATGTCAAAAAGTTATCAATGTAAAAGAATTAAAAACGCCTGTAATCTGCTAAAAAAAAGAAGCTCCTGTACTTTTTTGAGCGACGGGCGTTTTGCTTTAGGTGACAGAACGCTCAGATGTGAACAGGGGCCATGAAATGAATGGGATTGTTGAATGAGCTGAGACTTAGAGCAGAAAAATGCCCAAAATCGCCTAGGTGTGAACAGAGCCTAAAGAAATCGTCACTGCAACCCTAAATTATTCCATTCTGTGATAAAAAAAAAAACATAAAATAAATATGAAAAAAAAATATATATATATATTTCATATTTACCCCAATTCAGCAGGTGGCGCTCTTTAACAATATTGTACTCTGTGAAGTCTCTTCCTTGCAGCTGTGCATGAAATTTGGCCTGAATGAATCAGAGGAGGGACAACACCCCCTCTTTTCTCTACATTTTAAGACTGATCTATCATTAGACCCCTTCCACACTGGGGTGCTTTGCAGGCGCTACAGCGCTAAGAATAGCACCTGCAAAGCGCCCTGAAAGAGCCGCTGCTGTCTCTCCCAATGTGAAAGCCCCGAGGGATTTCACACTGTAGCGGTGCGCTGGCAGGACGCTAAAAAAAGTCCTGCTAGCAGCATTTTTGGAGCGGTGAAGGAGCGGTGTATTCACCGCTCCTATACCGGTCCTACCCATTGAAATCAATGGGGCAGCGCGGCCATACCGCCGGCATAACGCTGCTGTAGCAGCACCTTGCAGTGGTTTCTAACCCCTTTGGGGCTAGTTTTTAACCCTTTCTCTGCCGCTAGCGGCCAAATAGCAAAATTGTTGGAAAACCAGAGAAAAATAGCGGCACTTTACCGCCGACGCACCCACCACCCCAGTGTTAAAGGGGCCCCTAAAGTTAAAATTTTTCTTTTTTACCCTAATGGATTCCACTTTTTGAGCCCCGCCCCCTTCCCTAAATACTTACCTGAATATTCTATCAATCCAGCGCTGTGCCTGGCTGCATCCGTTCTCTCCCCTTTCCCCCCGCTCCCCAAGAGAAGTGGGTGCCATTGGTTCCTGCTGCTGTCAGTCAAATACTGTGAGTTGGGGGCAGTGCTAAGCCACGCTGTGTGTGTCTATAGATGCACAAAAGTCCGGCTCAGGAGAGAGCCCCTAGGTGCTCCCCCGTCGGAAGTTGCTTCTTATGGTGGTGCATCTAGAAGAGGAGGAGCAGAGAACGCTGACACGGGGCCCAGAAAGAGGAGGAGCAAAGAACTCTGACGCGGGGCCCAGAAAGAGGAGGAGCAAAGAACTCTGACGCGGGGCCCAGAAAGAGGAGGAGCAAAGAACTCTGACGCCGGGCCCAGAAACAGGAGGAGCTGAGAATGCTGATGCGTGGGCCCAGAAAGAGGAGGAGCGGAGAATGCTGACGCGGGGCCCAAAAAGAGGAGGAGCAGAGAATGCTGACGCGGGGCCCAGAAAGAGGAGGAGCGGAGAATGCTGACGCGGGGCCCAGAAAGAGGAGGAGCGGAGAATGCTGACGCGGGGCCCAAAAAGAGGAGGAGCAGAGAATGCTGACGCGGGGCCCAGAAAGAGGAGGAGCGGAGAATGCTGACGCGGGGCCCAGATAGAGGAGGAGCGGAGAATGCTGACGCGGGGCCCAGATAGAGGAGGAGCGGAGAATGCTGACGCGGGGCCCAGATAGAGGAGGAGCGGAGAATGCTGACGCGGGGCCCAGATAGAGGAGGAGCGGAGAATGCTGATGCGGGGCCCAGAAAGAGGAGGAGTGGAGAATGCTGACGCGGGGCCCGGATAGAGGAGGAGCGAAGAATGCTGACACAGGGCTCAGAAAGAGGAGGAGCGGAGAATGCTGATGGGGGGCCCAGAAAGAGGAGGAGCTGAGAATGCTGACGTGGGACCCAGAAAGAGGAGGAGCTGAGAATGCTGACGTGGGACCCAGAAAGAGGAGGAGCTGAGAATGCTGACGTGGGACCCAGAAAGAAGAGATTTAGGGCTGCTCTGAGCAATACTATTGCACAGACATTAAGTATACCATCTTTGTTATTTTAGGGGGGGGGGGGGGGGGGGGAGAATTTACAGCTGCTTTAACTTTAGAAATATATAGGGCTCTGTCCTCCTGGAGAGCAAAGCAGGCTGTCAGGGGTCAGTACTGTAATTTCTGTGTTACACCTGCACATGAGGTAGTCACATAACATGGAAAAATATACCTGATGTTATGTCCATTCTATCAAGCTGATTTAGCAGAAAGCATGCAAGCAGTGCTGGACTTTCTTATTAGAAACCCCAGAATCCTTTTTAAGCAGAGTGCCACAAATGCAATCTCTATGAACTGTTTATTTTTAATAATAAATATTTTATACACACAATAAAAAAATTATACAAAACAGTTCCTAAATCTGTAAAAAAAAATAAAAAAAAAATAAAATTGAAAAAAAAAAACATTATACTTCCCCCTTTAAATAAAATTGTAAATACTGCCAAATTTGAATGTACTAAAAAGTACTGGTGCCTCTGGCTTGCCATATAATCCTGGCAGTCCCTGTGAGTACCGGGTTCTGAGCTGCCCCAATAAAACATTTACTGAGCACACAGAGAGGTTACTGACTTTTTTGTTTCATGCAAGCCTCACTGGCTGGGAATGTAAGACTTTACAATGGGATCTAAGAGACTGATGACCTCACATATCACATGACCAGATTAGCAGGAACTATCAGCCCTAGGATGTCTTGTTAGTTCAGCACCCCTTGAATGAAAGGGGTGTGGTTGGACTCTTCATTCAAGGTGTACAATGTGATCAAGCTTCGAAATATTGGAAGATCTTCTACATATTCTGTAACTTGTGCCCCCAGTCTGTGCATTCTACCCTTTTGTTACCCCAGCAAGCAACTGTACAAATAGTAAAGGGGGTGGGGCTAAACTGCTACAGGGGGTGGGGCTGTGCAATAAACCCATTAGGCGTTGCTCCCATACAGCTGTTTTTTTTTGTGCAACAATCCAGAAAGCAGAACAAAACCCATCGATTTAACGGTTTCAAAAAACAGTTACATTTCAGATATGCCAACTGTCATAGTTGCTTGTGCTCTCAACCAAACTGTCAAAACGTCAAATGTCTGGTGTCATAACTGATCACATGTGCAGCACCATGGCAGTTGCAGAGGCTAAAATGGCAGCTTCCTTGGCTGAAAAGGATAGGAGGATTTAGTTCCACTTTAACTGGGTAGGGCTTAGTTCTGCTTTAGGCCCCTTTCACACTTGTGCGACTTCAAAGTCGCGCGATTTTGCCACGATTTCTAGGAATGCCTGTGTAAGTGGCATCAAAATCGATCCAAAGTAGTGCAGGGACTACTTTGAAGTCGGAACGACTTGAAGTCGTACTAATATGAATGGCTGTCATTGGAAATCATGGGGAAACGACTTGTCATGCTACTTTGCAGTCCCAAATCGTGGGACAAATCGTATAAGTGTGAAAGGGGCTTTAAAAGGGGTTACAGGCAGTGAAAGAATTCAATGTAAAAACTCTTAAGCCTCGTACACACGATCGGATTTTCGGCAGGGAATTGTGTGAGGACAGACTGTTTGCCTAAAATCCGACCGTTAGTACGCTCCATCAGACAATTGTTGTCCAACTTTCCACCAACAAATGTTGAATGGCAGGCTAGTAGATTTTCGGCGCACAACGGTCTGTTGTCAGATTTTGCTATCGTCTGTACACAAGTCCGTCACACAAAAGTCCAAAGTACAAACACGCATGATCGGAATCAATGCTCCCCAAACACGACATTAGCAGAAGGTGCCCAAAGGGTGGCGCTCAAGAGCTGAAATTCCCCGTAGTACGTCAATAAGTTCGTGTTTGTTGGCAGACAACTGTGTGCCGTTACTATGCAAGACAAAATACAGGCACACACCCTTTGGACAAAAGTCTGACGCTCTGTCTGCCAACAATCCGATCGTGTGTACGAGGCTTTATATCTGGGGGGAAAAAAAAAAAAGACTTGTGCCTTCCTTCTATAACCCACTTTATTGCACTAAATCATTACCCATGCACTCAAAGTGGACTTGTACATGCTTAACTTCCAACTGCTCCTTCCACTACCCCATTCCACTAAGGGGAGCAAGGAACAGAAGCTCTGTGAGTTTCCCCACCCCCTATGTGACAGTGCTGGGCCAAGCCAGGTGCTGTCATGATTGGAAGGAGATCGACTCATATTCTCCCACCCTACTGAACCACCAGGTATTTGCTTTGATTGCAGTTGCAGAATAAAGTGGTGGAGGAACACATGACAAGTATGTGCTACTGAGAAGGGGGGTAATAAGTAGAACCTGTTGCTTTTGCCATACACAGTTCTACTTTAAAGTCCAACAAGGCCTCTTACAGATCCCATTCGCACAAAAGGACCTACGGTGTCCTGAAATCTGGAGAGAGAATGAAACCTGCCCCATTCCACCTCACTTGCATCTGTTTTATGGAGGAGTTCTGCTTTATCTTTAAAAAATAAGCTATATAAACGCACCTCATGCCATGGAAAGATGGGGTTATTTGCTCTGTGAGAGAGATTCATTTATATTTACAGAAAATATTGTGCGGGAGACGTTGGAGAAAAAAATCCTGTACAGACAAGAATCAGTCGACGGACTGCTCCAGGGAGGTGCTGCTGGTCAGGGGTCGTTTTGGCTCAGTGGCGGAGAAGAACCTGACGTCTTGGTCTCTATCCAGCTGCATGGCTTGTACGGTCTTCTCCACGGTCTCTAGATGTGGGTTCCCCAGGCTGGTGAAATACGCTGGAGGAAACAACACATGATTACAACTCCTAGCAGATATCAGTGAAAACTACGCTGTCACTTTTTAAAGGATTGCTCCATCTGCTGTCTTCTCCCCAGAATCTCACTTCTCCTGTTGCATTCTTTGTCATGCAAAATACAAAAAAAAAAAAAAAAAAGAATCTCTTGGGCCAGGTAGGGCCACTTTGTATTTCCTTAAAGCGTTTGTTAACCCCAAAAAACAAAATGTTCCTTTAAAGCATTTTATACAGCACAGTGCTGTGTAATTTGGCCCCCTGTAACACCTAAAATACCTGTCTAATCCTGCCAGTTTCTACCCTCCCCTATTGTAAACTGACCACGGTGTATAATAGCTGCTGAGCCCTGACACCGTGGTCAGTTTACGTGCCTCCATCATCCTGTAGCTCTGCTATCCGCTCCCCTCTACTCTCCTGTGTCGTCCTCCCCCTCCCCTTTCTGCCTGTCTGCTCGTGACAGTGCCACCCTTCCCCCCTCCTGCTTCTTGCATAATAACCTATATACACCATCAGCACTGCCTCCTATTGCAGTGTCTCCCCCTGTGCACGATTTATAAAAAATAAATGCTGTAAATACCAAATTTCACAGCCGAGATTGCGATCACATGACCGGCCATCTCTCTCCTCCCCACTGACGTCAGCAGAGGAATCTCGGCCCTTCCCACTGCATCTCTCAGAGGAGGAAAGGAGAGAGCTGGTCAGTCATGTGATCGGCTGTGAAATTAGGTATTTACAGCATTTATCTTTATAAATCATACACAGAGGGGGATACTGCAATGGGAGGCAGTGCTGATGGTGTATACAGGTTAGAGTGGCTTAACAACCACTAAGCTTCAGAAAACATGTCAACAGTCTTAGCAGTGTGGCCAACTACCAATCATGGGATCCTTGATAGGATTCATCCAATGATGAGAGAGGAGGGATGAGGAGGATGAGCAGAACTTCCCGTTTTAGGTGTAGTTCCACAAGAATGTAAGAGCATGTCATAAATTTAGAGCCGTCTCCGGTGTCCTGTTCACTCGTGTTATCTCAAGGATTCTAAGTAGCCCCCCTAGTTCTTATCTTGGACTACAAAAAAAATTGGGGGGGGGGGATTCAATAAAGCTGCAGCACCACTTTTCTGGTGTTAAACCCTCTTGTGTTAATGTGTTGTGCCAAATTCATGAAGCATCTGCAACACTCGTGTTTCAGACAGCGACTTGTGCGCCGATTTCAGGTAATTCTAAAATGTTCCACTAACACATTGTGGTGCAATGTGCCAAATTCAAAATGATGTACTGATAGCTCCACTTTTGCAAGATAAGAACTAATTAAGACCAACTGTCTTCTGGCATACAGAGAGAGACCCTGACGCAGATAGTTTTGCTAAAAAGTCTTATAAAATTGGTGGCAAATTCAAGCACACATTCTAGACACGGTACATGAATTTGGTGCACCACGCTTAGAATGCACGCGAGACACTTTTGCAAAATCTGTCTGCACCAGGCTTTTTACGAAATCCAGGGAATTAGTCTCTATGTTTTAAAAAAAGAGAGTGGCTGGGTTTCAGTAGATTACCAACACACAGCTGAGCAGGGCTGACACCACTCAGTCCACAAAGTATCCTGTGTGTTGTCAGCCCACAAAATTACTTAAGAGTCCATTTCTGGCAGATCAACAGTTATTTTTCTGTACTTGCAGGAACTTTAGAGGAATAAATCATGACAAATGTGCACATGATTTTTTTTCCCTGACATACACTTTAATCCTGAAGTCAAACACTTTGAAGAAAACCTGTCAGGATTGTCTGTTGTCACATCCAGGGTTCCCTCAGCGGCTGGAATCTGCCCCTGTAAGCAGTGCTACCCTGTTATCCCAAAAATAAGACCTAGCGTGATTGTCGGTGATGGCTACAATATAAGCCCTACCCCCCAAATAAGCCCTAGTTAAAGTCCTTGTAGGTCTTATTTTCAGGGAAACAGGGTAGGGCTTATATTGCAGCCATCACCGACAATCACGCTAGGTCTTACTTTCAGGGAAACAGGGTAGTTCCAAGCTGGAAAAAGTGGCACTACTATGAGTAAAGCAAGCCAAATATTATGCAATTTTCTTTCCTGGAAACCGTGGTTCCCCCCCCAGCAACACAGTCAGTGCTGATGGAGGAATCCCTCCCGCAGTGCCATTATGTACTGCCAGCGGGGAGCATTCCCTACTGGCAGAACACAATGATTACTACTGGCGCAGTAATCACATGCAAAGATGTCTGACGGGCTGGTTGTACTGAAGTCGATAATTGCATTGACCTCAGTACAACCAGCCTGCCCATAGATGGATCAAAGATTGTCTCGTGCCCACTAAACCGGCTGAGATTCGATCCATCGATGGCCAGATGTTGCAACTTACAACACCAGATGGGAGCCCCGGGGAAATGTTTCATGTCACTATTACTTGTTCCCTTATTTGTACCTTTTTCCAGAAGAGTCTGTTTAAGTGCCTTAGCCAGTAATACTCGCACATTGGGCACAGGGTCCGAGGCCAAGCTCAGAAGACTGGGGAGTAAGTGTGCAACAAACTGCTCGGCTGGCATACACTCCTCCTGCACCACCGCCTGCCAAACAAAGAAACAAACCCATTAACATAAAAGGGAAACATTGTGTGTTATGTATACATGGTATTATTTATTATGATCACAGCAAAACCATTTTTTCTTTCTTGCTGAACAGGGAAAATTCCTATGAATATTTTATATTTACAATGTGCAACCAGCTGGCAGGGAGCTTGAGGTAAGAGCAGGCTAATTTACAGCTACATTATGTATAGTCTGTGCTGTGATTAGACCTACACAGCAGGAGAAATCAGGATTACACGACGCTGAATGACCTAGAGGGATAACACCATCTTTGCTCAGACCTTCACAACATCATGTCAGTAGGATACAAAGCTTCTATTACATTAGCTTCTGCTGCAAAAAGGCAAGTTATGTTCCGCTTTCCTGGTTCCCACACCTAGGAGGTGCATCACCCCATTGCATCTACAATCTATACAGATCTTCACAGAGATCATCATTGTGCTAAAGTTATATATTGAACATATATTAAAACAGAGGTCTCCAAACTTTTCAAACAAAGGGCTAGTTTACTATCCTCCAGACTCTAGGGGGACGGACTATGGCCATTGGGAGTAGAAATTATCCTGGCATCAGTGGGGGGGGGGGGGGGGGGGGGGTAAACAATGCATCTTTGGTATTAGGGGAGAAAAATAGTGCTCCATCATTGGTGTCTGTGGAAGGAATAGTGCCCCATCATTGGTGTCAGTTAGAGCTGCATGATTCTGGCCAAAATGAGAATCACAATTTTTTTGCTTAGAATAAAGATCGCGATTTTCGTGACGCAACATTCATATTTCATATTATGCAAAAATAAAAAAATTGGGCTAACTTTACTGTTTCGTTTTTTTTTTTTTATTCATTAGTGTATTTTTTTTCCAACAAAAAAATTGCATTTGAAAGACCGCTGCGCAAATGCAGTGTGACATAAAATATTGCAACAACCACCATGTTATTCTCTAGGGTCTCTGCTAAAAAAAAAAAAATATATATATATATATATATATATATATATATATATATATATACATATAATGTTTGGGGGTTCAAAGTAATTTTCAAGGCAAAAAAATAATGATTTTAACTTGAAACCAACAAGTGTCAGAAAAAAATTGTCTTTAAGTGGTTAAACTTCCCTCATTTACAGACCAAAGTTCATTCCTTTGATCTAAAGAACAAAATGTTACAATGTTGTGAAACTTGGCAGACTTTATTTAAAAACATTTTTTTGGCTTGAGCAGAGAACTCTGCATAGAATCAGCCTTTGTTAAGATTGGGGGATCCCGATCTCAATTCTTTTAATGATTAATCGTGCAGCTCTAGTGTCAGTAAGATTATTAGTGCACCATTGTTGGTGTCAGTAGAAGGAGTAGTGCCCCTAAATTGGTGTCGGTGAGAGTAATAGTACCCCATTGTTGGTGTAAGTGGGAGAAATAGTGCCCCATCATTGGTGTCAGTGGGATTAATAGTGTCCCATCATTGGTGTCAGTGGGAATAATAGTGCACCATTTTGGGTGTCAATTTGAGGAAGTGCCCCATCGTTGGTGTCAATGGGAGAAATAGTGCTCCATTGTTGATGTCAGTTGCCAGAGAATTACCCCATTGTTGGTGTCAGTGGGAGAAATAGCGCCCAAGGGCTGGATAAAGGCAAGCCAAGGGCTGCATCTGGCCCCCGGGCCGCAGCTTTGAGACCCCTGATTTAAAATACAAAATGGAGCTTATGGAACTTCTTTATCGTGTCATCTGGAGAGGACAGGAATGGATATGCATAGCTTGTGAAAGCAGAGTGTTAGGAGAGAAGGAAGACATTCTGTTGTGGTGGATGAGGAGATTACAGATTGTACATCAGAGGAGAAACAAGGAAATGCAAAACTACTTTGAGGTCAGAAATACCTGACAGATGAAAGCGAAGGCCTGCCTTCCCACCCATTTGTTGGAGTGTCGGAACTGCACAATCAACTCGTTGATGAAGTTAATTCCTAACTCCGTCTCCCCATTAGAATAGAACTTTCGCAAGATTTCCACAATCTGAAAAAATAAAACAAATAGTATCATAAAGATTTTTACAAAGGGTCTCAAAAAACAACTGAAAAAAAAAAAAAAGCCAGGGTGACTACCACTGCAAGATTATTATTTTACTGACAACAAAAACTCAATCTCAAAATTCAGCTGCAGCATCCTCCTCCACTCCATGGTATTTTTTTCAAAATAAAAAAACAACTATGGATGCAGCACTTACAAATATTTATACACACAAAATATACAGATACAAACAAAAAAGTGTTGCGCTGCCACTGTAAGCAATAACATCTGTCGGACGAAACGCATAGGGCGGAGCCTAGCAGTGAGATCATCACGTCCACCCAGAGGCTTGCCAGGCGCTTGTACAATGCCTTTGACTTGTTTTCTGTTTGAGTACATGCAGTTTTATTATAATAAATGGTGCTTAACATACTTCACCCTCAGCATTCTCCTTAGATCTCCATGACTAAGCTCCGGGGGGCGGAGCCAAATGTGTTGGGGGAATGGCCTGGTGAGAGCCCAGGCTGAGGTTGTCTCTTTCATACCACCATAAGACTCTGTGAATGTGCAGCACCAGGGATCTTTCCTCTCTTTCTTCCAGCATTCTCCTTAGGCCGGCCATACGCAATTCGAATCTCGGCCGGTTCAGCAGGAACCGGTCGAGAGTTGAACCATTAATGGGCAGGCTGAATGTATCAAGTTGATCAATCAATCCACTTGGGTACACCCAGCCTGTCGGATTCACTTGCGATTATCGCAAGTGTCTCCTATAGCTGCTAGTGATAATCACAGTATTCTTCCGGCAGGAATGGCATCGCTCGCCCGCCGGGAGAAGACAATTGCTCGGCAGGAGGGATTCCCCTGTGAACGCTGTCTGTGTTGATGCGGGAATTGTGCAAATTTGCAACCTGTGGCTGCAGGAAAGAAATTTGCTCCATGTATGGCTGGCCTTACTCTCCTCCTTGGTTATTACTCAATTTATGTGGGAGGAAAATCCAGTGGTAATCTGAATACTGTTTGACGGAAAAAATTTGAGAGCAGGACCTAAAATTTTCTGACAACAAAGTCCGATCAGACTTTTTCCAGTCGTTTGTAGAGAATTTCGACGGACAAAGTGCCACGCATGCTCAGATCAAATTACAAGACCAAAGCTATTGGCTGCTAGCCTCTACGTATTTCCGTTGTACGCAACAAACTTCCCCACGTTCCGAACGATCGGATTTTCCGTCAACTTTGTCCGACCGTGTGTATGCAACACCAGTGTCGGACAAAATCCGTCGGAAAAAATCAGACAGATTTTGTGGTCGGAATGTCCAACCGTGTGTACAAGGCATGAGGATCTGGTAAGCTGCTGCGTGTCTCTCATGGGGGCTCAAGAAATTTGAACGGCATCTTCAAATGATGGAAAACATTGGCTGCATGTCTCTCCTCCTTTTATACCTATTATTCTTCCCCTATCCTCATCGCCTTTCCTTTTTGCATGTGGTATCGGCCACTTCACTAAAAACATGTGCTGTAAAGAATTCAGCATGGCAACAACTGAATGTGAGCAGCATCAGACACAAGGCTGTACACAAGGGGTCTCAAACTGGCGGCCCTCCAGCTGTTGCGAAACTACAAGTCCCACGAGGCATTGCAAGGCTGATATTTACAAGCATGACTCCCACAGGCAGAGGCATGATGGGACTTGTAGTTTGGCAACAGCACCTATGCTGTACACAAAGACTTTTGTCCAAATCAGTGGTACACCCTACCTCCTCCTCATTCTAAGTCTGCCCCTGCAATTCAATATCTGGCTTTGAACTGTTGAATGTTAGCTGTTGATTTAGCAGTAGGAGGGGCAGGGCTTAAAGGGGTTGTAAAGGAATTTTTTTTTTTAAATAATAAAAAACATGTTACACTTACCTCCACTGTGCAGCTCGTTTTGCACAGAGTGGCCCCGAACCTGGTCTTCTGGGGTCCCTCGGCGGCTGTCTCGGCTCCCCCCCCCGCAAGTGCTTCTCATCTAAATGCGAGCTCCTTCGCATGGTGAGAAGCACTTGCGGGCGCGCTCCTGTGATACAGCCGGCGGATATAGCTGCTCGCTTTATCACTCGGCCCCGCCCCCCGGTGTGCCGCGTCATTGGATGCGATTGACAGCAGCGCGAGTCAATGGCTGCGCTGCTTTCAATCCATCCACTCTAGCCAATCAACGGCCATCGTGAGCGGCGAAAAGGATGTAGGAGGCGAGCATGGGACTTTCGAGGGGTCAGGTAAGTAAAACGGGGGGGCTGGGGGGGGTCGGTATAGTCAGATGTTTTTTCACCTTAATGCATAGAATGCATTAAGGTGAAAAATGTTTTACCTTTACAACACCTTTAATGTGAGCTTCAGCAGAAATGGAATACCAGAGTAAAGCTTGAGCCTAAAAATCCAAGGATATGGTGTAGGACCTCAGCACCTACCCATGAAGGAATAAAGCCTCACCCCAGCTATGGCTTGTAACAGTCCAGTGAAGGAGTGGCAGGGCAAGGCTTAGTGCCAGGAGGGAGCGGGATTCCTTTTATTGCACTCCTTAAAGCGGTTGTGTACACGTTTTTGGTGTTTTTTTTTTTTTTTTTTTTTTTTTTAACTACCTGCAAGACAAAGTCATAATGAGCTAGTATGACTAGCATACTAGCTCATTATGCATCACTTACCTTAGATCGGGGCCCCCGACGCTGTCCTCTTCTCCCCCTCCAGCCGCAGCCATCTCTCCACAGATACCCTTCCGGGTATCGCCGCTGCAGCGCTGTGATTGGCGAGAGCAGCGAAGACGTCGCTCCGCGACTGTGGCAAGCCGTAGTTGTGAATGGGGATTAACCCTGTAAATGCACCGTTGCATGCGCCGTAGACAACGTTGTGAAACGTTCTTTGCAAATATCTCCTAAACCGTGCAGGTTTAGGAGATATTTCTTGTACCTACAGGTAAGCCTTAATCTAGGCTTACCTGTAGGTGCAAGTTGTAATTGAGGGTATACAACCGCTTTAATTGATAAACCAGGATGATTCCCTCTATAAGTATCTCTATCATTGACAAATGTTAATCATTGTACTTATTTATTTGCTTTTGCCCAACACCTCTCTTCATTCCCGTATTATACAGTATTTACGAGGAACCAAAAATGAGTAAGTAAACAGTTTAACAAATAAATTATTATATAAACAGATACAGTCTTGAAGACCACTTACCAGTTTAAAAGAGATCCACCTGACCTCCGACACTTTGTCAGAGCACAGCGTCAGTGCTATAACTCGCAAATAGTCATAGATGTCTTTGGGACTGTATAGTTCTAGGATGAGGATCATCTGCCTGGAACAAAACGCACACAAAGATTTTCTCAGTGCATTTTCAATAGTACTCAGAAACAGCACCTCCAACTGGAGAGGATTCATCATTACAGCAAAAATGACCAGACCAGTGTGCACACAGCCAGTGATGGTGAGTTTGTGTTTAAAAGATCCATCTGTAGACTGCCATATTATATGCCAGTTATGGAACATTATGTGCACTTTGGATTATTTCAAGCAAACCTGCAAGCATTTTAAGGATAAATAATTGACACTACAGATGTCTAGTAGATTAGTTGGGGACTCTTTGAAGACTGGGAGCGATCTGGTGCACTAACAGCAACCAGCTTCTTTTGTCCACCCCTCTTCTTACCTTCCCCACATCACCACTGGATTAGATACATGACAATACCACTGAGAACACAGTGTATGAATCAAAGAAAGCAGTACTAGTACTACCCCTTCTCTAGACCTATACCGTAACCACTTCAATACTGGGCACTTCACATCCTTCCTGCCCAGCACAATTTTCAGCGTTCAGTGCTGTTGCACTTTGAATGACAATTGCGCAGTCATACAACACTGTACCCAAATGAATTCATCTTTTTTTTTTAGACAGATAGAGCTTTCTTTTGGTGGTATTTAATCACCGCAGTTTTTTTTTTATTTTTTGCTAAAAGGAAAATAAAGTGGGAATTTTGAAAAAAAAACAAAAAAATTAGCAAATAAGTAATTTTTCTTATTGATTGATGGGCACTGATAAGCTGCACTGATGGGTGCTGATCAGGAGGCACTGACCAGGCTGCACTGATAGGGCACATTTACATTGATAGGGCCCCATCAGCCTTGCCGATTATAAGCTCTTCTTTCCTCACACAGTGACAGCACATGAAGAAAGGAATACTGATAACCGGCAAGTTTGTTTACATGTGATCAGCTGTGATTGGACACAGCTGATCATATGGTAAAGGGCTGCTGTGATTGTCCATTTACCTCAATCTGTAATCAGCTGTATCCAAAGGACACAGCGGGCACAGAGCGCGCCTGATTGCATGTTCTGAGAGGATGTCCATGGACGCCCTCTCAGAACTAGAGCGCTGCGCGGTAGCCGTCTTTGGGCTATAGTGTGGTACTGAAGTGGTTAACCATTTCACGCAAAACGATGTACCCGTACGTCAGTACTTTGACGCTAAATACTATTTTCGGAAATGCTGTGCGTTTCTCTTTAGGATAAAAGTGGTCTCCACGACGGATTTGCTGCAAGATCACTTTTAATCGGTGGCGGGAGAAGTGATCACCCCCCTCCCACCGCGCTCCGGTCGTCTCCGCCGATTACCGATCGCATCCTCTCCCATGGATGCCTGGCTGTCGAATGAGGGGAAGATGGCCCCTGCTCGGCTCCATGGCATGGGAGGGCAGAAGCAATGCCAAAGTCACTTCCGCCCATAGCTCTATAAGGAGAATTTTTTTTGTTTTTTTTTTGCATTTTAGTGTAAATATGAGATCTGAGGTCTTTTTGACCCCAGACCTCATATTTAAGAGGTCCTGTCATGATTTTTTTTCTATTACAAGGGATTTTTACATTCCTTGTAATAGGAAAACTGTAAAAAAAAAATTTTTAAATGAGAAAAAAAGAGAAAAAATTGGGTATGCAGGACAGGTATTTCCACAGGTTGTATGTTTCAGGTGTTTCTTGGAGATGCACTTTAATGACCCCATTTCTACAGAGCATTACCATATAATACAATTGTCACTCACTCTGCTAATTCGTATCGGAACCTCCAGTTGCGGATGTTGTCAGTGGTCAGAAACTCTTGTAGTTGATAGAGGTAATCTCGCCTCATGTCTGCGTGAAGGAGCTTTAGAGACACAGAGAATTCATTCACAATCATCTCTTCAATCTGTCACACACTGCATACAACTTACAATATATATCAACAGTAAAATATAACTTAAAGGAACAGTCCACCTTTCTAAAAAAATGTACTAGCAATGTATTAATAAAAAATGGGCCTTTATACATTTTTTATTCAAGCCCCCAGAGCATAGGCCCCTGCTTTGTTCACCCCCAGCCCCAGGTCTGCAAGGAGGTAAAGACCTTCTGTTATGGGGCTGATGAAGTAAACAATGGTTTTGAAGTGCAATGACATCACTACCCTACTGCCATCACGATCTTCTGGGTACCTTTGTGACAGTAAACAAAATTATAATTTTTTATGCATTTTCGCACATATGCGTTTCCGCAATTTAGCACAAATTTGCGCACATTTACGTGCATGCGCAGAAGCTTATCTCATGTTATCAATGGACAATCTGTGCACGAGTCGTAAATTACTGACCAAAAATGCAAATTTTTCTATTTTTATTTTAACTGAAGAATACACAGCACTTGTTTACGTGCCTGTGTGCACAGGCACATTACAATTAATGGGCTGTATTTTAGCTAAGTAAAAAAATAAGCTGTACTGAGCTTTTTCACGCTGCAGTGTGCAAGAGGCCTTTATGGGCACCCATAAAATAAAGGAATTTTCCCAGTACAGAAATACTGTAATATTATCCTTCTGGTAAATTCTACATCATTACAGCATTGAAACAGAGGATTTCATATGAAGACCTACATATTGGGCACAGTTACATTTGATTTTTTAATCCCAGTTTACATCAATCAGCATGACACCCAACCGCAATCTACTGGTGAGAGATTCTCACTGGTACACATTACCTTAAGAAAGTCATACAAATGCTTTAGGACACCAATGCGCACTTCATCCAAGTCTTTTAGGAATCCGTTGAAAATGGGGACCAGATCAGCGGCGGTAAGCTTATCTCCGAGAATGACTGCCAGTTCATGGATGGAAAATGCAAGCGTTCGTCGCACCTTCCACTGAAAAGACACACAAGACATGCTTATCCCATATCAGTTAATATGACAACTGGTTCTTGTACAAAGTTCAAGTGACCTCCCCAGGCTACCAGTAGAGTGCAGCAAACACGTTACTAAACCATTATCATTGTGAACGGTCAGTGACATTTTTGAACAATCACCTATTTTACTTCCTCGTTCCGAAAAAAATACAAATCATCATAACTACATTATACAGAGGTCTGCCATACCTGGACATCAGCTGCCAGTGTCTCGTAGGTGTCTTTGAGAAAATGCCAGTTTTGTCTCCCCAGCGTCAGGGCCACCCCTGGCAGGCTGTAAGCGCAGTGCTTAGTGATTTCTGTATCCACTGTCTGGGCCCGAACAGGGTCAGTCATGGAGAGGTACTGGTCGAGCAGTGGCTGTGGTACAACATCCTGTAGCATATGAAGCAAATGTTAGTGATGTTTTATTCTTAAAAGCCAGAAAACTGAGAAAATTCTTAAAAGCCAGGATACAAGATAACAATATTAACTTCTACAGTACAGGATAAATGTCACCTTTACCTCCATAATATTCAGATATCACTTCTGCCATCACTGCACTACTGTCATTCAAGCCTATGAATATTAGGAGAGATCTACGCACAAGAGACCCTGAGATAGAGAGCCAGCGGGTGATTCTGCCACCCAGCATCCATCGAAAACTGAACTACCAGTTTTGGGTAGAACGGCCCTTTAAGTTTTCACAGGCATAAATGACACCAACAATAGTATGAGCCTATAGCGTCAATGCGCGTTAATAGGTGAGGTTGATAAGTGTTTAATGAGCATTAAAAACTCTCCCCCAAGCGCCCTATGTGTGGTTTTAAAGTAGATATTTGCCAGCACACCATGGATTGACACAAAGTCCCATAGTTTATTGCATGATCACAACACAAGGAGAGTGCAACGTTTCAGAGTCACGCAGGACCCCTTCATCAGGCATGTGATATGTGCGGTTTTGGCTTGTTAAAACCGCACCACAAACGCCTACAATAGCTGGTTGTTAAGGAGCGGGCCGCGAAGCCAGCGGCTGCATCCTTAACAACTGATGAGTCATCAGCTGTCAGCGGGGTTCCCTTCTGACAGCTGAATGTAAATAAAAAAAATCGAAGGAAAAATGGCGTGTGGTTTCCCAATCTATACCAGACCTTTTGGGTCTGGTATGGATTGGGGGGGGACCCCACGCCATTTTTAAACCAATTTTTTTTACTGCCGCCAATTCTTATTTTTTCACTGTGTGCTGTCCATTGTATCATTTGCATAGGCGTGTGAGGGGCATTACGCCTGCTTTCAATGCCAGTGTGAACTTATCCTTAAACTTCCAGAAGAGGCAGATAAGTGTGTCCTCCACTGAACGCTGCGGTTTCCTTTTTGTGACCCACGTCACTACTGTTTGTAGTAACATAGGGGGCAGATGGAGGATCTACAACCTGCGGGGAACACAGGCATCTGCCACTTAGTGCTGCCGCTTATGGAAATGTCAAAAGTTAAAGATTCCAACAAAAGCTCTAGCTTGAAGTAGGCGAAGATTGTCAGCACAGGCTAAGTAGGTATAGTACCTATTCTTTTAAAGTGGTTGTAAACCCTTACAACACACTTTTTTGCTACAGGTAAGCCTATAATGAGGGTTTACTTCCTCTTTAAAACCAAAATGGCAGCACATTCCAGTTAACAATGTATGGAGTGTGTACTCTGTAAATAGGAGTACACTGGAGTAAATGGGAGTGTTGGTGACACACTGACCTGAACTTTACACTTCTCTTCTTCCTGGTTCATTGTGTCCTCCTCTTCCTGTACAGAGTCATTATGAACCGGAGCCTCATTGTCTGGAATCTGATATGCAGAAAACAAGAAATGATTATGAGATATGATTCAGTGCAACAAAGACTGTATGTGTTGTGCTTCATGTCTTTCAACATCCCATGCAGAATTAGATGCTACAGGTTGAACCTCAACGGCAGCCCAAATTTTTTTTATTTAGCTTTGAAAAGAGATTTATTGACAGTCTCTCTCCCATAGGGAAGATTCACCCTCATTTCCTGTCGGGAAAAGAGGTAATGGGAAATCTCTCCAGTGGGGAAATGAGAATTTTTGTCTCCTTCTGTCCCAGTAATATCTTCTTATTTCTTGTTCTGCTGTCACAGGGATAGGATGTAAGGAGAAACCACAGAGAGCCCTTGGTAGAAGAATGTACTAGACCCTGAGACAACCCCAGTCCCCTTAACCTGCCATGCTCATTCACTATTTACAACATGCTGGCCATTTCCCTATCAGTAACATTCACAAGCTGTAACGATTACCAGACAGTCATTCTCTGTACAGGATTTGACCTTCCATGGCCCTCCTGAAGTGGCAGGCTTGAACCTCACCAGCTATCTGTATTCATTTTAGTGCACAGGTCTCAAACTGGCGGCCCTTCAGCTGGTGCAAAACTACAAGTCCCATGAGGCATTGCAAGCATGACTCCCACAGGAAGAGGCATGATGGGTCTTGTAGTTTCGCAAAAGCTGGAGGGCCGCCAGTTTGAGACCTTTGCACCAAAATGAATACAGATAGCTGGTGTGGTTCAGGCCTGCCACTTCAGGAGGCCATGGAAGGTCAAATCCTGTACAGACAATGACTGTCTGGTAATCGCTACAGCTTGTGAATGTTACTGATAGGGAAACACAAATTGAGACCTCTGTAAAGTGTATCAGCAGAGCTGAATAGTTTTTGGTACAAAACAACCACCCAGAGCCCCATCAATACTAGCAGCGCTCTTCCATGGTCATCTACTGTAATAGCCTGCTCCCTATACAGCATGGCACACTAGGGCTAAAATCGCTTGAAATATCCCATATATAAAACACATAACACAGAGAGCTTCTTTTTCAGACACCTTCATAAATGAGGCCCTCTTTTCTGAATTCTGTACAACACACACAAAACACTCCATGAATAAACAAACACATACAAAGCAACAGTCTGCTGCCAGATAACGTGCACACATAGAAAAGTCTGCTGACAGGAGACACTCACTGGGTCTTCAGAGGGGACTGTCAGCTCCGAGTGGTCCTCTTCCTCTGTATCTGGGCATTCAGTGCAGGTGGTAGGTGTAGGTTCCTCTGTATCTGGGCATGCAGTGCAGGTGGTAGGTGTAGGTTCCTCCGTATCTGGGCATGCAGTGCAGGTGGTGGGTGTAGGTTCCTCCATATTTGGGCATGCAGTGCAGGTGGTAGATGTAGGTTCCTCCATATTTGGGCATGCAGTGCAGGTGGTAGGTGTAGATTCCTCTGTATCTGGGCATACAGTGCAGGTGGTAGGTGTAGGCTCCTCGAGTGGCTGCTTGTTCTCTTCTTGAGGTGAAGAATCCAGCTCAGCCGCCCGCAGGGCTGCAGACAGAACCTCAACCTGGGCTGAAATACAACACAGAGAGTAAATCACTATGAACAACTGAAATAAATGAAATAAACAAAGCCTGCCTATGAAAGAATAATGTCAAAAGATAAGGCCAGCCCTACCAGGTCATGGAGTTTTGGGGGAGTCCTCCATCATGCCTGCTCAATTCTGAGCAAGGATCCAACTAAGGAGAGGATAATAATGTCTGCATACATTCATGCTATGCCATGGCTGTGATGGGGAGTTAGGAGGTGATCTTCTCCCATCCACAATACAAAATAGCTGGCTATTTCAGCTGCCGACTTGTTTCTTTTCCTTCTGATCGCCTGAAATGTCAGTTATAAGTGGATGCCAACAGACCGAATCATAATTAATTGAGAGATGGAAATTGATTTTCGGATCAGGCAAGTCGAACTGCCAAGAGCTAGTTAGCATAAATACACAAATGCTGGCTTGTCAAATTCGACTCCTTGGATTCATCTGTGCAATCCATGTCAGTTTCTTATATCTCTCAGGGACTCTGGATTGCTGCATCAGAGTTCCCAGCTCCACCCACCTGTCGCAGCCACTGCTAGGAGGACTTGCTTAGCTGACAAATAGAGGAGGAGGAAGAGGAGGAAGACTCTATAGCAGGGGTGCCCAACCTTTTGAAGAGCGAGGGCCACTTAAGCGACTTGGTAACCGGTCGCGGGCGACAATCAGCGGAGCGGGTGGATGACATGTCCGTGTCTGCTCTGCATATGCAGAGCAGACACTGACACAGTCCACTATACTTTTTTAGCTGATCATATTGGAGGTAGGACACAAGTCGGTGGTTAATGTCTGCCACCTCTAAAGCCGCGTACACACGACCGGACTTTGCGGCAGAAAAGGTTAGACGGAATCATTCCGTCGGACATTCCGATCGTGTGTGGGCTTCATCTGACTTTTTTTCTTCCAAAAAGTCTGACGGACCTAGAACATGTTTTAAATTTTTCCGATGGAATTAATTCCTATCGGGAAAACCGTTCGTCTTTATGCTAGTCCGACAGACGCAAGGGCAGCTATTGGCTACTGGCTATTGAACTTCCTTTTCTAGTCCCGTCGTACATCATCGAGTTCTAAACGAACAGACTATGGTGCGATCGTGGGTAGGCAAGTCCGTTTCAGTGGAACTCCGTCGCAAAGACCATCGGGAGTTTATTCTGATGGAAAGTCCGGTCGTGTGTACGCGGCATTAGAGGTGAATGGAGGGTCCAATTGGTCGGACTGTCAGACTGACCGCGTGAAAGGGGCCCAAGGCTGCTTTCACACTAATACGCTGCGGTTTACCTGCACCGCGGGTGCAACGCAGTGTACCTTTGGCTTTTTTGCACTTTGCAATAGACTTTTATTATATTCTGCAGGTTTGGTGCACTTTCAGAAAGCTCACCAAACTCGCAGTTAATAACAGAAGTCTATAGCGCAGTGCAGGTAACCGGCAGGTAAACTGCTTTGCATCTGCGGATCAGTTTTAAAGCAGCCCAGTAACCACTTCAGAAAAGATATGCCTATATATACACTGATTTTGGTAATAAACTGACCTTTTATAACAGTATTCTATTCTATTCCATCCCAGAGCAGGAGGTTGCGGGCCACATCAGAGGGCTCCGCGGGCCACATGTGGCCCCCGGGGCCACTGGTTGGGCACACTAGCAGTGTTTGCCAGCGGATCTGCCTCCTCAGCGGGGATCTCTCCGCTGAGCAGGCTGATGACAGGTCTGTGGTCTGCTCCGCTTGCAGCCTGCTGTCCTCTATGGGCTGTCGGATGGAAACGGGCCGCTTTTCCGTTTCCATCTGACTGTCATCCGATCCGATACATGGATGGGAAAGGATTCCCATAGGTTTGTTTTTAGCAGACAAGATGGAATTGGAAGCCGGTGGGTGTCAACGGACCGTTAACATCTGCAGGCTCCATGGAGAGCAATGGATGGTCTAATTGGGTTTGTTTGAAAAACTGACAGGCAGACCCGATTGGTCCATCTGTGTGAAAGGGGGCCACAAAAAAGCCTTTGGGTCATTATTACACCTGCAGCCACCCATTACTAAACTGTCTATGTTCTACGGACTTGCCCCTTGCCCCTTCTGTCCCATGAAGGATAATGTAATAAAAACCCATCTTCTGTCATTTACATAGTATACCTGGTCCAAATTTACAATGCAGTTTACCTTGTACGTCCGGATCATCCATGTGTCCCTGTAAACTCTGCAGCACTTTTTCTATGTCCCTGCTGGCCAGACACGATTTAGGAACAGTGCTGGGATCTGGTTCCAATGTTGATTCTACAGGAAGCAGCTCCAGTTCCTCAGTGATGTCAGGCAATGGGCTCCTCCAGAAGAGGAAAGAGTTAAAGACGTCAGGTGGGCGCCCCTCTCCCGAAACATTGCTCCCCAGAAGTCTCCTGCCGGGGTTCCCATTATCTTCTAGAGTGGAAATGCCTGTGATACTGTCCATGGGAGATGCCTGGGGGTCCTTGCTGCTGCTGGTCTGGCTGGGTGCCGCACACTTTGCAGAGCTATGATTATGTATACAAGAAATAACATAAATTACTCTGGATACTTTACAAAGGTCACAATTACCATTAAACTAGAAGTTCAACGCAAAGCATAACCAAAGGAAAGCATATTTTCAGCTTAATATTTTATTGTTTACTAGGAAGTAAGTCATTGTTTGACATCTATACATTGTTTCTGTGGTTGCTGTTCAATATTATATGGCCGCAAGGTACAGGTTTTCTTTCTAGAGGATTTTTGTAAAAAATAAAAAATAAACTTGCAGAAAACTCCTGAGACTACAGGACAGGTTATAACAGAGCAGGATCAATGTTTACTCTTACACCTACCTAAAAAAGTGAACCTAAAAGGTCAACCTACCCAAACATTATATTTTAATGATAGACGGAGTCTGGTGGGTGGAGTTAGCTCTTGGTTTCCTTTATGTCCCTTGATACTCCAGCAGTGAGATCTCCTGTCATAATTCCTGACTCTAATCCTGCCCATTTGTGAGAATTGGATGTCCCCGTCCAACTTTGTGTGTTTTAGCTCCTGCAGTTACATTCCCTCTAATATAAAATTAATAAAATCCAGCAGAGAGAGTAGGAACCTGGGAGGTAGACCTGACATCTCATTGCATATATCTCACCAACAATGTCTTCACTTCCCTGTTCCCTAATGCGCATGCGCGAGTCACGCTGCGCAATGCGGATAGTCCCTGCTGTCTCTGGGACCCATGTGTTTCCCAGCAGACAGCAGGGGGGGGGGGACAGGAAGTGGCGTAATAGATGCAGAATCTGCAGCTATCTATGCCCGGAAGTTGGTGCAGACACCTGTATTATACAGGTATCTGCACCCCCCTCCCTCCTGAAAGGTGCCAATTGTGGCACCAGAGGGGGGGGGGGGGGTTGCGATGAGCGAAGTTCCACTTTAGGGTGGAGCTCTGCTTTAAAGTGGATGTAAACCCGAAAATGTTTTATTTATTTTTTGTCTGGCACAATATAGAGTATGGGATTTCAGATCAGCTGTGCCCAGTCTTGCCACAAAGAGTTAATCCAGCTCTGAGCAATCCTCATATCTTTTTTCAGTGACATAAAATAGACTTTGTCCGTTCTCCCCCCTTGCTGTGTTTGACAGGTGATTTACATATCTCGTGCGCTAGCCTAAGACATGCATTATTTTTTAATTCCCACCCCCACTCCTTTCTTCAGCAGCTCTGCAAGGATTGGCTGTTCCACACCTCAGCATGATTTGGCATGCTGAATTCATGTGGGGACTTTTCTGGGTTTTGACTGGATGTTAGTGATTATAGCAGAAGTTCAGCGTAATAAATACACAGGAGAAAATGCATGTTGATAAGGGGAGTGTAGAGGTGGGCGGGGAGTCTACTGACATCACAATTTCACCCACTGAGCCCTGGAAAACAGACCCACCCACAAAATCTGCAGTTTTTCGGGTCTCATAGCAGACAGAGGGGGGACATTTGACAGATAAGTATACATGCAGGAGGCATGTATATCCTTCTAGATAACCAATATTGCAGTAGTTTAGAAAGGATGAGAGTGGGTTTATATCCACTTAAACCTCCAACATCTACCAAATGCTGAAAAGTCAGTTTTTGGTGAACTGTCACAGTGCTTTCTTCCAGAAATTGCTTACTGTCTGGCTGTGTTTAACTTTAGTACTTTCACTGGCTGAAATACAAATCTATCAGGCGTTCTGATGTCTAGGTCAGTGACGCAGAAAGCACAGAAGTCAGCCCCTTCAGAAATAATAGGGCCACAATTGTCCTCTGATTCTTGTAGTACTGAAGACAATCCCGGCACAAATCGCACTGATACAATGCAAGTTGTAGTATTTCATGTCACAGGCAGATGGCACTATATATAAAACAAAACATTAAAGTGGAGCTCCACCAAAAGGGGAAGCTCCGCTTGTTCACACCCTCCCTCTTCCACTATCACATTTGGCCCTTTTTGAAGGGGAGGGGGGAGTGGGTACCTGGTTTTGGATCTGTGAGTATTTCCGGCCTCTCTTTCTTACCCCCGCTGCCTCCTGGGACACACACAGGTCCCAGAAGACAGCGGGACCATTCAGATAGCGCAGCGAAACTCGCACATGCGCAGTAGAAAACCGGTTGTGAAGCCTGAATGCTTCACAGCCGGTTTCCCTTAGTGAAGATGCCGGCACCTGAAGCTGATTGAAGAATCGGCTTGGGGTGCTAAAATCGCGGGATCCCTGGACAGGTAAGTGTCCTTATATTAAGAATCAGCAGCTACAGTATTTGCCAATTTTTTTTTTGCCCAGACTGGAGCTCCTCTTTAAACAAACCATTGTGGTTAATGCCAGTATTACCTGTATCTAAGCCTATGACAACCACACCTTGGTACTTTAATTTACTGTAGCAGGTTTTCTAAAAGTATTTTCCCTCTGTCCAAAACACAACACACCTACATTTCCTATGCCGTGTGTTGAAAAGCCACCTATACACTACTTCCCAGCTGCTGCAAGTATTTCACACTTCTGGGTGTGTAGAATACCTGATGCACTACCACATCCTCTGCGGGAGAGAAGGTATTTGACCCACCCCAAGTGTTGAATAGCTTCAACAGTGGCTTATCAAAACAAGAGTCACTATTTAAGTCTTCTATTATAAGCTGTATTGTTTGAGTAATGTTAGACTTCATGTATTATGCTGTCATACAGTGTCAGAATTTCGCTCATTCAGCCTGCAGGCTAAATGGGAAAAAATCTATTGAAAACCCTATAGACACTAACAGCTTGAATGGAAGAATCTCCACTGCTGTCTACTGTATTCAGGCAGCCACAACAACCACGGATGCCGTAGTACAAAGGCACTTCCTAAGACCCCTTTCACACCACACCGCCCATAGCGTCGGCTGTAAAACGCTGTTATTTTTAGCAGCGTTTTACCGTCGGATTTGCGGCGCATTTCGGCCGCTAGCGGGGCACTTTTACCCCCGCTGGCGGCCGAAAAAGGGTTAAAACCCCGGCTGGAGGAGCAGTGAGTTCACCGCTCCAAAGAAGCTGCTGGCAGGACTTTTCCTGACGTCCTGCCAGTGCACCGCTGCAGTGTGAAAGCCCTCAATGGTGCAGCTGTTTTAGGGCGGATTGCAGGCGCTATTTCTAACGCTATAGCGCCTGCAAAACGCCCTTGGTGTGAAAGGGGTCTGCAACCGGTTCAGTCGATTTTTTTTAAATCAACTTTTGTTGAGCCAAGTGGCTTGTACCATCTATACCTTTGGATTTGATTTGAGTCTTTTTAGAAAAAAAAAATGTTAAAATTTGAACAAAGATATACATTAAAGCGGAGTTCCACCCAAAAATGGAACATTAAGGGCTTTAAGGGAAGATTACCCCACTGACATGACAATTTGGGGGGGGGCCTCTTTTTAGAGGGTTCCAGCTCCCACTTCCCCCTGGGGCACCGCGGCGCCGGAAATGAGTTCACCTCTCCCCCCTCCCTCTCGGCAATCATCTGGGACACGTCACAGGTCCCTGATGATTGCCTGGCCAATCACAGCGCAGCTCATGCATTCGCAGTGCGTGCCCAGGTGTGAACCCAGTCGGGCGCCCACAGTGATAATGCCAGCACTGCAGAGAGGAGGGGAGAAGAGCGGGGCTTCGTTCCCCCGCATTGCTGGACCCTGGGACAGGTAAGTGTCCGATCATTAAAAGTCAGCAGCAGCAGAATTTGTAGCTGCTGACTTTTCATTTTTTTTCTTTAGTCGGAACTTCGCTTTAAAGTAAAACAATTTGGGCTATACATACACTTGATCCTCACAGGTAAGAGCTATGTAATGCCATCTTTTTCTCATTGGCTGCCTGCCAGTTAATGGCATCAGCATGCAGAATTAAACACGCTCTGGGGTCAGTGAACTTCAGTTATATAACCTCTCAAGTATAACGACACTTGGGTGACCGACGCTTGCCTTGGTGACAGGTCGTACCTGGAGCTGCAGTCCTTGCTGTACTGAGTGTCCTCTGCGGGGGGGCGGATGCTCAGTGTCCCATCCTCCTTCACGTATAATCCTGCTGTGGATGGGTTGGCGAAGGTGGAGATGAAAGGACCCAATGACTGGAAGGCAGTCTGTCGTACCTGTAATGCAGATCATATCACCTGTTAATGTCTATGACAGGCAAACATGGAGAAGTTACAGATAATTACTTTTCAGATAATCAAAGCTGGAAAAGGAACTATTCACATGAAACCAAAAGTCAGCAGCCCCCCCTTTTCATTTCTCTGGTGCAATACAGCTTGTCTAGTAACTGCCACTTAGCAGGTGCTCAGGGCAGTTACTGAAGAAATGCATTCTGGGATCTAATTTTAGATCTGAACGTTTTTAAAACAATAAGCTCAATTTACAAAGTTAAAGTGGAACTTTATATAAAAACAAAAAAAGGGCAAACAGGCAGGAATTTTTAATGCAAAAGAGACATGCTTTGTTTCTTCTGCCTGTCTGTCTCTGTACAGTGAACTGTGCACCCGCAGCTCACTGTAGAAATTCGGCAATGCAGAAGCCAACCAAACTCCTGCGTGATGTCATATCCGCCAACCAATGAAAGCGGCCGGCAATTGATACCTGGAAGCTTGTCAGCGGCAGACGAGGAAGATCCGGGACGCCGCATCGCTGAAGCCAATGTGAGTATACACAAAATTCATAGATGGGTTTCTCTCCAACTTAAAATTAAAATAGTTATCTTTGAAATTGTCCCCTCCCCCCTCCTGCTATCTATGCCACTTATCCTGTGTAAGAAAAAAATGTGAATACTTACAGTGCCTTGATAAGTATTTATACCCCTTGAAATTTTCCACATTTTGTCATGTTACAACCAAAAACATAAATGTATTTTATCGGGATTGTGATAGACCAACACAAAGTGGCACATAATTGTGAGGTGGAAGGAAAATGATAAATGGTTTTCAAACATTTTTACAAATAAATATGTGAAAAGTCTGGTGTGCATTTGTATTCAGCCCCCCAAATCAATAATTTGTAGAACCTCCTTTCTCTGCAGTTACAGCTGCAAGTCTTTTTGGGGATGTCTCTACCAGCTTTTCACATCTAGAGAGTGATATTTTTGCTCATTCTTCTTTGCAAAATAGCTCAAACTCTGTCAGATTGGATGGAGAGCATCTGTGAACAGCAATTTTCAAGTCTTGCCACAGATTCTCAATTGGATTTAGGTCTGGACTTTGACTGGGCCATTCTAACACATGAATATGCTTTGATCTAAACCATTCCATTGCATCTCTGGCTGTATGTTTAGGGTCGTTGTCCTGCTGGAAGGTGAACCTCCACCCCAGTCTCAAGTCTTCTGCAGACTCTAAAAGGGTTTTCTTCGAAAATTGTCCTGTATTTGGCTCCATCCATCTTCCCATCAACTCTGACCAGCTTCCCTGTCCCTGCTGAAGAAAAGCATCCCCACAACCTGATGCTGCCACCAACATGTTCCATGGTGGGGATGGTGTGTTCAGGGTGATGTGCAGTGCTAGTTTTCCGCCACACATAGCGTTTTGTTTTTAGGCCAAAAAATTCAAATTGACCAGAACAACTTATTCCACATGTTTGCTCTGTAATTTTTATATTTATAGGCAGCTCTCGAAGGTGAAGGTAGATAACACATTATTTGGAAGAGATTTTTATGTAACCAGAATGTGCAAACCTAAGAAATGCTACAGTGAGGAATGAGGCGACTTACCCATCGGCAGGGGTCACTGATGAGGTTTATGAAAAGAGGGGAAAGCTTGGTCCGTCTCATCTCACTGGATGTTGTGTAGGACACAGCCATGAAGCACTCGGCGCACACTTTGCGCATCCCCCATGCACTGTCAGAGCACAGCTCCAGAAACTTGGGGATCTGCAAATATACATGAACTCTTAGGAGTGGATTCCAAAGTGACATTAATAAAACACATTTAAAAAAAAAGACAACTGTACAATTTGGGTCAATTTAGACTAGTAATGTGAAGACTAATGATGCTAAACTTAAAAAAAAAAAAAAAAAAAAAGTTATAGATACAATTTACAGTGTAAGTTCACCTTTACAGAAAATCTGTAAGGTGAACTTACACTGGAACCACCCCACCCCCCCCCCCCCCCCAGGACCGGGATGCTGCATCACCGGTCCAGGGATTTGAAATTCCCGTGGCTTAATCTCCTATCCGTACCTCTCAGCATGTACGGACAAGAGTCATTCTAATTGGTCAGCACTGTCACATGAATGGCGCTGGCCAATCAGAATCCGTCTAGCCCGTCCTGTCAGCGCTGGATTAGAAGAAGCCAGGAGGATTTCAAATCCCCAGACTGGTGAAGCAGCGTCCCAGTGACAGACAGTGGGGGATCGCGGGAAACTGGTACAGCGGGACAGATTTTCTGTAAAGGTGAACTTACCCTTTAAAGGAAAATTATTGCACATTTTTCAGTAATATAATTTTTTTTCCTACTGACATAAAATAGTTACAAATAAATTATATTATTATCATCACATTTTGTATAACTTCTTGTAAGAACTCAATCACTCAGCACCCTCACGTGACCGGCCGCCATTCACTCTGCTGATCCGACAGCTACAGTGGGAGAGGTTGAGATTCCCCCACTGACGTCAGTTGGGAGGAGGAGAGAGGCAGCCGGTCACGTGAGTGCCGAGCGGCGCTCGGTAATAAGGTATACAGAGGCCTTTTTTTAATAAAGCACGTACAGTGGAGACATTGCATTAACTAACATAGGGGATTGCCTGAAAGTGCTGGTTATTTCAGAAGCGGGAGGGGAGGGGTGGGCACTGGCAAGAGCTGGCAGGCAGGGAGGACAGAGGAGAACATAAACTGACCACGGTGTCAGGGCTCAGCAACCATGTTAAACGTGGACAGTTTACAGGGGGGGGAGGGCATTACCATGCAGGATCAGCCAGGTATTTTAGATGATACAGGGGGCCAAATTACACAGCACAAGCACTGTGCTGCTATTCATGCTTTGATGGGGCAGGATATATATTTTTTCTTTTTAGGGTAACAAACGCTTTAAGTAAGGAAGTAAACCCATCCATACAACTGTTACATTTCCTGCACATTCCAGAAATGTAACACTCCCATTGGTTGTGCTCTCAACCAAACTGTCAAACCATCCAATGGCTGGTGTCATAACTGATCCCATGTGCTGCATCATAGCAGTTGTAGATTAAACAGAGGCCAAGATGACGGCTTCCTTGGCTGAAAACCATAGGGTGGTTTACTTTCCACTTTAACCTTTTCTATCTGGTGGGAGCCGACCCTTTAAAAGTTCCTAATGACAGAAGAGATATGGGCTTCCTGGTCATGTGATTACTGAAACTGGCTGTCACAGTGATCATGTGATAGTCAGGAACCTGTTATACTGGCTCCTGAACATAAACAGTGGCTGGGAGCTGGTGGTGACCTTGCTAGGAGGAACCAAGTGAACCCCCTAACAGCACAAAACAGAGGCACCACGTACACGTATAAATGTGGTAGCCTGGGCATTAAATCCCATCACCGTGCTGCCACATAGACAAGCATGGCTGGAAGGGCTTAATATACCTGAAAAAATATTTACACTACTGAGAATGCAGAGATCAGACTGCAGCCCCATCCAAATAAACTGTATTCTAATGAAAATGTGAACTGTGTTAGCTATTTTAATGTGTAATTCTGCTCAGCAAACCTTGTGATTTGCATACCTCTGTCACACTGCACAGCAAAGAAAAGAACTCTTGGTTCAGCCTTGCAACTTCCTGTTAAATTTCCATCTGCACCGTGCTCACTGGACAAGGAATCATTATCCTTGCCTCAGTCCAATGAACTGAAAGACCACACAGGGTACAAAAACATAGTCTACCTTTTGCAAAATAAAAAAATAATAATAAACGGACCCACATTAATAAAATAAAGAATGTGCATTTACTACATTTTTGCATTGAAGCCTGCATAGCAATGCAGACGTGATCAGTGTGTTGTGGGTGCAATGCACAGACTCCTGCATTGTTTACATCTCAGCCCCAGGTCCATACTGAGGTACAGACCTTCTATAATGTGGCTAGAGCAGGAGTCTGCCTAAACAAAGGGCCGGTTTACTGTCCTTCAGACTTTTGGGGGGCCGAACTGAGGACATTGGGAGTAAACATTGTCCTGGCATCAGTGGGAGCAAACAGAGCATCTTTGGCATTAGGGGGGGGAATAATGCCCCATTATTGGTGTAAGTGGAAGAATAGTGCTTCATCATTAGTATCAGTGGGAGGAATAGTGACCCATTGTTGGTGTAAGTGGAAGAATAGTGCTTCATCATTAGTATCAGTGGGAGGAATAGTGCCCCATTGTTGGTGCCAATGGGAGGAATAGTGTCTTGCATCAGTGCAAGGACTACTGTCCCATTATTGATTTTAATGGAAATAATCGAGCCCTATTGTTGATGTAACGTTAATAATGCCCTATTGTTCATGTCAGTGGGAGGAAAAGTGCTCCAAGGGCCAGATAAGAGAAAGCAAAGGACCGTATCCTGCCCCCAAGTTACTGTTTGGAGACCCCTGGACTACAGGAAGTAAACAATGGACTACAAGTGTGGTGATGTCATCGCACTTGAGCCATCGCTCTGTCAGTCTCTCTGCCGCAGTAACAAATGGAACTTGTAGTCTTATCATTCACGGATCCCAGTAAACGGATCTGTGAATGGAGAATGTACTAAGAAGAATCACCCTGCGATTTAGTCAAGCAAAGGGGATAATGGGCAGGGTGAGGGGATTTGGGGAGCATGACCATGCTTCATTACTGTATACACTCTAAATATAGGTGTAACGTGAAACATGGTTCCAAAGGTGGACTAAGTATTTAAGTGTTGATGTACCAAAAACTCACACCCATACAATATGTTATCATAGAGAAGGAAAAGCATTTATGTTTTATAGCCAAAACAAAACACGATCTGGGTTACAGAACCAGTCTTACCAAATATTTCTCTGTAGATTCCTGGCCAACTGCATTGCACACGTCACCAAAGTTTGCTGCACAAACCTGAAAAAGATAAACAACATTGTTAAAGGTCATCCCAACAGATCAATCAGCCTTATGCACTGAGATCCTTGCCAAAAAAATGCCTTTTCTTTCTATTTTAGAGGGGAGAATTCCTACACAGCAACACACAAAGAGTGGAATCAATCTTACAAAACACCAGCACCTGAATTTTGGTCCACATTTGGGCAAACTTGAACCCGGGTTCAAACTAAATATTGATGCGTAGAAATCACACGCATACACTTACACATCATGCCACCTATTTGCCCATACCTTGCGGACTTGGAAGAGCTTGCTGTCGCTGCAGAGCTCACAGAATCGCGGCAGTAACATCTGTTCTGCAGTCTGCCTGCCGAGCATGGAGATCATCTTACAAATAATCTGGAAGGAAGAGAGAAATTATTCCACCAGACCGATTTGGTCAAATTAACATAAGTGATACATTTCGGATTTATTTGAATCCTTTTATGTGTGAAAAAGTGTGGAGATAATGCTGCAGTATGACATCATAAGGAGAGCCTGAACTTTATTATGAAGGCCCTGCTTGCTTTTCCTAGGCCCACCTAAAGGGCTAAACTGGGCCAGTTTACATTGGAATCTGTTCTCTGATGTGAAGCAGTTACTCTTTACATGGACTTTACATGTTATGTCAACTAAAAAAACACCGGGATGGGGTCTGGTCAGCTGACCTCCTTATCTTTACAGCCTGTGTCCCAGAAATATACGCAACCCGCAATAAATGCGATAAACAGGACTGTTCAAAGGCCTTACTGAAATGAAGCTTTATACAGATGTACAGATATTAAAGAGCAACTCTGACATGGCCACACCAGGCTGAACTTAGCTTTCCATTTATGTTATTGTTCAAACCGGTCCCCATGTACTTCTATTTAATTCCAGTCGTTGGTCTATTGCAGATCTACACCAGCTGAAGAATCTTGGATGTCCTGGAAAGAAATCCATTGAACTACACGCATCAGAGGGGATGTCATCACGCACGCCGGAAGTGCAGTGACAGTTTTCCTTAAATGGAAGTAGGCTTCCATCTCTGACTTTTACCTATAGGGAAAGCCTATAATAAAGCTTACCTATAGATACTGTCTTCTAAGCGTGCACCGCTTTGGAGATATTTACTTTACATGCAGCCGGTGACATCACCGGGACATGCGCTCTGAAGGGACGGCCACCCGAGTACTGTGCCCTAAACAGTGGCTCCCGCACGCATGTGTGAGAGTGACGTCATCGCGGTATCGGCCAGTCACACAGCCGGAGTCCGCAGACCTAGAAGGAAAACCGGGTGAAGATGGAAGCGCCTGCAGCGGTGAAAGCTTGGTTCTGGAAGCCTTTGTTGCGCTAGTATGCTATGCCATTACCTTTCAGGTTAGGGAAAAAAACCCCCAGCCGTTTACTACCACTTTAAAGTGTTACTAAACCCAGGACCCTGCATTCACTATATCTGGTCTCCCACAGTACACAGAACATGGAAATGCAATAGTTTTAGTAACTATAAACCTGCTAAATACCTATTTTTCATCAGCAGTTAGAGCAGTCTTGTGACTTCTGTTTGTATCGGATCACCCCATTCGAGGAGGGCAGCATCCACCCAGGCTTGGAATACTGATGCCTAGGGATGAGCTCAGGCGTGTTCGCATGGTCCACGTGCAGAGCCCACCAGGAAGTCGGCGCAGCGCTGCGCTAATCACAGGCAGCGGGACATTGCCCGATCTCTGCAGCCACGCATCGGGACAATGTCTCACTGCCTGTGATTAGCGCAGCGCTGTGCCGACTTCCTGGCGGGCTCTGCAGGTGGACCAATGCGAACACGCCTGAGCTCATCCTTATTGATGCCCTAGTTGCTCCATACTTTAGAAGACCTCTGAGCGCTAGAAGTGGCTACTTTTTTTCTGTCAGTGTCTGGTTAAAGCTTGTAGGAGGAGTTTTTATTCTATTCTGACTGTCCTATAAGGCTGCAGGACCCCTGACCCTCTGTCTGGACAGTGCTGGTTGGCCCTGTGCTGATCACAAGCACCCTCCCAAGAAGAAAAAAAAAAGCTCTCTAGCAGGGGCGGACTGACCATTCGGCCACTCGGGCACCGCCCGAGGTCCCTGGGCCACTAGGGGGCCCCATCGTGGGTTGCCAGCCTCAGTAAAACCAGGCACAGTATGTAAAAATCTGTGTTTTTTTACATCCGTCTCTGAAATGTGCCTTACCGACATCCTTTTGGTCTAAAAATCACGAGATTATAGCTGCCCCACCTCTCCAGTACCTTCTAAGCCAATAGAAACATGTCTGTGTATACTGTGTGTACATGTATGTGTATACTGTGTGATTGTATACTGTGCGTGTGTATACTGTGTGTACATGTATGTGTATACTGTGTGATTGTATACTGTGCGTGTGCATACTGTGTGGCCAAATAATCTTGGATTGCCTGGGGGCCCAATGAGTTGTCTGTCCGCCCCTGCTCTCTAGCAATACACACCAAACTGAGTATGTGCAGCTTGCCCCTATCCTCTGTTCTATCAGGAGATGGATTGGGGACAATGAAAGAAGGGGAGGATCAGAGAAGACAGGATCAAACAGCCTTTTTACACAATACAGAGGATTAACCTCTTAGGTTCCACAGTGAGTATAACAAGCATTCTTTACCGCATATACAGACTGATTTTACTGTTGTGGGTTTAGTAGCACTTTAACTGAGGTTCACAGGCTTTTTTTTTTTTGTTTTTTTTTTTTGTTTCAATGGTTTTTATTGAAGGTTGCAAAACATTTTTGACATTTAAGTTTAAACTGTTTACCATAGCTCAGTATAATTATACAGCATGACTTTTCTAGAAAAGTAAATTATTTTCTTCCGGCCTGCACATCCGTTATCGTATTATTATTCCAAATCCAAGAAGGATAAAATGATACCACAACCAATTAACATTTCTGTAGTCTAAAAGGTAATTATAAATATTCCCTGGTCTCCCCATCCCTGGTTCACAGGCTTTTATCAAGCATTTGGTTGTAAGTGAATTTGTGTATATTAAATTAAACTGGAATTTAGTGATATTGGCCCTTTTTAATCATTTTTCATGGGCCGAAGAATGGAAGATCAGGAGGAGTGCTAATTGCAAGTTTTATTTTGAGGATCACAATACACATGGTGGGGTTATGACTGGGTTTAATGGAATTTACACATTTAGAGAACGCATTTTTTGTAAATTGTACAGATTGTACTTTGTTACGTTTAAAATTATTTTTTTGGGAGCTTCTGACACTCATTTGGAAGAAAAAGGAAGATGATCTTTCCAGAGAGGATATAAAGGCACAGGGGAGAGTTACATTGAAGTCATATGGAAGGCTGTTTTTGAAAATTTGGAGGGTAATGGTGTATACCGTATATACTCGAGTATAAGCCGAGTTTTTCAGCACATTTTTTTGTGCTGAAAGTGCCCCCCTCGGCTTATACTCGAGTCAAGCACTTTTCTGCAGCAGAGAATTACATTTTCCGACCCGACTTTGGGGCCACGTATCTCGGGGCCACTTGGTGATAGGAAACCCAGTGGAACCAACACTACAACATATCCAAATTTGGGGTTCCTAGCACCAAGTGGCCCCGAGATACAGGGCCCCAAATTCGGTCAACTGTGTCCATGTCATTTCGGGACCCTTTGGCTGCAGCTAGGGGGCATCTAGGAACTCTTAACTACCAAGTTTGAAGTTCGGGGGACCTATGGCTGCAAATGGGCACAGTGAGGCTGCAAATGGGCACAGTGAGGCTGCAAATGGGCATTGTTGACCCTCTTTTCCACTTACAGTAGCTGCGCATTTCTCACCCTAGGCTTGTACTCGAGTCAATACGTTTTCCCAGTTTTTTTTGTGGTAAAATTATGTGCCTCGGCTTATATTTGGGCCGGCTTATACTCAAGTATATACGGTATATTAAGAACGCATTTTGTAGTTTATTGGAGACCCTTTTTGATCATATTTGATATAAGCACATTATAAGAATACAGTTGGTGCACATGTGGAGTTGGACATACTACACTATAGGTTTTATTTTTGTTTTTCGAGATGACTCATCTTCTGGAGTGGAGCACTACTAAAGACCCAAAACCAGTGAGGACGGTGTGGAATCCATCTTCTATATTGGACTATAAGGGGTTCAAGATCCCCGACACGTCATTTCTTTGGACTGGGGTGTGAAGGAATTGAATCGTTAGCTCTGACTTTCTTTATTTGTCATCTCTCAGATTGCCTGCTCTGGTTTACCACACTCTGCACACCATTATTGCTCCATTCTGTGTGGTTTACTGAATTCAGCTGTCAATGATGAGTAATGCAGGGGTTATGTGACCCGCAGCAGAAAAGAATGAGACTCCTACACGGCTGTCAAAAGTATGCAGTATGAATGTGCTTGTGCAAGCATGCTCAAGAGAACACCGACTCACGCCTACCCCCCTTTCACTTACATTCACAGCTTCCACTTTGAATTCGTCATCATTCTCGGGAGAGGAGAGTTCCAGCAGTATAGGGCACACTCTGTACTCGAGGTCGCTCTGGTCAATCAGGTCTTGCTCCAGCAGGATCAGCAGAGCTTCCTGGCTTGCCTTTCTCACCTAGGAACCAGAGATAAAATGTTTTAGCTATTTTGCAATTGGCAGCTTCTGCTGTTGAAGTGCAGCCAAAGAGGTTTTTTACTGCTACCTTTTGATCTTGTTATTGAATAGGAAAATGTAAAAGTCAGTGACATTCTTATAGTGACAACCACAAACTACCTCCAGGTCCGCACTCACCACGGTCATGGCCTCCCTGATACGGCTTCCGTGTTAACCCGGTCTTCTTTCCAGGTTCCAAATCTTCAGCATCCTGATTGGCCAGGATGAGAAGCCAGAACCCGAAAGTGACGCGATGGCAAATATTGATTCGGTGGGAGGGTTCGGGTCCCAGAGGACAATTTGTCCAAAAATGATGTCCATATTAGACTCCCACTAGTCCGGTGTCCCGCACAGTGCACACACATACTGTAGAATGATTTATTTTTAAATAAATTATATGACTAACATTTTTTTACCTTAAAAATGTTAGTCATATCATTTATTTAAAAATACATTTTTCTATGATTAGCTTTCCTATTTGTCAAAACTTTGGGGGGGCGGGGGGCTGCACCCCTGTGCCCCTTATGGACCGGCCGCCACTGGTGACAACTGTCAAAAGAGGAAGGAGGAACCATCCCTACTTCCTATTGTGTCTATGCTAAAAAACAAAAAAAAAATCTCCCTAATGGGGGAAATAGAGTGCAATTAAAACCTGAAACAGGCTCCAGTCTTTCCCCGCCCTATCCAAACCTAGAAGAAAAACTTTTGAGTTTTAAATAGTGGACGGGATATTTACTACTTTCCTGGAGCTTTCTAGGTACTTTGAGAGGCTTAAAGTGGCCCTAAAGGCTGAAGGTTTTTTTTACCACATTCTATGCACGATTTAAAGTGGTTGTAAACACTTACAACACACTTTTTGCTACAGATAAGCCTATAATAAGGATTACCTGTAGCTACCCTGGATATCTCCTAAACCACGGTTTAGGAGATATCCCTGTATTTGCATTTGCCGACATCATCGGCACATACGCACTGAAGCAAACTGAAGCAATGGCACGTACGTCCCGTTGCTTCAGTTAGACCAGGGGTGTCAAACTCAATTTCATCGTGGGCCGCATCAGCATTGCGATTGTCCTCAAAAGGTTGTATTTGTAAGATTAGATGTCCAGCGCATCCCCTCCCCTTATATTAGATGTCAAGAGCCACCCCACCATCAGAAGTTGAGTCCCCTACTCTCCCCAACATCACAGTGCACCCCCTTTCCTTATGCTGCTGCTGGGAAGAAGCTGGATGCATTGCTTGAAAGCAGAAAGTAGGGGTCTGGAGGAGGACCAGAGGGGGACTGGAGCTCTCCTGCAGCTGCAGGAGAGGTGCGAGGGCCACATGGAATGGCCTGGAGGGGCGGATTCGGCCTCTGGGCCTTGTGTTTGACACCTGTGAGTTAGACTGTGCCGTTACCGGCGGCACCCGCGCGCAGTCATCGTGTGTCATCGTTGAAGTCATCGTGGCTCCGGCCAATCACATCGCTGGAGCCTGCGATACATGGAAGTAGCTAAGGTAAGTAATACATAATGAGCTAGTATGCTATGCATACTAGCTTATTATGACTTTGTCTTGCAGGTTTTTTTTGGGGGGGTTTACAACCACTTTAAAAAAAAACTTCTGTGTGCAGCTCTTTCCCACCCCCACCTCCCGAGGACTTGCCTGAGCACCATTTTGATCCAGCAATGTGCACAAGAGCAAAGCCTCTCCTGGCTCTCTCCCTCCTCATTGGCTCAGAGAGAGCAGTAGGAGCCATTGGCACCTGCTTCTGTCAACCACAGCCAGTGAGGAGGGAGCAAAGGACACACAGATTAGGATTTGGGAGCAAGCACGCCTAAGTGCCCCCATAGCAAGTGGCTTGCTATGGTGGCACTCAGCAGGGGGGAGGAGCCCAAAGCTTTTGACAGGGGACCTGAGAAGAGCACCATTTTGATCCAGCGATGTGCACAAGAGCAAAGCCTCCCCTTGCTCTCTCCCTCCTCATTGGCTCAGAGACAGCAGTAGGAGCCATTGGCACCTGCTGCTGTCAACCACAGCCAGTGAGAAGGGAGCAAAGGACACAGAGCAGGACTTGGGAGCAAGGACGCATGAGTGCCCCCATAGCAAGTGGCTTGCTATAGGGGCACTCAGCAGGGTGGAGGAGCCCAAAGCTTTGGCTGGGGACCTAAGAAGAGGAGAAATCAGGGCTGCTCTGTGCAAAACCATTACACAGAGCAGGCAAGGATGACATTTCTGTTATTTAAAAAAAAAAATCATTTGGCATCACTTTTAATTACACCTGCTACAAGACAATTATGGAAGCCCTCTTTGCTGATTCTGGCATCACTTCAGTGTCACCTTCTAAAAGTTGTGCCCTGAGCAGTTTTGGTTCTGTCACCCTCTGCAGCACAGGTCAGACCCTTCAAAGTCTACAAGACATTCCTCCACATCAAAACACAGGGACCTGTAGAAGGACTGACTGGTCATATGCAAAATTCCCACATTAGTACCATCTGCAGTAAATCCTGTACACATACCATTAATGCAGCACTGGTCACTGAGGTTTGATATATGCCTGGGGGGGGGGGGGGGGCTAAATAAATGTGAATGTTTTATTATTCATTTTATGACCATTGAATGCATTACACTAGATCAGTGATGGCAAACCTTTTTGAGCCCGAGTTCCCAAACTGAAAAAAAAACATTGGTTTTGTGTTGCAAAGTGCCAACACGGCAATTTGCGTGAGAGAGAGAGAGAAAGAGAGAGGGGGGCAGAGAGGGAGGGGGGCAGAGATATGCTGAAAGAGAGAGGGAACAGAGAGAGGGAGAGGGGCTGAGAGAGAGGGAGGGGGGGCAGAGAGAGAGAGGGGTGTGAGAGATATGCTGAGAGGGGGAACAGAGAGAGGGAGGGGGGCTGAGAGGGAGGGGGGACAGAAAGAGAGAGAGGGAGGGGGGCTGAGAGGGAGGGGGGACAGAAAGAGAGAGAGAGAGGGGTGTGAGAGAGATGCTGAGAGAGGGGGAAAAGAGAGAAGGAGGGGGGCTGAGAGAGAGGGAGAGGGCTGAGAGAGAGGGAGAGGGGCTGAGGGAGAGGGAGAGGGAGAGGGGCTGAGGGAGAGGGGCTGAGAGAGATGCTGAGAGGGGGGCAGAGAGGGGGGCAGAGAAAGAGAGGGGTGTGAGAGATATGCTGAAAGAGAGAGGGAACTGAGAGAGGGAGGGGGCTGAGAGAGAGGGAGGGAGGGGGTGTGAGAGAGATGCTGAGAGAGAGGGGCAACAGAGAGAAGGAGAGGGGCTAAGAAAGAGGGGTGTGAGAGAAATGCTGAGAGAGGGGGAACAGAGAGAAGGAGGGGGGCTGAGAGAGAGGGAGAGGGGCTGAGGGAGATGCTGAGAGGGGGGCAGAGAGGGGGGCAGAGAAAGAGAGGGGTGTGAGAGATATGCTGAAAGAGAGAGGGAACTGAGAGAGGGAGGGGGGCTGAGAGGGAGGGGGGGGGTGTGAGAGAGATGCTGAGAGAGAGGGGCAACAGAGAGAAGGAGAGGGGCTAAGAAAGAGGGGTGTGAGAGAAATGCTGAGAGAGAGGTGAGCTGAGAGAGAGGAGGAACAGAGAGAGGGCAGGGGAACAGAAAGAGAAGGGGGACAGAGAGAGATAGAAGAGGGACAGAGAGATAGAAGAGAGATAGAAGGAGGGACAGAGAGATAGAAGAGGGACAGCGAGATAGAAGAGGGACAGAGAGAGAGGGGTGCTAGAGAGATGCTGAGAGAGAGGTGAGCTGAGAGAGAGGGGAAACAGAGAGAGGGGGACACAAAGAAAAGGGACATAAAGAGGGGGGGGCTGAAAGAGAGGGATGGGGGGCTGAGAGGAGAGAGAGACCTCTAGCTCTGTCCTGGACCCTCTCGTGTGCCCACAGAGATGGCTCTGCGTGCCAGCTGTGGCACGCGTGCCATAGGTTCGCCATCGCTGCACTAGATGCACATGCTTTCTGCAAGGGGTGTAAATTATCTAAGCATCTCTAATGATAGTTAGGAGATGTAGGATTTAACATGCATGCGATAATGAGAAGCAAAGCAGCGTTCACTATAACCGCACCAAAATGCAAAACCTCTCAATTATAAAACCTGGACAGGTTCAGCAAACCGGACGACGGTGGTCAGACCTCTCTCGGGAGCGATCGATTAGAGAGATCTATGCATCTTCAGTCTCCCTGAAGGCAGGTCAGGCAGAGGTCAATCTGGCAGGGTGTTTACAGTGGACATTTTTACAATGCCTGCTTGCACAGACAGGCAAACATTCTACATCAAGATCCCAGTGAATGCTACACCTGAGGGATAAAATAACTTAGGAGTTGCCCTGTTAAAGCTTCACACTGACTTGTAACACGTCAAGAAAAGTGGGCAAACCAGTTCCCGCTTGCGCATTACTGGAATGCCTTTAACGTTCCCCTCTGTGCATGAAAATGCCATACTGGTTCCTGGAAATCTAAACATATAGACGTCCTCATTGTTCTGTTGATAAAAAAAGACTGGTTGCTTATTATGGGCTAGGAGCTGACTTAAAGAGGGACTGTACCTGAAATTTTTTTTTTTTTTAAAGCCAACAGCTACAAATACTGCAGCTGCTGACTTTTAATAAATCGGACACTTACCTGTCCTGGGGTCCAGAGATGTCGGCAGGATATAAAGGCACAGGGGAGAGTTACATTGAAGTCTTATGGAAGGCTGTTTTTGAAAATTTGGAGGGCAAGGGTGTATACCGTATATACTCAAGTTTTTCAGCACATTTTTTTGTGCTGAAAGTGCCCCCCCCTCGGCTTATACTCGAGTCAAGCACTTTTCTGCAGCAGAGTGACATTTTCCGACCCGTCTTTGGGGCCCCGTATCTCAGGGCCACTTGGTGTGCAAAACCAGTGGAACTAGCACTACAACATATCAAAATTTGGGGTTCCTAGCACCAAGTGGCCTCGAGATACAGGGCCCCAAAATCGGTCAACTGTGTCCATCTGCAGAAATGTTATTTCGGGACCTTTGGGTCCAGAGACCCCAAATTTTGTCTGCAGCTAGGGGGCATCTAGGAACCCTTAACTACCAAGTTAGAAGTTCAGGGGACCTATGGCTGCAAAAGTGCACAGTGAGGCTTCAAATGGGCACAGTGAGGCTGCAAATGGGCATTGTTGACCCTCTTTTCCACTTACAGTAGCTGCACATTTCTCACCCTGGGCTTATACTCGGGTCAATACGTTTTCCCAGTTTTTTGTGGTAAAATGAGGTGCCTCGGCTTATATTCGGGTCGGCTTATATACGGGTACTTGTTTTAAAAAAAAATCTCCTTTACATTTCCTAAGATACTTCCTGGTTTCTTGCCTAGGCAAATGATGTCATATACCCCAGAAGTCTTCAGAAAGGGAGAAGGGCATACCTCCCAACTGTCCCTGATTTGGAGCAATGTCCCTCTGTCTCTCATTCCTCCTCATTTGTCCCTCATTTTGGTCAGATCTATATAGATGTAAATAAAATGCACTTTTTTTCTATCAAAAAGTGTTTTCCAGCACTAAACCTTTTTATCCGATTTCTAAATTGCTGCATTTGTAAATTCCAAGAGCCAATATAAAGGAATAGTAGTGGTAAAAAGAAAAAAAGCACTTTTTTTGTACAATTCTCCTTTAAGTGGGCGTGGCCAGGGGTGTGTCCTATGCTTGAATACTTTTGCCTCTTTCCCATCTCAAAAGGTTGGGAGGTATGGAGGAGGGGTTTACTCAGCCAAGTACATCCTCCTGTCTGCATACCCGCTTGAACACATTCAAGCATACGTGTTTCATAAATACTCACAAAAGAACGCAAAGTTGTAATCTACAAATTCTTTTTAAAAGCAAGGACCTGCAGGGCAACTTTTTACAGTTTTTAACATTTTTTTCTAAAGCTTGGCTTTAAAAGAGAAGTATGGGTTTCCTTTTTTTTTTGCTTACATCTTATTCTATGTGAGCTGCTGATATCTAAAAAAATCTTTCCAGCCATCTCAGAAGTACCCCCATTCTCTTAAAATCAAACTAAATACCTGTGGGAGGGGCTACAGACTTTCATACAGTGTAATACAGACAATGGTCTGGCTCTGGAGTCTGGATCCACCCACTTTCCTGTCATTTTGCTTGATTGATGTTGGCTCTCTGCTCGCTCCCAAGACTGCGTAGCTGCTCCCCCCCCCCCCTTCTCCCACCTCCTCTGCAGCATGTTCCAATGATCAGACAAGTCCAGCAAAGATAAGAGCACTTCAGTCAGTGATTAAGGTAGGAGAAGTCACTGATAGTAATATGTAGAGGAGATTTACATACACAGCACTACCAGAGTGAAAACAATATATTTGTAAAGCAGAATACACATATGGATGTGACAGCACACAGACATTCCATGCATTACTGGTATAGTAAAATGAAATAAAATCAGAGCTAACATTGTGAATAAATCCTTTTATTGACTATCAGGATTTTTATATGAGACAATGAAACCTTCCATTCACATCTACTTGTATTTTCATACTGAAGCCCAGAGCTCCTCAGACATGGACAGAGCTTTGCTCCCCCATAATTGGTGTATTACCCAGTACCGATATAGTAATAATGTTCAATGGTTTGCAAATAGAGTATTACAGAATCACGTGCCGTACAGTGTCAATACATGTTGTACAGTGCCATCACATGCTGTACAGAGTCATCACATGCCATGTGATGGCTCTGTACGGCATGTGATGGCTCTGTACGGCATGTGATGGCTCTGTACGGCATGCGATGGCTCTGTACGGCATGCGATGGCTCTGTACAGCATGCGATGGCTCTGTACGGCATGCGATGGCTCTGTACGGCATGCGATGGCTCTGTACGGCATGCGATGGCTCTGTACGGCATGAGATGGCTCTGTACGGCATGAGATGGCTCTGTACGGCATGTGATGGCTCTGTACGGCATGTGATGGCTCTGTACGGCATGTGATGGCACTGTACGGCATGTGATGGCACTGTACGGCATGTGATGGCACTGTACGGCATGTGATGGCACTGTACGGCATGCAATGACTCTGTACGACATGTGATCCTGTAATACTCTATTTACAATCAAGGGAACATTATTACTATATCGGTACCCTTACCCGCAATGGCGGCCGCAGCACCCGACAGTTGAAGGAAACATCAGCTGTGGTGCCGACATTGCTGGACTCCAGGACAGATAAGTGTCCTATTGTTAAAAGCCAGCAGCTGCAGTATGTGTAGCTGCTGGCTTTTAACTTTATTTAGTTTTTTTGGGCAAAACACCGCCTTAAGGTCCCTAGCTCACATTCATACACATACTAGGGACAATTTAGACTGGAGCCATTTAACCTACCAGCACGGAGTGTGGGAGGAAACTGCAGTGCCAGGTATGTGGTGCCGTGGTTGGGATTCGAACCAACGACCCTAGTGCTGCCAGGAGGAAGTGCTAACCACTTAGCCATCACACTGCGATAAGATGCCCATCACCCCACTATTAGATGCCCGAGTTTTTATTAGGAACCTGACGTGATACTTGAGCAATCAGCATTTGATTGGAATTAAAGTTTATTTCTGATTTAAATATACATGTAAAGAGCTGCATGAATTGAAACGCTATATAAATACCAACAACGCATAAATAAAATAAATATATTTTTCGTAGTGAGCCATAAAGGACAGTGTGAAATGTTACGGAATGAAGCTCTGGCTTACCTGATTATTGGAATCTGTGAGATAGCGGACAAGGATGGGCAGTAAGTACTCAGAAAAGGCCCGGGGAAACTGAGGCCGGCTCTCCTGCAGGAAGAGGGTGATTTGTGGGATCTGCTCCATTAGCTCGGTGCGCACAGTAGGCTCTGCAATGAACAAAGAGAACACAAACTCCATTACATTTTTTCCATTATCTTATGATGTTGCTCTGTACAAGCGACTTGGAATAGGATCGCTAGCTGTTCCTGGTCAAGTCACACTGAACACTATTATAAAGAGTGGCCGAGAACCCTGGAGGGGACAAGCACAGAAATGGCTGCACCATCTCTCAGAAGATATCCTGCGCCATTAAAGATGCTTTAGCAACAATCTCTTGTTCTGCATGAATCAACCTCAGCAGGAAGACCTGTCCTCCAATAATGTAAAAGAGCAAAACTTCCTCTTAAAGTAAAACTTTAGCTTAAAGTGGACCCTATAAGGCCTAAAGGTTCCCAAGACAACAACAGTGCGGGATCCAATGTGGCTCCAGAGGGATCTTTTTGAAGACCAACCTAGCGCTGGATCTAACTACTCAATAGTAAAATGAATCTGACCCTAATATGCCATACATAAATATATACAACTAATTTCTTTTTACATAAAATACATCCACATAACCAAAAATATTAATCAACCATAAAAACTTAAAGGAGAAGTACGGCCAAAGTTCATTCTGCACTCCTGTGACCCGTTTTCAGCAGACAGCGGGCTGAAGGTTCAGAAAAAGATCACGGCCATATGGTCAGGATCCACCCACATGTCTGGACAGGCCCCCGGCTCAACCTCCCAGTGAGCCGGAGCCAGCCGATCCCGCCCCCTTCACAGCGCAGCAGACAGCGGTGACTGACAGTCACTACTCTCTGCACAGGGAGCCCTGAGAACCGGAGCGGTCAGAGGTGATTGATCGCTCAGATTCCAGCCTTAGAGCCAGCGGGGGACAGATGTAGCATCGGACTGAGGTACAACATATGTAGGAGGATTTGTTTCATCTCTGAGTACAGTGGAACCTCGGATTACGAGCATAATCCGTTCCAGGAATAATGCTCGTAATCCAAAGTACTCGCATATCAAAGCGAGTTTCCCCTTTGAAGTCAATGGAAACGAAAATAATTTGTTCCGCATTGACTTCAATTGCATGCAATACCACATGCAGCCAGAGGTGGGGGGGCGCCGGAAACATCCGGAAAGGACCGAGGACACTTCGGCTGACCTCGGCAAACCTCGGAAACTAAGTATTTCCGAGCATTGCCAAACGGCACCGATCGGCTGTAATCGGCAACATTCGGATCTTCTCGGCTGCGGCGCCCCAACACCTCAGGCCAAATGCGGTACTGCAGGCCCTATTAGCTTGAATTCTGCTCATCTTGCGAGACAACACTCGCAAACCGAGTCAGAATAAAAAAAAAAAAAAAAGGTTGCTCATCTTTGAAAATGCTCGTTAACCGCGTTACTCGTAAACCGAGGTTCCACTGTATATGGAAAGGTTTACAACCACTTTAAAAGAGAAGTATGGTAATCCATCAGACCGATGCTGCACCCACCTAGGTAAGAATGATTCTAAAATAAAGAGAATTACCATACTTCTCTTTTAAAGTGGTTGTAAACCCTTGCATATACTCAGTGAAGTGACTGGCCTCAGGTGATACACAGAGATGAAACAAATCCCCCTACATACGTTGTACCTATTTATCTGCAGTCTTCTCCTCTCTACATCCATTCAAAGTGCAGAATGTTTAAAGCTCGTCTAAGGTGTCAAAGCAGGGAGCTGAAACTACACACTGCAGAGCTCAATGAGGAGAGCTCTGAGAGCTAATTGGGGGGAAGGCACACCACCCCCCCCCCCCTTCACACAGCACACAGGAACAGAGACAAGGCTCTCAATCACAGGCTGTGCTGAGCTCCCTACCTGTCACCTTTTTTCTCTTGATGTCAGAAACATGTCAGAAGTGACTCATGCAGATAGCATAGAATGAGGCAGCAGACAGAAATAAAATTTAGTGTATTGAGACAAGTACACACTATAGAGGAATATGCTTTGTTCATATTTCATGTCTGAGGTTTAAAACCACTTGAATTGTGCATATAACACAGTCTTTATTCTGTCCCCATAATACATAAAGGCTGTGCTTTCTGACTAAGGCTCCATGTACATTAGCAGCTCCTAAACTTTGGCGTTTTTATGCCAAAGCTCCTGAACTCAGCTCCATAAAAGCTTATGTGTCAATGTACACATAGGCTTTTAGGATCGTTTAGGAGCTGCTGCGGTTAGGAGAGGTTCAATCTCCCCTAACCTCCTTCTCCTGAATGCAGGAAGAATCGCGTTCAGGATAGGAAAGCTTTGACCTCCAGCTGCAAAAACGCGGCACGATTTTACCACGTTTTGCATTTTCTCGCGCCCGGTTGTCAAAGTAGTTCAAGTGTACATTAAGGTAGATTAGGTCCTTGATGACGCCCTGTGGGAGGGTGAAACGCGTTGATGCAATTTCCGGTTCCGAGACCAATAGACGTCACTTCCGGTTATTGGTGGAACGCACGCCATTAGAGGCGTTTTTGTATTTGGAGCTCTCTGACTTTTTATGCCTGATTGTATCTTGCTTCTTGTAAGTATTCATTTTTATATGCGCAATAAATCACTTTAGTTCCCTCCTTTTATTTCGTTTTTGGGTACTAATTATCTCAGATGAGTATCTGAAACAAGTGAGATCTGCCTGATGATTTGATGTTAAGCTGCCATCCCTGCCCACCATTATTAAGTCTGAAGTTACCCTAATGCCGCGTACACACGTCTGGTTTTCCCATCGGAATAAACTCTGAAGGTTTTTCCGACGGATTTCCGCTGAAACTGTCTTGCCTACACGCGATCACACCAAAGTCCGATCGTCAAGAACGCGGTGACGTACAGCACGTACAACGGGACTAGAAAAAGGAAGTTCAATAGCCAGTAGCCAATAGCTGCCGTCTCGTACTTGCTTCAGATCATGCGTCGTTTTTGGTTCCGTCGGAACAGCATACAGACGAGCGGTTTTCCCAATAGGAATTGGTTCCGTCGGAAATATTTAGAACATGTTCTATTTCTAGGTCCATCAGAATTTTCGAAAAAAAAAGTCCGATGAGGCACACACACGATCGGAATATCCAATGAAAAGCACTTTTTCTGCCGGACTTTCCGCTCGTGTGTACGCGGCATTAGACTGAAAAGCTAGGGGTTCATTCCATCCGGTGAGTGGGGACACAGGAGGGGGTGTTTTGCGCACCTTAAAAACTCTGGAGCACTTTGCACTTTTTTGGATCGGATCAGTCACTTTATATGGTTATTAACTTTTTATTATTTTTCATTATATTCATTGATGTTGTGTTTGTAAGCGCTGTAGTTTATATCTTAATTTTGTTTGTCAAGTGAATAGCACTTTGTGTACAGCAGCTGCACCTCTTATTCATTTTCATTATTATTGCCACATTTGCTACACCATTAGCGCAAGTTTATATATTTAGAATATTTTATGTCCACAACTGTACATTAAAGCGGTGTTCTGACTTTTAATAATCGGACACTTACCTGTCCCAGGGTCCAGCGATGCGGAGGATCGAAGCCCCGCTCGTCTCCCCCTCCACTCGGCGGTGCCAGCATTGTAACTGTGGGCGCCCGGCTGTGGCTTCACAGCCGGGCACCCACTGCGCACGCGCGAGCGGTGCCACGTGCCGTGACTGGCCGCGCAATCATCTGGGACCTGCGACGTGTCCCAGATGATTGACAAGAGGGAGGGGGCAGAGCTGGTCTCCCTTCCTGCGCCGAGGGAAGTGACGTCAAGAGCCCAGGCACTGAAGGAGGCAGACTACGAGGGACCCCCTAGACACAGGCATTTAGAGGGAGTTAAAAAAAAATGTTTTTTTTCTTTTTTATGCACATAAATGGGTGGAACTCCACTTTAAGCCTAAGTGTGCAACATAGTAGTTGGGGCTGATAGATTTATCTTTCCAAAATGTGTTTACATTTAACTACAGCAACCAATCAAAACTTTGTCATAAAAAGCAGTACAACAAGAACAGCGTAGACCCCAGTACTGACCCGAGTCCTCCGACAGGCGAACAACGATCTCCATGACTGTGAGAAAGTCATCTTCTGTACTGCTGAAGTCTCTCAGTACATCCAGCAACCCACGTGCGATTATCTGTCTGTAGGAGAAGTATAGGAACACTGATTTAAAAGTATGTAGACAGCAGGCTTTTCAGTGAACTGACATAACTGAGGTTCCAATGAATGAACATTGCTTGCTTTTATCATTATGCTTTAGAAGAACAGGGGTTATGTCACTTGTACCTACAGGTAAGCTTATAATAAAGCTTACCTGTAGGTACAATGAATATCTCCAAAACATGCACCGTTTAGGAGATATGCCCAATTTCTGCAGTCGGTGATCTCACTGACGCTTACACACTGCGCTCTGAATTGAGATCACACTGAATGTGCCGTCAAGCCAAAGTGGTGTGCTGCAGCCGCGACTCTTGTATGCATGCCTGGGAGTGATGTCACCGCAGCTCAGCCATTCAAACAGCCAGAGCCTGCGAACCTGGAAAGAAGCGTACCGCCAGACGGATCCCTTTTTACAGTTAAGTCTGTGAAGATGTGCTAGTAGTATGTGATGCATACTAGCACATTATGCCCTAACTTGCAGGGGGACAATTATTTTTTTAAGCTTTATTGCTCAGTTTACATAAGAGGTGGTAGTTTCGAGAGTCGTTTGGTAACACGCCAACAGATGGCAGCACAAGGCTGTTCGCACAATCACAGGGAGCACCGACCTTCATAAGTCAGTGTGCCAAAAGGCATCATCCTGTGTACATCGGGAGCTGTGTAACTGGTGCGATTCTGACCACATGCATTACCACGTCTGCCATTTCATCATGGACAGCAATGATGTTAATGATGAGAACAACGGTGATGCCGCAATGAGTTGTTTGAGGTGTTTTGAGTGGCATGTGTGCTTCAAGAGCAAAATAATATCACTGGAAGATGGCGAGAGATCAAGAAGACCTTAAACAAGCTCAACCCCCGAAAATGTTGAAATCATTCTGCAACTTATGCATAATGATCGTCGGAAAACAATCACGCTTTGCACTCAAAACCCCTTGAACGATTTATTGCAGCATCGCCATAAACTTGGCGGATCATGTCAAACGTATCTGTGGCAGATTTGCCCAGTATCACGCAGATTTTCATCTTTGCTCTTTGTTCTAACTTGCTGTCCATGATGAAATGGCAGACGTGATAACGCACGTGGTAAGAATAGCACCAGTTGCACAGCTCCCGATGTACACAGGATGATGTCTTTTGGCACACCGACTTATGAAGGTCGATGCTCCCTGTGTGCAGCCTTGTGCTGCCATCTGTTGGCGTGTTACAAAGCTGTGAATGGAGCTGGTTCACACAAGTCTGGGACGGCCGCGTTCCAGTTTTTAAAAGAGTCCCGTGCGGTTTTGGGTCCAGTTCAGATGCAAATTCAAGTAAAAAAAAATAAAAATCACACCTAAATTGCAGCTGAACCGGTGAACAAAACTGCACCAGACTCCGCCCTGCAAACCACAGCTGGACATGTGTGGATTTAATAAAAAAAATTACAGGAGAAGTACCGTTTCTCTTTCAGGGCTAGATCACACCACAGAAACGCAGTCTGGATGCATTTCTGCATGCGCCTTTTTTATGTGTTCCTGAGCGGTTTTCAGTGGATTTTTCCCCCTTTTTCTTCATCTTTAATAGGGACATGCACATTTTTGATGCGTTAAGTTTCGTTCTGGTGCATTTTTGATGATTTTTTTTCCGTGTTCCAGTACAGTCCAGAGCAGGAAAAATGCAGCATGACCTACTTTTTTTTTCTGAAACACACTGGAACTGACCGCCATTGGAAACCATATAACCTACTTACCATGCGTTTTTGATGCAGAAAATGCACTGGACTGCACGTGGTGTGAACTGGCCCTCGGGCCTGGTTCACACTTATGCATTTTCTTAGTGTGTTTTCAGTTTTGCAGAAACACACTACAGTCCATTCAGTGGTGTAACTAGAACCTTCAGGGCCCCGGTGTAAGAAACCATGAAGGGCCCCCCTGAACCCTAGCCGAGGCCCTTCCCTCCGAGTCCGGTGGTGGAACTCCAGGGCTCAGTCACAGGTACGACTTTTGTGAGCCCTGTAGTTCCACCACTGGTATCAGCAGTTTTTTTTAAATTATTTTTTACAATTTTTTAGGAGTCCCGTTGGGGGACTTTGGTGAGATATCTAAACAGACCTATGATGTTACACCTTTGAGACAAAGAGGAAGAAGGGAAAGGGAAATTGGGACCCTGTCCTCTGGGGAGAAGTGGGCCCTGTCCCCAGGAAAGATCGGGTCCTTGTCCTTAGGGGAGATGGGGGTCCCTGTCCCCACGTAAGTAGGAGTCCCTGTCCCTTAGGGAAATGGGGTCCCTGTTCTCTGGGGAGAAGTGGGCCCTGTCCCCAGGGGTGATGGGGTCCCTGTCCCCAGGAAAGAGATGGGGTCCCTGACCTTAGGGAATATGGGGTCCTTGTCCTCATGTGAGAAGGGGTCCTTGTCCCCAAGGGAAATGGGGTCCCTGTCCTCTGGGGAGAAGTGGGCCCTGTCCTCTGGGGAGATGGGGTCCCTGTCGCCAGGGGAGAGATGGGGTCCCTGACCTTAGGGGTGATGGGGTCCTTGTCCTCAGGGGAGAAGGGGTCCTTGTCCCCAAGGGAAATGGGGTCCCTGTCCTCTGGGGAGAAGTGGGTCCTGTCCCCAGGGGAGATGGGGTCCCTGTCCCCAGGGGAGAGAGATGGGGTCCCTGACCTTAGGAGGGATGGGGTCCTTGTTCTCAGGTGAGAAGAGGTCCTTGTCCCCAAGGGAAATGGGGTCCCTGTCCTCTGGGGAGAAGTGGGTCCTGTCCCCAGGGGAGATGGGTCCCTGTCCTTAGGGAAGATGGGGTCCCTGTCCCCATGTGAGAAGGGGTTCCTGCCCCCAAGGGAAATGGGGTCCTTGTCCTCAGGTGAGAAGGGGTCCTTGTCCCCAAGGGAAATGGGGTCCCTGTCCTCTGGGGAGAAGTGGGCTCTGTTCCCAGGGGAGATGGGGTCCCCATTGGAGATGGGGTCCCTGTCCTCAGGTGAGAAGGGGTCCCTGTCCCCATGGAAAATTGTGTCCCTGTCCTCATGGGAAATGAGGTCCCTGTCCTCTGGGGAGAAGTTGGCTCTGTCCCCAGAGGAGATGGGGTTCTTGTCCCCAAGGGAAATGGGGTCCCTGTCCTTTAGGGAGAACTGGGACCTGTACCCAGGGGAGATGGGGTCCCTGTCCTTAGGGGACATATCTCACAGAAAGACCTGTCAACATCTGTGTATGACGGAGAGGAGGGGGGGGGTGCTGGCATACAAGCCTGCAGTGTCCTTTGGGTACCCGGCTCTCATAGGGCTGCACTGCATCTGTGTGCTTAAAGTTTGTTTGCCCGGGAGAAGCATGCAGTGCAGTGTGAGCCGGACTCAGGGGGCGGGACTCTGGCTGGGGAGGGCAGACACCGGACTAAGCAGCACTGCATGGAGCAGGAGAGGGGGACCCGGAGGAGCGGCAGAGGACACAGGTTGTGTGGGGAATGCACAACTAAAGAGCAGCCAGTGCGGTAGTCGAGCATTGAGCTCTGCTAGTCACCCCCCACCTCCAGCCACCCGGGCGCCCGGTGCCTTACCGCCTATGCTGCCACCTGCCATATGTAGAGGGGGTAGCATGGGCCCCTTGCAGCACAGGGCCCGGTTGCGCTCGCGACTGCTGCACCCCCTATAGTTACGCCCCTGAGTCCATTTAACATGGTTTGCTATAGATGTAGTTCACATTTGTGCATTTTATGGAAAGGGCCAGGGACTTTTTTCTGGTTTTTGGTTCCATAGACTTCAATGGATCAAAAATGTGTATTGAAAAACGCAAAATGCACCTGAAATATGCAAACTGCAACCTGCATAGGTGTGAACCAGGCCTCAAACAGCGGGGTTGATTTACTAAAACTGGAGAGTGCAAAATCTGGTGCAGCTATGCATTGTAGCCAATCAGATTCTAACGTCAGCTTCTTCAATTAAAGGGGTTGTAAAGGTAATGCCGCGTACACACGATCGGAAATTCCGCCAGCAAAAGCCTGATGGATTTTGAAATTTTGGTCTGAAATTCCGACCGTGTGTATGCTCCATCGGACTTTTGCTAGCGGAATTCACGCCAGCAAAAGATCGAGAGCAGGTTCTCTATTTTTCGGTCGAAAAAAGTTCCGATCGTCTGTAACAATTCCGCTGCGCAAAATTTCTACGCATGCTCGGAAACAATTAGACGCATGCTCTGAAGCATTGAACTTCATTTTCTCGGCTCGTCGTAGTGTTGTACGTCACCGCGTTCTTGACGGTCGAAAGTTCAGAGAACTTTTGTGTGACCGTGTGTATGCAAGACAAGCTTGAGCGGAATTCCGTCGGAAAAACTATCTAAGTTTTTTCCGACGGAAAATCCACTCGTGTGTACGGGGCATTAGTGTTTTTTTACCTAATGCATCCTATGCATTAAGGTGAAAAAACACCTGTCAGTGACTGGCCCCCAGCCCACCCCCCGTTTTACTTACCTGAACCCTGGAACTTGTCCCACGGGGACGAGCCTTCTCTCTGCTAGGGGGTTTTCAGCTGTTGATCGGATAGACTGATAGCAGCGCAGCCATTGGCTCCCGCTGCTGTCAATCAAATCCAATGACTCGACCACTGGGGGGGGGGGGGGTGCAGAGTCCAGCATTCAACGTCTATGGACGCCGAATGCTGGACTCGGGAGCGCGCCCGCAAGGTAACCCCCCCAGGAGAGCGTTTCCCCCAGGGGGTTAGCTGATGTGGGGAGGAGCCGAGATAGCCGCCGAGGGACCCCAGAAGACCAGGATTGGGGCCACTCTGTGCAAAACGTCTGCACAATGGAGGTAAGTATAACACGTTTGTTATTTATAAAAAAAAAATAAAAATAATTACCTTTAGTGTCACTTTAAGCTTTGACAATAAAACCTGGAAGCTGATTGGTTTCTATGCAGAGCTGCACCAGATTTTGCACCCTCCAGTTTTAGTAAATCTCCCCCCACTGTATAGAAATGTCAGCACTTGACTGGCCCCGAGATGAAAGAAGCCAGCAGGTTATTTTACCCACCCAGAACCGGACTAGTCATTTTTTTTTGGTGGCATCTTTCTTTACCTGCAAGGTCATAGCATTTACCTGTTGAATATATTATCACTAAAGGCGTATTTTTCCAGGCGTGCCAGGGGTGTGAGGTTGTCCTGCCCGGGAATGTCCAGGAAAGCACTTATCCTCATGCTTTCACAGTCTGGTCCATAATCCTCGAATCCAACTTAAAGAAGAAGAAGAACAACAAAGAGAAGTGTTACATTTCCCAATAGTAAGCAGCAGACCTGTCTGGGTGTTACGTTACTCGGTGTGTGTCGGACGTGAGGGTGTCCTGTATCCACACCTATAGACGGAGCGTCTGGCGGGCAGACTTGGGTTACACAAACCAGCCCTCGGAGATATTTAAGCTAATTTGTATCCAGCTCGGAGATAGTGATCTGCTAAGATGCTCAGCCCTGCTACAGGTTTCAAGAGCACAGCACTAATCCCCCTTAACGTGAAGTGTGAGCAGAATTGTAATTCTACTCAGGAGGAATTAAAGGAGATTTTCCTGCCCAGTTTGCCCTTCCTTTCCAGCCGCTGCGAGGCACAAGTGACATGGACTCAGACAGCATGGCTCCCGCCATTTCTTAGAAATAAGGCTCGGGGGCGCTGCACTTCCATCACGGCTAAAGTGTCCTAAAGGCTCTGTCATTTGTTGTCAGAGTCACTTATTCCTCAATAAAACTATGGCTGACACTCTATCCAAACCATATCCTTTTTTTGTTTATTGATAGAGTGGGGGAGCAATTAGAACCCCTGTCAAGTGTTTCCCTGCTACCTGGGGGGAAACTTCGCCTCACTTACTCTCCTGGGGGCAACAGTTGCACCAGACAAGAAGTGGGGAGACCCCCCCCCCCCCAACAGCAACACAGGAATAAAGAACAATGCTTTCTTTAGTAGAGTGGGGGGGGGGTTAACCACTTGAAGACCAGGCCTTTTCTGTCAATTTTTGTTTACAAGTTTAAATCAGTATTTTGTGCTATAAAATTACCGTATATACTCGAATATAAGCCGACCCGAATACAAGCCGAGGCACCTCATTTTACCACAAAAAACTGGGAAAACTTATTGACTCGAGTATAAGCCTAGGGTGAGACATGCGCAGCTACTGTAAGTGGAAAAGAGGGTCAACAATGCCCATTTGCAGCCTCACTGTGCCCATTTGCAGCCTCACTGTGCCCATTTGCAGCCATAGGTCCCCAAAACTTGGTAGTTAAGGGTTCCTAGATGCCCCCTAGCGGCAGCCAAAATTTGGGATCTCTGTACCCAAAGGGTCACAAAATGACATTGCTGCAGATGGACACAGTTGACCGACTTTGGGGCCCCAGTATCTTGGGGTCACTTGGTGCTAGGAACCCCATTGGATATGTTGTAGTGCTAGTTCCACTGGGTTGGCATACCAAATCTGGCGTTCCTAGCACCAACTGGCCCCGTATATACGGGGCCCCAAAGTCAGGTCGGAAAATGTCATTTTCTGCTGCAGAAAAGTGCTTGACTCGAGTATAAGCCAAGGGGGGCACTTTCAGCACAAAAAAATGTGCTGAAAAACTCGGCTTATACTCGAGTATATACGGTACTTATAACACCCAAATATTATATATATATATATATATATATATATATATATATATATATATATATATATATATATATATATATATATATATATATATATATATATTTTTTTTTTTTAGCAGAAACCCTTGGGAATAAAATGGCGGTCGCTGCAATTTTTGTATGTCACACAGTATTTGCGCAGCGGTTTTTAAACGCATTTTGGGGGGGGGGATACATTTTAATGAATTAAAAAAAAAGAAAGAAAAAAACGTTTCTGGGAAAAAAGAGAATCGCAATTTTTTTGCTTAGAATAAAGATCACGATTCTCACGGCATAACATCGTCTTTCATATTATACAAAAAAATTGGACTAACTTTACTGTTTAGTTCTTTTTTTTTTATTCATTATAGTTTATTTCAGGGATATGCAATTAGCGGACCTCAAGCTGTTGCAGAACTACAAGTCCCATGAGGCATGGCAAGAATCTGACAGCCACAAGCATGACACACCCAGAGGCATGATGGGACTTGTAGTTTTGCAACAACTGGAGGTCCTCTAATTGCATATCCCTGATGCATGTATTCCCCAAAACATTGCATTTGAAAGACCGCTGTGCAAATACAGTGTTGGCATAAAATATTGCAACCACCACCATTTTATTCTCTAGGGTCTCTGCTAAATATATATATATATATATATAATGTTTGGAGTTTTTAAGTAATTTTCGAGCAAAAAAAATTATGATTTTAACTTGAAACCAACAATTGTCAAAAAAAGGTTTAGTCTTTAAGTGGTTAAACTTCCCTCATTTACAGACTTAAGTTCATTCCTTTGATCTAAAGCACAAAATGTTAATTGTTTGTGATGTTCCCTCACTTCCTTACAATAGCGTAAGGGGAGCTCTCCATCCAACTCCAGCTTGTGTGGATGGGGGAATCCGTTCAGTGTTTTTTGATTAACTCTCTGGCTGATCGAGAAAAAAAAAAAAAAAAAACAATCCACCTCAGACCAGCATAACGGATATAAAAATCTGTCTAATGGTGGCCACACATGCTTCAATAAATGAGCATTTACTTTTCCTATTGATCTCTTCCCATTAGTATAATCGATTTAGGGTCAACAACCACTGATATGCCATACACAGGAGGTGGATTTCGATCGATAGTTAAGTTACAGAAGTTATTGATCGTATCTTTGCGTCCACTATGTAATCTCATAATCTGATCGACAGAAATACAATCACATTCATGAACAAAGTATCTCAGTGTTGGCTCAACTGATGCAGAATGATCCAAAATTTTCCACCCTGGCCAATCAAATTAGTTTGATCGAATCCAATAAAAATAGAGTCTAAATCGATGGCATGAGAAGTTATTGCGATTTGATTGTTTGCAAATTGAATCACACGTTGATCAGATAACAAAAAAATCATCAGCCTGTATGACGGCCATAATAGAGCCTGTTTCAGTGACATGGGAATGGTAAGCAAGGGAAAATCTCTCCCATGAGGACACAAAGCAATAAAAATTGACAGGGAACCTAACCCACCCAAACCCAATCCATAACTAAAAAAGAAGTTTGGGGTTTAGGCTCCATTACGACTTTGGCCACTAAATTTGCATGACAAGTCGCACTCCATGTTTTTCCATAACAACCGTTCATATATGTGAGTAGCAGCGACTTTAAAAAGGTTCCTGCACTACTTCGGTCTGAATTTCATGCGACTTGAGTGCCATAGACTGCAATATAAACCCTCGAAAGTCACATGAAGGTCATACATGCGACAGTTGTGCAACAGTTGCCCAATAACATAGGTCAAAGTCGCATCCAAGTCGCACCCATCCAAAGTTGCACGACTTTGGAGTGGTGCCAGTGTGAATGGAGCCTTAAACATGCCCTGTGGTTTTTTTTGCAGTCGTCTGCACTGATTAGTGTGCCGCCCTTTGTACTGCCGTTTTACATACAATTTTCTCCTTGTCCTTCCTTTCTCTGGAAAGTTCACTGCTGCAACCTTCATGGTGAATGATTAACAGCGGTACCTATAGATTCCACCATGTGATCCCAGAAGGAAATGACATCACAGGACGATAATACTTATGTCAATAAAAAGCACAAGGAGATCAGGCTGTGGAAGCTTCCAACTTTCCCAAAGTAAATACAATATAAAAATCACCCAATATAAAATAAACTGGATGAGTAATATAATAGCAGACACAAAAATACATGCAATATTAAAGACATGAAAGTCAACTGAGGGGAAACAAAAGCCTGTTTTTAGCTCTCAGTCTTAGCCACAGAAGTGGTGTGGGGAATCGCATGCGATTCAGACAGGAATCGCACCGCATTCCTGTTCCATTCACATGCGATTCTTTGCAGTGCGATTTGAGCCCATTCATTTTGTATGGCTCAAAGCGCACCGCATGAAGAAGGTGCATGCACCTTTTTTTTTTTGCTGCATTGAAATCAGAACGCATGGGTGTTCACACCTATACAATCTAATTCTGCCAATCGCAATGCGTTTTGCAAACCCTTTTTTGGGGCATTGTGAAGTTAACATTGACACCCACAGCGGTTTGCAGGAACGGAGTGCGAATGTGATGCAGTGCGAGAAACACACCAGAATAGCTGCAAAATCCCGCACCCAGGGGCGGAATGACCATTCGGCCACTCGGGCACTGCCCGAGGGCCCCGGGCCACGAGGGGGCCCCATCAGGGTTGTAAAACCAGGGACAGTATGTAAAAATCTATTTTTTTTTTTTTTTTTTACATCTGTCTCTGAAATGTCCCTTACCGACATCCTTTTGGTCTAAAAATCCAGAGATTATAGCTGCCCCACCTCTCCAGTACCTTCTCAGCCAATAGAAACATGTCTGTGTATACTGTGTGATTGTATGCTGTGTGTGTATACTGTGTGGCCCCATAATCTCGGATTGCCTGGGGGCCCCATTTTCTCTTATTGCCCGGGGGACCCATGAGTTGTCAGTCCGCCCCTGCCCGCACCACATCAGTGATAGTAAAGAGCACTGTTCATGAATAAGGATGAGCTCCGGCGCGTTCGCATGCTCCACGTGCAGAGCCCGCCAGGAAGTCGGCGCAGCGCTGCGCTAATCACAGGCAGTGAGACATTGCCCGACCTCTGCAGCCGCGCATCGGGGCAATCTCTCGCTGCCTGTGATTAGCACTGCACTGCGTCGACTTCCTGGCGTGCTCTGCACGTGGAGCATGCGAACACGCCGGAGCTCATCCTTATTCATGAGCCCTGACAAAAAAATGTTTTTAGGCCCCTGATCGGATCCACCTGTCAGTTTTTCAGGCAGACCTGATTGGACCATCTATTGCTCTCTATGGCGCGGCGGATGTTAGCAGACACAATGGCATCCGATCCAATCCTGTCCACTAAAATCAGACGGATGGGGATCTGTTCCGTCCGGTGGATCGGATTGGATGGCAGTCTGTTTATATCTGACTGACCCATAGAGGACAGCGGGCTGTGTCTGTGTCCGCTCTGCATCAGTGGAGCGGACACAGACCTGTCATCCACCTGCTTAGTGGGGATCAGCGGAGAGATCCCCTTGATGGAGCCACCCCGTCTAAAAGGGGCCTTAAAGTGGTTGTAAACCCTTACAGACCACTTTGTGCTACAGGTAAGCCTTTCAGGTAGCTTACCTGTAGCTACCCAGGATATCTCCTAAACCTGTATGGTTTAGGAGATATCCCCTGTATGTGCATGTGCCAACGTCATCGGCACATGCGCACTGACACAAACTGAAGCAATGGCACGCATGCGCCGTTGCTTCAGTGAGTGTGCCGTCACCTGCGCATGCGCAGAAGTGACACCATCACGGCTCCGGCCAATCACAGCGCCGGAACCGCAATACCCGGAAGTAACCCCCAGGAGTGATGTTGCCGGCCGGTGCTGTGTACGGGCACCGCAGCGAGGGCTTCGATCTCAGGTGGGTATTACATGCTATGCTATGCATACAAGCTTGTTTTTTTTTCAAAGTGGGTTTACAACCACTTTAAAGGGCTTTCATAGAAAGGGAAATAATAAAAGTGTAGCAAAAGTGAATAGAAACGAACACAGAATGAACAAGGTGCTTGCACATTATAAGCTGCTTTGTGTGTGACCCACTTCTCTCCATTGGCTGCATTGTCTTTCTGCAGCTTCTCCTACTTCAGATCATTAACACATAGGGGAAGATTTACTAAAGGCAAATAGACTGATCGCTTTGTAAGTGAAGCTGCATTCGTTTTCAGAGCTTATTAAATGTTGTGAAGCTTCACTTTGTAAATACCCAATCAGATGCAAGGAAAAAATAAATAAATAAATAAATAAACATTATTTGTGCTTGCACACGATTGGAACATGGAAATCAGAAGAGCTTCACCACATTCATTAAAGCGGAGTTCCGCTTCAAAAAAAAAATTAAAAGTCAGCAACTACAAATACACTTACCTGTCCCAGGGTCCAGTGATGCGGGCGAATTGAAGCCCAGCTCGTCCCCCCCCTCCGCTTGGTGGTGCCGGCATCGTAACTGTGGGCGCCCGGCTGTGGCTTCACAGCCCGGCACCCACTGCGCATGTGCGAGCCGCGGCATGCGTGGTGACTGGCCGTGCAATCATCTGGGACCTGTCACGTGTCCCGGATGATTGCCTAGAGGGAGGGGGCAGAGCTAATCTCCCTTCCGGCGCCAAGGGAAGTGACGTAAGGAGCCGAGGTGAGAAAGGAGGCAGATTACGAGGGACCCCCTAGCAACAGGCATTAAGAGGTGAGTAAAAAAAATAAAAAAAATTCTCCAAATGTTTTTTTTTTTTATTTATTTTATGCACATTAATGACATTTTATTTTTTTGGGTGGACCTTCACTTTATGTTCTGGTGAAAATGAGTGCAACTGCACTTGTAAAGTGCCCAGTCTATTTGTATTTAGTAAATCAAATCTTATGTCTGTTGTGCTGCTTGATCTGCATATATTAACACAAGGATATATAGAAAACAATGATTGTACCCTATTCACACCATACATGTGTGGCGATGTGCACTGTGTAATCATAGCAAGGATGCTGCATTTGTACACAATGCAGCTCACAGCAACGAGTCACAACCTGCTCTCTGGTACATAGTGCTCAACTTAAAATAAAAAAAAAATAAAAGAGAAAAAGAAGTAAACATTGAGGTGTTGTAACAAGGCATAGCACTGCCCCTACACAATGTAGACCAGCGCGCACGCGTTTTAGTGTACAAGTTGGTGTAAGCGAGCTCTTTACTCTGCCTGTGATTCTGGTACACTGTTGGTAGACTCAGGTTTAGATAGCTGTGCAAACAATGGAAAACCAGGTTCTGATAACTAAAACATACATTCCTGACCTTAGTGTTAAAGGGAACCTGCGTTTGGCTGCACCGCGGGCGTGCGGGGGCGTGCTGGCGCACGTTGTGTAGGGGCTGTGAGGGCTGGTCGGGTGTGTCAACACAGCGCATCAAGACGTTTTTTTTCTTTATTGAAATGGTGCAGTGACATTCAGTGGTGTGCCTGGCACTACATGAACAGGGCGTTTACATAACAATTGTGCCCGTGCCTTGAGCCTGCGTTTATCTACACAGCTCGATGGATATCTGCCGTCTTTTACCACCTGCTCCTCTTCAATAGAAGCCTTCACTCCCTTGGCCTGTGTGAATCTGATCTTTGCAGGTTCTCCTCTTACCACCTTCAGAGCCACTTACAACTCCTCTTCCTCTTCCAATATTTCCTTTTCTTTTCTCCATCTACAACTTCTCTCCGGATCACCCCATAGCCTCCTCCCATGCCTTCAAAGACCATTTCTTTGCTGATGACACCACAACTCTGTCCTGAGCTACATCACCAAACCTCATCACAAAATACTAGGGTTGTCCCGATACCGATACTAGTATACTTGTACTCGGGCAAATGCTCCCGATGCTTCACCCGATACCTGGACAATCAGCAGTGATCGGTGCGTGGGGGAGTTACAAGCTTCTCCCCCCGTAGCTTTCAGCTGCTTTAGTGACATCTATACAGCGGTGATCGGTGCTTGTAACTCTCCCACACACGATCAGCGCTGACTGTCACTACATCCTCCATGCCCCCTCCATTCTGCTGTCCCCCTCTGTCCTTCCTCCGTGTCCCCCTCCATTCTGCTGTCCCCCTCCGTTCTTCCTCCGTGTCCCCCTCCGTTCTGCTGTCCCCCTCTGTCCTTCCTCCAGGTCCCTCTCCATTCTGCTGTCCCCCTCCATTCTTCCTCTGTGTCCTCCTCCGTTCTGCTGTCCCCCTCCGTTCTTCCTCCGTGTCCCCATCCATTCTGCTGTCCCACTCCGCTTTTCCTCCGTGTCCCCCTCCATTCTGCTGTCCCCCTCTGTCCTTCCTCCGTGTCCCCCTCCATTCTGCTGTCCCCCTCCGTTCTTCCTCTGTGTCCCCCTCTGTCCTTCCTCCGTGTCCCCCTCCATTCTGCTGTCCCCCTCCGTTCTTCCTCCGTGTCACCCTCTATTCTGCTGTCCCACTCCGCTCTTCCTCCGTGTCCCCCTCCGTTCTGCTGTCCCCCTCTGTCCTTCCTCCATGTCCCTCTCCATTCTGCTGTCCCCCTCCATTCTTCCTCTGTGTCCTCCTCCGTTCTGCTGTCCCCCTCCGTTCTTCCTCTGTGTCCCCCTCCGCTCTGCCGCTGTCCCCCTCCAGTTTTCCTCTGTGTCCCCCTCTGTTCTGCTGTCCCTCTCCATGTCCTCCTCCTCCCTTTTCTGTATGAACAGAGTCAGTGGAGGACACAGCAAACATGTGGAAGAAGGTGCTCTGGTCAGATGACACCAAAATTGAACTTTTTGTCCTAAAAGCAAAACACTATGTGTGGTGGAAAGATAACACTGCACATCTCCCTGACTTTTCCATCAGCTCATCCCTAACACTTATTACCTTTTGTCTCACTTGGCCCTTCCTTTTAGATCAGGGGTCTTCACACTTTCTAAACAAACGACCAGTTTACTGTCCTTCAGACTTTAGGAGGGCTGAATGGTGGCCAGTGGGATTAGATAATGTCCTGGCATCAGTGTGAGGAATGGTGCTCCATCATTGGTGTCAGCGGGAGGAATAGTGCCCCACCATTGGGGTCAGTGAGAAGAATAGTGCCCCACCATTGGGGTCCGTGGGAAGAATAGTGCCCCACCATTGGTGTCAGCGGGAAGAATAGTGCCCCACCATTGGTGTCGGCGGGAAGAATAGTGCCCCACCATTGGTGTCGGCGGGAAGAATAGTGCCCCACCATTGGTGTCGGTGGGAAGAATAGTGCCCCACCATTGGTGTCGGTGGGAAGAATAGTGCCCCACCATTGGTGTCGGTGGGAAGAACAGTGCCCCACCATTGGTGTCGGTGGGAAGAATAGTGCCCCACCATTGGTGTCAGTGGCAGGAATAGTGCCCCACCATTGGTGTCCTTGGGAGGAATAATGCCCCACCATTGGTGTCTGTGGGAGGTAAAGTGCCCCACCATTGGTGTCTGTGGGAAGAATAGTGCCCCACCATTGGTGTCAGTGGGAAGAATAGTGACCCATCATTGGTGTCAGTGGGAAGAATAGTGACCCATCATTGGTGTCAGTGGTGGTCAGTAAGCAGCCAAATTTGATCATTCAGCTGCTGGGTTTCACACTTCCCAGGGTGCACACACAGGAGAGGGGTGGGAGGTGAAGGAGCAGATCGGCTCTCACCTCTCCCATCTGTGTGAGGGAGGAGGGAGGGGGAACTGTCGGTGCAGGCTCTGGGCTGTACGAGAAAGATGCTCTCAGCTAAGAGTCCTGCTGAGGAGGCAGTGATAGGTGACATTGATAAGTACTGATAAGCAGCACTGATGATCAGAGCCCTGATAATAAGTGTAAACAATGTACTGACAGTCTTGCTGGTTAACGGCTCTCCTTTCCTCACACAGACACAGCGTGATAGGAAAGGACTGCCAATAACCAGCAAGCCAGTTTACATGTGATCAGCTGATCACATGGTAAAGGGCTGTTGTGATTGACCCTTTACCCTGATAAGCTGTGTCTGAAAGACACAGCAGTCACAGAGTGCGGTAGATGCGCACTCCAGGGGGGCACGCAGGAGGCAGGGTTCTGGGAGGATGTCCATGGATGCCCTCCCCTAACGAGAAGCCTGGGGCTCGGATGGAAGGGGGTGGGGTCAGGGGGGGGGGGGGCCTGAAGGTTCTAGTTAGGCCTCTGCTGTCTCCCTTTATTTTTTGCGACACAAACCATTAGCGCTATATATAAATCCTGTATAATAATAATAAAACTATAGTGTGAACAAATCCTTAAAGGATAAGTTCACCTTTAAGACCATGTTACACGTTCCACCCATTTTCAGGGTGGAACATGTTTCCAATGCTGCAGCCGCTGCCCGATTCTACAAGTCCCGACAGCCTTTGCGGTTATCAGCTTGTAGTTCTCAATGAACTACCATAGTGCTGTGGTAGTTCATTGACTCTTCTTGTCAGTGTATCTGCTTGCCCACAAGCATGCGGGATCTACGGGTACACTGACATGCCTGCAGGAGCCCTGCATGGCACCAGTGATCTGCCGATCGTGGGTGCAATGCTTTACAGGCTCCAAAATAAAAATAAATGCACATTTTTTTACCCGCAAAAAAAAATTTGCATTTATTTATCTATTTATTTTAACGTGAACTTATCCTTTAAAGTCCTATTTGACAAGAGTTTAAAATCAGAAGAAAAAGAAAAACAGTAGTGATTAGTTAATAATAGAACTTGAAACACAGGCACTGGAGGAAGTAAGCGTCAAGTAAAAGGAGGAAGTGGAGGCGTACGGTGACGTACTACCCCCGCAATGTAGACTTACAGTCATCCAGATCATCTTGAAGGTCCACGAAGTAGAGAGGAATCCCTGAGAGGAAACACAGCAGGAAGTCAGTAAGACAGAACATTGACATGTAGAGGACAAGGAAGGCAAACAACATTTAAAGGAACAGTCCATTCTATCTTCATGTGTATATAATGTATAGAACTAACAAATACAGATTACAGGATGGAGATACGGTGCCTATAGTGAGGGGCAGGGATAAAGCTCTTCAATAACACTTTGTCCATTTTATATGCAAAATCATGTACCCGTTAGGAGGAGTCAAATCTCATAATATTCGAGAAAATCAAACTTACGGCATCCCTTACTAACTGTTATCAGTAAAAGACTGATAATAAACTCTATATAGGATGCTTGGTCCTATGGAGCCCCGCTAGACCCACCCCTTTCACGAAGGCTCCTGGAAAGGGTACCGTAAGAGAACGTAATGACGCAGCCTCTGCCCACCCAACAAACGACATGCCTCAGGTAAACGGTTTGCTTGGGCTGTGCATGCGCAATGGTGCTATGAATTATGGGATATGTAGTACGGAGGGAAGGGGATCAGTTAGCGTTCAGCTATGAGTGCAAACTCCCCAACCAGAAACTGAAGGGAGGGATTTTGTGACATTGCCCCTCCTTATGAGATACACCTCCAGATATACTTATGGGGCTGTGATGGCCGTCTCTTCATATATCTAGTAAGTAGCATGGATTTTTTTTAAAGCAGAATTCCAACAAGATACAAATGAACAACCCCTTAAAAGATAAAATAACATAACCAGCTTTTACTGCAATACTCGGCTTCAATCCAGTGACTTCCCCTGCAGTGCTTTTCTCTGCCCTTAGATGTCCTCAGTCTGATGACCAGTACACTTCCTCCGAGCTCTGATTTTCCTGGGGACACGCCCCCAGCCTGTGATTGGACAGTGAGAGGAAAGGCAGCAGCCTGATGAGCTCCTCTCTGTGGCAATCTGCTCTCTCCTGCTATCAGCTTTTTGTCACTACATGAAGTGACTGTCTCCTTGTACTTCTTCCTCTCACACTCCAGGCCTACTGTACAGGGACTACAAGAGGCTGATACAGGTCAAATCCAGGCGCTTGCATTTACAAAATACATTTAAAAATGTATTCATGTCTACAGAGCCACGATCCGGCTCCCCTGTTTCAGCCAGTGCGGCTGCAGGGGAGAGAAGGGAGCACCAACAACGGATGGGCCATTGAAGCCTATGGGTGACATCACCCAACCATTGTGGGAGTGCTCTGTACTCTCCCCTGCAGCCATCACTGGCTGACACGGAGGATCATGTGACCAGACTGGAGCAGCCTGATCATAGGTAAATATATACACCTTTCCTACACAGGTTAGTAAGTATAGGCGTTAGAAGGGGGGAGGGGACATTTTTAAGACTAGTTGGGGTAATTGCTTGCTGCCTCTCCACATTTACTGCAAAAGGGTGGCAGCTGCAGGCTAGGCGATGTAACTGGATGCCACCGCCTGCTCCTGGGTTTTTGGGAGAACATGTGCACACCCCCTGCTGACCTGTGCTGTGATTGGACACAGCACAAGCATGTTAGCAGGTTTCAGCCAATGATATTTGCTCTATACCTGCTAATCGGCTGTGGCCAACCTGTGTTTACAAACACACTGAACTCTGTACACACACAGGAAATCTGGCTGTTTCTTATCCCTGAAATCAACTCTGAGTTCAGGGAGAAAAAGCAGCCAGATCTGTGCACATTACACTTGTTAGGGACACAGTAAAGCCCTAGATCAGTGATGGCGAACCTTGGCACCCCAGATGTTTTGGAACTACATTTCCCATGATGCTAATGCACTCTGCAGTGTAGTTGAGCATCATGGGAAATGCAGTTCCAAAACATCTGGGGTGCCAAGGTTTGCCATCACTGCCCTAGATGTTAGCCCATTCCCAGCCAGTGTCATTAGTACAGTATTATCAGTGTATTAGTGTCACTAGAGATGTCCTTCCCAACCAGTGTCCGTTAGCGCCAGATTGTCCGCCACAATATAAGTCACTGATCCTCACCATTACTAGTATAGCTGTATCTGTATGGATCAGTATCTTGATCACGATCAGAACTAAACTAAATGTCCCCAATAACACATTTTTTTTATTTTTTTTACCGAAAACATGCAGCAGAATATGTTTTGACCTAAATTTGATTTTATTGGATGTTTTATAACAGAAAGTAGAAATATATTTTCATAATAAAAACTAAAAATCCCAGTGGTGATCAAATACCATCAAAAGAAATTTGTGAGAAAAAAAAATGATATAAATTTCATATAAGAACAGTGTAGCATGACCGCACAATTACCAGTTAGACCCCTTTCACACTGAGACCCATAAAATGTCAGGCGTTTTTGTGGCACTTCTCAAGCGCTTTTGCGGCGTGCTTTTTTTTAAGGTCACGTGACTCAAAAGAACCATTTTGTGGCGCTTTTGAAGCACTTCCCATTAATTTCAATGGACAGAGGAAGCGCTTCCCATTCATTTCAATGGTCAGGGGAAGCGCTTCTTCCCATTCATTTCAATGGACAGGGGAAGCGCTTCCCATTCATTTCATGGACGGGGGAAGCGCTTCCCATTCATTTCAATGGACGGGGGAAGCGCTTCCCATTCATTTCAATGGACGGGGGAAGCGCTTCCCATTCATTTCAATGGACGGGGGAAGCGCTTCCCATTCATTTCAATGGACGGGGGAAGCGCTTCCCATTCATTTCAATGGACGGGGGAAGCGCTTCCCATTCATTTCAATGGACGGGGGAAGCGCTTCCCATTCATTTCAATGGACGGGGGAAGCGCTTCCCATTCATTTCAATGGACGGGGGAAGCGCTTCCCATTCATTTCAATGGACGGGGGAAGCGCTTCCCATTCATTTCAATGGACGGGGGAAGCGCTTCCCATTCATTTCAATGGACGGGGGAAGCGCTTCCCATTCATTTCAATGGACGGGGGAAGCGCTTCCCATTCATTTCAATGGACGGGGGAAGCGCTTCCCATTCATTTCAATGGACGGGGGAAGCGCTTCCTATTCATTTCAATGGACGGGGGAAGCGCTTCCCATTCATTTCAATGGACGGGGGAAGCGCTTCCCATTCATTTCAATGGACGGGGGAAGCGCTTCCCATTCAATTCAATGGACGGGGGAAGCGCTTCCCATTCATTTCAATGGACGGGGGAAGAGCTTCCCATTCATTTCAATGGACAGGGGAAGAGCTTCCCATTCATTTCAATGGACAGGGGAAGAGCTTCCCATTCATTTCAATGGACAGGGGAAGAGCTTCCCATTCATTTCAATGGACAGGGGAAGAGCTTCCCATTCATTTCAATGGACAGGGTAAGCGCTTCCCATTCATTTCAATGGACAGGGGAAGCGCTTTCCATTCATTTCAATGGACAGGGGAAGAGCTTCCCATTCATTTCAATGGACAGGGGAAGCGCTTCCCATTCATTTCAATGGACAGGGGCGTTTTTGAGATGCTTTTTTAAGCGCTTCAAAACATGCTGCTTTCACTGCCCCAGTGTGAAAGGATCCATTGATATTAATGGTAAGCAATTTTCAGTAGCTTTTCAGTCGCTTTTGTTTCTTTTTAGCGTGAACGCACCTGAAAAGCCCCTCAGTGTGAAATGGGTCTTAAAGTAGCACAGAGCTGGATTGCAAATAAACTCCCTATGTCATGAAGGGGGTAAAACCTTCTGGAGCTTGTTAAAGGCTAAGTACACCGTTTGTAAAAGAAAGAAATGTATGTGATTTTGCAGGTTAAAAAATGTTAATTTATTTATTTTAGTTTTTTTTTACACTTCAGCCTGCAATCAGTGGTTGGGGGGTGAAATGTCAGGTTCCTGCAGACACCGCTGCCAGCTCTCTGCCTGGATCTCTGTATGGGCAGATACTCAGATGCAAGAACTGTCGGTGGAATTCGAGGGGCACCCTGGTAGTTTATTGAGAACTACCAGCTGTCTGCTGCGGTGGCAGATGGGACTTGCCGTTTTTTTATTCCACCGATGCCTGTGAATGAATAACGCAGCTGTGTGGGCAGAGTTCCGGGGGGGGGGGGGGGGGGGGGGGGGGGTGAGGTTGAGGATGTTGGAACATGTGACATTCTAAATACAGGTTTAACACAGGGCTTGACAAATCCCAGGCGCCAGAAATTGAGTCCTGGCGCCTGGGCTTTTGTCAGCCCATTCACTGTTGCAGGGATGCACGGGACCACTGTAGCTGCTGACTTTTAATAAGTACACTAACCTGTCCATGGTGCCCGCGATGTCGGCCGCCCGAGGATGATACGTCCATCGGATCGGGTACCGGAGCTGCCATTCGAACTAGGGGAAACAGGCAGTGGAGCCTTGCAGCCTCACTGCGCGTTTCCTATTGCGCATGCGCGAGACGCACAGCGCTTTGTGAAAGGGCGGCTGTGTTCTGGGACACACACAGGTCCCAGAAGACAGCGCGCCCCATTCCCCATAAGACAACGCGAGGAGGAGAAGACGGAAGACTACCGCGGGATAGGAAGTGGCAGATTAGGACGATTTGCCTAGCAACAGCCATTTCTGGTAAGTAAAACATTTTTTTTTCCATTTTTTTTCCTCACATTTTTTAGGAGCCTTTTTATGCATTTTTTTTTTTTTTTTTAGGGTGGACCTCCGCTTTAAGGTGAAAAACCTCCTGTGATGCAGCAGCCCCCTAGACCCCCCCCCCCCCCCCCTTTTACTTACCTGAACCCAATCTTTCCAGTGATGGGGACGAGCACACCAGCTCCAGCTGCTGTCTCGGGTCCTGATTGGATAGATTGATAGCAGCGCAGCCATTGGCTCCCACTGCTGTCAATCAAATCCAATGACACAGAAGCCAAGACCTGCTGTTTGCGTCAATGGACGTAGCAGCAGGGCACGGGAGCATGCCCTTGAGGGTGAGCGGCTCTCCAAAGGGGCATTCGAGAAGAGGAGGAGCCAGGAGCGCCGCTGAGGGACCCCAGAAGAGGTGGAACGGGGTCACTCTGTGCAAAACCAACTGCACCTGATTGGATAGATTGATAGCAGCGCAGCCATTGGCTCCCGCTGCTGTCAATCAAATCCAATCCAATGACACGGAAGCCAAGACCTGCTATTTGCGTCAATGGACGTAGCAGCAGGGCATGAGAGCATGCCCTCGAGGGCGAGCGGCTCTCCAAAAGAGAATTCCAGAAGAGGAGGAGCCAGGAGCTAAGGGACTCCAGAAGAGGAGGATCGGGTCACTCTGTGCAAAACCAACTGCACAGTGGAGGTAAGTACAATGTTTTTTTTTAAACAAACCGTAACATATGCTTTGACGAATAACAAGAGAACATAAGATTTCCTACGCGTTTGGGAGGGCCAAAAGTATTTGTAAACTGATAAGGTTTACATTGATGCGATTTTAAACCCAAAAGCAAATATTTATTATATGGCATCTTACCAATTCTTAGCTCTGGTTCACACCAGTGCAGCTTCGAAGCTGTGCTACTGCAGTGCGATTTCATTGCAGCTTGCAGACACTCTGTGTGCAAGGAGAGCGGGTGAACATTGGCACAAAGAGGGCACTGAACATGCAAACAATCATCAAGCAAGAGAGGAATCAAATCAGGAACAATATAAAGACGAATGATATGCAATAAATGACTCATAATCCAGAGTCCATTAACAACTAGAGTCCATATAAATATCCGGGGGCAGCTCCGTGAAGAAGTAGCTCTGGAGGAAACACAAGAAATCGCACCGGTGCCTTCTAAGTGTAGCTGTATAGTAAGGGGTTTACTACAATCAAATCGGAACTACTAACAAGTGTAGTATATATTCAAGCATGTATAGTAGTTCCAGCACTGTTGGATGGTCCTTGATAGCACAATCCACGGGGGTCCACAGGGGACAGGCTCATCGGTCCAGTAGTTCAATTGGTCGGGGCTGGTGGATTTTGGCACTTCCTGGTCCGTGGAATGCACTTGGTAGGGTGGAGATGACGTCACTTCCTGGACGTAGCTAAAGGACGTGTGGGCAACGCGTTTGCGGAGCATACGCTCTTTCTTCAGGCTGCCTGACACTCTGTGTGACTTCATTTAACAGATGCCAATGCAAGCCACAACAAAATCGCACAGAAATAGTGCAGGGACCATTTTCTGAGTCGCACCGATTTGAACGGTTCTACTGCTGCAAATAGGGTGCGACTTGTAATGCAACTTTGAACTGTCAAGTTGCATGACAGGTCACACTGGTGTGAACCAGGGCTTAGGATGTGATGGCTGCATTCTTTTTTTTTTTTTTTCCTTCTTGCACACGAGCGGAATTTCCATCGGAAAAAACTTGCGTGGTTTTTCCGATGGAATTCCGCTCAAGCTTGGCTTGCATACACACGGTCACACAAAAGTTCTCTGAACTTTCGACCGTCAAGAACGCGATGACGAACAACACTACGATGAGCCGAGAAAGTTCAATGCTTCCGAGCATGCGTCGAATTGTTTCTGAGCATGCGTAGGAATTTTGCGCGTCGGAATTGGTACAGACGATCGGAATTTTCGATCGGAAGTTTTTTCTGACCGAAAAATAGAGAACTGCTCTCAATCTTTTGCTGGCTGGAATTCCGCCAGCAAAAGTCCGATGGAGCATACACACGGTCGGAATTTTTCCGACCAAAAGTTCTCATCTGTCTTTTGCTGGGGGAATTTCCGATCGTGTGTACGGGCATTAGGATTTTTTTTTTTTTATCTGGTGATCCAGCCAGTAAATCTGTTGCGTTTCAAAAGGATAACCTCTCTTGCAGATGTATCCGTTGCAGGGATGAGAGAAACCATCTGACACAGACAGGGGTGCTTACAATGACCAGCTTCAAGTAAAACCTTTATCCCAAAAAGGAACAAACCGGTTTGCTGTAACTGATTATAAAGCGGTAGCTGCAGTTTGTAGTGTATTGAAAGTGGAAACTTCAGTCCTTTTTCCATCTATTAAATCTTCCGCCCTTGTTGTTGTTTGGATAGTAAAACATTTTTTTTCTGCCGGTAAATACCTTATACAGCCCACTTCCTGTATCTTGTCTGGTCATTAGTCTAGGCTTATGACATCATACACAGCTCTCTCACTCTGGTGAGAGTTTGCCAGGAAGGGAGGGAGGATGAGTCATAAGAGGGCCAAACAGAGCTGGAGGTGTGTGTCTGTGTAAATCCAGGAAGTGAACAGGCAGCAGCTTCAGCTGCCCACAGTTAAAATGGCTGCAGCCAGACTCAGTGGAGGGAGATTTCTGCAGCATATTTGGCAAAGTACAGAATCACAGTATATATACAATATGCAAAGTGGTTGGAAAGAAGCTTCAGAATGGAAAAGATGTTTTTATTACAAATTATGTGAGCAGACTGCAGTTCCTCTTTATATCTGCTAGAACATCTAACACTCCCCCCCCCCCCCCACCCCCCAAGACAGACAATGCTGCTGTCCAAACACACCCCCTGTGCTCCTTCATCCAGAGTAGCGGGGCACTTTAATACTGGAGGTGTGTTACTGGCCAGATCACCAGGTGAAAACAGAAGGAAAGCCTAAAAAAAACTAAAACAAACGCAGCCACCACATCTAATGACTGGTAAACTGCAGTATATTACACTTTTGGTTTTCATGCCACTCTAATGTTCTCTCCTGTACTTTCAGATTTTATGACCAAGGTGTGAATGGCATTGGTAGCGCCGGTATGCAGATGTACAAGTTTTACGGATGCTACTATGGCAACACGTAAACCAAAAAGTTCCCCACTAGAGCTCCAGGAACCTTTTCTTTTTTTTTTTGCTTATACCCAATGCCAATGCAAGCACCGCCAATCCCGGCACATGCGCGCCCAGTGATCTAAGGGGTTACATGGTGCCACAGTAAGGAATACGAGAGCACCCCCAATCCCGGCACATGCGCGCCCAGTGATCTAAGGGGTTACATGGTGCCACAGTAAGGAATATGCACACCCCCAATCCCGGCACATGCGCGCCCAGTGATCTAGGGGGTTACATGGTGCCACAGTAAGGAATACGAGAGCACCCCCAATCCCAGCACATGCGCACCCAGTGATCTAGGGGGTTACATGGTGCCACAGTAAGGAATACGAGAGCACCCCCAATCCCAGCACATGCGCACCCAGTGATCTAGGGGGTTACATGGTGCCACAGTAAGGAATATGCACACCCCCAATCCCAGCACATGCGCACCCAGTGATCTAGGGGGTTACATGGTGCCACAGTAAGGAATGGCAATGTGTAATGATTCCCGCTAGAATGCAATGTGCACAGCCTCTTTTTTTTTTTTTAGCCCTCACTATGGCGACAGGTAAAGTGAAAGGATCACGAGTGCGCAATGTCCCCAGGTGTCATAGAGTACCAGGAAGTAAAGGGACAGATAATCTTTCCAGGATAGGACCAGAGAATATGAAAGTAACCAAGAAAACAAGAGCCGGCATTTACCAGTGAATATCTCTTTTTACAACATTGTTATTGGTGCCTTTATTTTAATTTCCCCAACCCAGGTGACGTTCTCCCAGCTCCTGAGTGTGCACGGTTGGCACTTGTTGGCGCTCAGGCAGTTGACAGGCCGGGAATCCCACCGACTCCCTGACACTTCAGCTAAAGCATCCGGGTTGAAGTAAACAATCAGAAATGTGATGTGATAGTGAAGAGTGGGGTGTAAGGCCGGCCAGGACTGGGGGGGGGGGGGGAGGGGGGGGCATGACGTTGCCAGACATGGAACTAATCGGATGGCATTATAGTGAATTTACTACCCATTGTCTGCATGTAATACATAAAACCCCCTTTATTCACCCTGGTCAATATATGGGCTCGTCTCCACTGGCAGCAAACAAGGCGGTTTTGGGGTGTTTTCTTACACCCCAAAAAAATCCTGCACACCCACAACAATGCAACTGAAAGATATTGTCCACACAGACGGGGCAAAGCAAAAAAAAGAAAACAACACGAGGGCCAGCCAAAAGACGGCTACAGCCAGATAATCGGAGCGCTGATTACACATCAGGGCGGCCTCAACAGCGCACATCAGGGCGGCCTCAACAGCGCACATCAGGGCGGCCTCAACAGCGCACATCAGGGCGGCCTCAACAGCGCACATCAGGGAGGCCTCAACAGCGCACATCAGGGAGGCCTCAACAGCGCACATCAGAGCGGCCTCATCAGCGCGGCCTCATCAGCGCACATCAGAGCGGCCTCATCAGCGCACATCAGAGCGGCCTCATCAGCGCACATCAGAGCGGCCTCATCAAAGCAGCCTCATCAGCACACAGAAGAGCAGCCTCATCAGCGCAGCCTCATCAGCGCACATCAGAGCAGCCTCATCAGCACACATCAGAGCAGCCTCATCAGCACACATCAGAGCAGCCTCATCAGCACACATCAGAGCAGCCTCATCAGCACACATCAGAGCAGCCTCATCAGCACACATCAGAGCAGCCTCATCAGCGCAGCCTCATCAGCGCACATTGGCGCAGCCTCATCAGCGCACATTGGCGCAGCCTCATCAGCGCACATCGGAGCAGCCTCATCAGCGCACATCGGAGCAGCCTCATCAGCGCACATCGGAGCAGCCTCATCAGCGCACATCGGAGCAGCCTCATCAGCGCACATCGGAGCAGCCTCATCAGCGCACATCGGAGCAGCCTCATCAGCGCACATCGGAGCAGCCTCATCAGCGCACATCGGCGCAGCCTCATCAGCGCACATCGGCGCAGCCTCATCAGCGCACATCGGCGCAGCCTCATCAGCGCACATCGGCGCAGCCTCATCAGCGCACATCGGAGCAGCCTCAGCGCACAAATGAGTAGCCTCATCAGCACACATCGGAGCAGCCTCATCAGCGCACATTGGAGCAGCCTCAGCGCACAAATGAGTAGCCTCATCAGCACACATGAATGTCACATCAGTGCCGCCTCATCCGTACACATCAGTGCACACAAAAGCCTCTATTCCAGATTACATGTAACTAATCTTAAAATTGTCCCCTCCCACCCTTCTAACACCTATGCTGACTAACCTGTGTCTACTGTACTTACCTATTCTCAGCCCGCTCCTGTGATCCGGCTCCCCTGTGCCAGCTGCAGGGGAGAGGAGGGAGCACTGACAATAGATGCCTTTTGGCCATACAATTACATGTGGCAGCACAAAGCTGGGATTTGTCCCAAATACACACCTACCATTCTGTGTCAGGAGTGTGTACAATTTCACCCCCCACCACCATCACCACCAGTACTGGGGCAGGTTTGTCCACCACTCAGGACAAGGATGTGGAACTTTGTCCCCCCCCCCCTCGCTGTTAAACATATAATGGGTGTACCACCCTGCACCCACCACACGGAGCGTGGACTACACATGTGTGTGCCCAATCAATCGCTTTCCAGCAGATAGAAGGTACCACACACATTGTTATATCTTTGTCGGGTATGTTGGAGAGCGGAGATGGAACTACAGCCTTCCGGTAGCCGGCCAATCATCTGGACTGAACTACTGCGCCCCCCCTCTACCCACCAGCAACCGTCTCCCCGATCACATGATCACTACGGCAGCCAATCACATGATCACTGCGGTAGCCAATCACATGATCAGGAAGCCACTGTAACGCCATGTTGCACTCTTAAAGGGCCAGCAGGAGGGGTTAAAAAAACGCATTTGGCGCGTTCAATGAGCAACGCGCCGAAATCCTGACATCGCCATAATCCCCCAATACAGGAACCGGACAACGCCACCGCACAGGACAGCGCTATGTATACAGATAACTGATTACAATATATATATATATATATATATATATATAAATAATGTGTGTATAAATGATGACCTGGGGCTGTGCTACAACGCCACAGCACATGTCAGCACTATAATAATAGGTCATACAGTGTGTGTGTGTATACATATCTATCTATATACAGTGTACAGGGAGGGGGGGGTCCATGGGACACAACAATGGGCCCTTACACCACACACACACCAATCACCCCCCACACACACACCCCTCCATTACCAGCACACAGGGCCCCACACCCCTCACACACACCTCACTGTGCACTTACCGGCCATCTTGAGGGCTGAGCCGGGAGGACGGAAGCGCGTACCCTGCGCCCAGGCGCGTCCCCGAAAGCTCGCCCCGCAGGTTGCGCGCTCCCGGCGGAGGGGCTGGGGCTGCGGGGCCGAAGAGGTACGCGCGCAGCGGCGTTGGAGGATTCCCGTCACGTGACGCGCGCGCCCCCTAGCGGGGATTCCGAGTCTAGGCAAGCGGGTGCAGGGGATTGGCTGTTTACAGTTCCAAAGAATGTTGTTGCCTTTTTTTCTATTTATTTATTTTCTTCTTTTTCCCGAAATGTAACATTGTGTGTTGTTTATATTTTTTTGACGGTATCTGTGTTCTGTTCCATCTACAGAAAAAAAAAAAACGATTGTTAATCATTTGATTGTTTTCTTTTTAAATGTTAAAAGAAGCAAAATGCAACATTGTATTTATAATAATATACAGTATATGTGCATATATCTATCTATCTATCTATCTATCTATCTATCTATCTATCTATATATATATTTATCTATCTATCAATGTATATATATTTATAGATAGATAGATAGATAGATATAGATAGATAGATAGATAGATAGATAGATAGATATCTATAAATATATATATATATATCTATCTATCTATCTATCTATCTATCTATCTATATATATATATCTATATATAGATATATAGCTATATTTATATCTATATATATATATCTATATATATATATATATATATATATATATATATATATATATATATATATATATATATATATATATATATCTTTATCTTTATTTATAGATAATATTATTAAATATTATATAATTATAAAAAAGTTCTAATATGTGATTGTTAAAATATATATGTATATCTATATATCTATATATATATCTATATATATATATATATATATATAGATATAGATATAGATATCTATATATATATAGATATATATATATATAGAGATAGATATAGATTTTAACAATCATATATTATAACTTTTTATAATTATATAATATGTAATAATAATAATTTATATAATATATATAATTCATTTACAATTTTATAATTATTATAAAATATATTAACGTATAGATAGCGTGTTCCATTATCAGCCACTGATTAGAACTACAAAAAAAGCAAATATTTAATCACTTCTGATCACTATTTAAAAGAAATATACAAAAAAATACTGTTTTCCTTTTAATAATAAAAATGCAATATTGTATATACAACAATATGTCTTCCCGTCAGTTGGCAGCCAGGCATCCACGGGAGAGGGACGCAATCGTCTCCGCCGCTCCCGGCGGGTCCAGTAAGCCGTGGAGACGAGGGGGGGGTGGGCACTTGTCGAATCCACTGCAGAGACCACTTTTATCTCAAAGCGCGACGCACGCCGTTCCCGAAAATATCAGGGTTATGGCAGATAGCTGCTGCCATAACCCCGGTATTTAGCGTCAAAGTACCGACATACAGGTACGACTATTTGCGTGAAGTGGTTAAATTGCACACAGGTGGACTCTATTTACTAATTAGGTGACTTCTGAAGGCGATTGGTTCCACTAGATTATAGTTAGGGGTAGAGCTGGGCGTTTTTCTCCAAAATAAAAATCTGCGATTATTAAAAAAAAAACTCGATTCACGATTCTAATTGAGTTTTTTTTTTTTTGATGGACACCGCGCCGGTCGTGAGGAGCTGTGGGCAGGAGTTTTTAAGCGAGGCTGAAGCCGCGGTCCTGGTGAAGAAAAAAATTTTTAAAAATCGATTTGCTGAAAATTTGAATAGATTTGACCTCTCAACTCCATTCAAGATTCATATCGATTTTTTCCCTAGCCATAGTTAGGGGTATCGGAGTAAAGTGGGCTGAATAAAAAATGCACGGCACACTTCTCACATATTTATTTCTAAAATAAATTTGAAAACCATTTATCATTTTCCTTCCACTTTGTGTTGGTCTATCACATAAAATCTCAATAAAATACATTTACGTCTTTGTTTGTAACATGAAAAAATGTGCAACAATGTATTTACACTAGTGTCCCGTCACCATTTGAACTACAAAAAAAACCTAAAAACTTTTAATATCTTTTCACAGAAAAAAAAAGCAAAATGCAACATTGCATATATAACATTATATATACAGTTTATATTTTTTCCGATGGTTTTGTGTACACACGGTCGGACTTTGCTCCATCGGACTTTTGTTGGCAGAAAGTTGGTCCGTTCGCACAGCCAACAAAAGTCCGATGAAAACTGAAAAAGTTGGTCCGATGGAGCGTACACACGGTCAGATGTTGGTCCAAAACAGCTAATTTGCATGTTTGTTGTCAAAAAGTCTGATCGTGTGTATGGGCCTTTAGAGCATCTCAGTTATATAGACATACAACGATGAGGCTTCCATTGGTGTAGTGATGAGGAATGAGACAGCCACCCTTGCTGGGATACAAGGACCATGGCCAGCTGACCATTGAAAGGTCCACTGTTGGACCCCAATTTATAGTGGTTCCATATACATTGAAAAATGAACTCTGTAAGTGTTGCTTCATCTGATAAGAGGAGAAAACGTTTCTATTGAGACCGCTGCATAAAACCCCATCACTTTACAACCTCCCAGCAGAAAGCTAAAGATTAGAAGAGAAGGAAGGAAGATAAGGAATGGAAAGTGCCCCAGTTGAAGATTGGAGAGGTTTACTAGAAGTATATCTACTTTATTTGGGTTAATGCAGCCTTACTTCAGTTAGTAAAAAAATGCTCATTACATTGGTGATCAGTGGGAAGAATGTCCCTTACATTGGCAATCATTGAGAAGAATGCCCCTTACATTAGTGATCAGTGAGAAGAATGTCCCTTACATTGGCGATCAGTGGGAAGAATGTCCTTTAGATTGGTGATCAGTGGGAAGGATGGCCCCTTACATTGGTGATCAGTGGGAAGGATGGCCCCCTTACATTGGTGATCAGTGGAAGGACGGCCCCTTACATTAGTGATGATCAGTGAAAAGAATGTCCCTTACATTGGTGGTCGGTGGGAAGAATGTCCCTTATATTGGTGGTCGGTGGGAAGAATGTCCCTTATATTGGTGGTCGGTGGGAAGAATGTCCCTTACATTGGTGGTAGGTGGGAAGAATGTCCCTTACATTCGCGATCAGTGGCAAGGATGTCCCCTTATATTCGGGATCAGTGGGAAGAATGTCCCTTACATTGGTCATCAGTGGGAAGAATGTCCTATAGAAGGGTCAATGGTCATCAATAGAAAGAATGTCTCCTTGCATTGGTGGTCAGTGGGAATATTGTCTGCCTTAAATTGGTGGACGTTGGAAAGAATGCCCCTTACATTGGTCATCAGTGGGAAGAATGCTCCTTACACTGGTGGTCAGTGCAAAGAATGTGCCTTAAATTGGTCATGAATGGGAAGAATGTCTCCTTAAATTGGTAGTCAGTGGGAAGAATGTCCCTTACGTTGGTCATCAATGGGAAGAATTTTTCCTTACATTGGTCATGAATGGGAAGAATGTCTCCTTAAATTGGTAGTCAGTGGGAAGAATGTCCCTTACGTTGGTCATCAGTGGGAAGAATGTTCCTTACATTGGCAAACAGTGAGCAGAATGTCTCCTTACAGTGGTGGTCAGAATGCTACACTTACAGACAGATAAAAAAGATCATTGGCATCATACAGCTGGCTCTTCCAGGTGGCATTGGCCCTGAAACCATGCAGGCACCATCAGGTGGAAATATAGTGGAAAAAACCTGGACTAATTCCCCACGGTGGTCAGCGGGCAATGCACTGGCTTGTAGTGTCCTCCTAGCACTTGAAACAATAAAGAGATGTAGATAAAGGAAAGCTGGCAACTCAATCTTCTGCAATTAATAAATGTATTAATCCAGGAGTGGTACAAAATAATACAGGGCTTACGCATTTTGGCATGTAGCCTCAGTCATAGCTATGGCTATACATGAAATGCGTAAGCCCTGTATTATTTTGTACCACACCTGGATTAATAAATGTATTCATTGCGGAGGATCGAGTTGCTGGTTTTCCTCTATCTACAACCATCAGGTGGGATCTCAATTAGTCACAGCTCCAGGAACCCTTAGGAACCCCTGGAGAAATGCCGGGGTTCCATGGAACTCTGGTTTAGAATAGCTGGGATTAAATATTTCAATCAATGAATAGCAGAGGAAGACCATGCACCTGCTATGGGGACCGATACTATCTGGCCATACAGCGAGCAATGCAACTAGCAATAGCGCTTGGTAATAAATGGTAATAATAGTATAGGAATCTCTGTAGGATTTCTGTAAAAGCTATCAGTATTTTTTATCAGATGGAAATTAGAGAGGCAAGGGGCCCCTTAATGGAATTCCTATGAGGCCCCATCACATGTAGTAATGGCCCTGAGAAGAGGTGTAAATTCAGCAGTGGCTATTTCCATATGTTATGGCGAAAAAACATTGGGTGGAGATACACTTTAAGACGGGCATCTTTCATTAGGCTCGTTTTTAGAGTTCCTGGGGCCTCCACAAGGGCTGTGAAAGGAAGCTTTACCAGTGCTGGTCTCTTTTCAAAAGCATCCTCTTCTATCCTTTTTAAAAAGTTTGCCCCCAATTTCCGGTCCCTATATGACTTATAGCAGCCAATCAGAATGGGGCATTGTTTGGTCCAACTTAGGCAAGGGGGGCTGTTCAGCTCCTCTTTTTTTAGTACATTCCTGTGCCTGTTTATATTAGATTTGTTAAATAGAAAGTGACTTTGAATTGTAAAAGAGATGTATTATATTTACTTGTATTTTTTTTGTTATTTGTTTTATTATATTGGCATTTAAAGGCAAAAATTTTTCTTTATATTCGGATAGAGCGTTGTAAACGCTGTAATTTCTTTGCCATCTGAGCCCCATGGGGAGATTTCCCTTCACTTCCTGTTCCAAAGCCAAAACAGGAAGTGAGAGTAAATCCCTCCAAAGTGTCACCAGAACTAGTGTCCCCATTGGAAGATTTCCCCTCTATTCCTGTTCTGGTGACGTTTTATACGTCACCTCGTTCGGAGCGATCGGATTTTCCTGACAACTTTGTCCGACCAAGACAAGTTTTGGACAAAATCGGTCTGAAAAAATCAGACGGATTTTGTGGTCGGAATGTCCGACCGTGTGTACGGGGCATTACAGTAATCAATGCATTTTCATAGCACTAATCTCTGTAAAAATGCCAATGGTCCCAAAAATGTGTCAAAATTGTCTGACGTGTCCGCCATAATGTCATAGTCTCGATAAAAATCGCAGATCGCCGCCATTACTACTAGTAAAAAAAAAGAATTATAATAAAAAAGCCATAACACTATCCCCTATTTTGTAGACGCTATAACTTTTGCGCAAACCAATCAATATATGCTTATTGCGATTTTTTTTTACCAAAAATATGTAGAAAAATACGTATCGGCCTAAACTGAGGTTTTTTATACATTTTTGGGGGATATTTATTATAGCAAGAAGTACAAAATAATGCGTTTTTTTCAAAATTGTCGCTCTTTTTTTGTTTATAGTGCAAAAAATAAAAACTGCAGAAGCGATCAAATACCACCAAAAGAAAGCTCTATTTATGGGGGAAAAAAATGCAGTGCCGAATCGCAAAAAGTGATCTGGTCAGGAAGGGGGTAAAATCTTCCAGGGCTGAAGCGGTTAAAGGAGAATTGTACAAAAAAACAAGATTGGTTTAACCCACAAATGCTTTTTTTTTTTTTTACCACTTCTATTCCTTTATATTGGCTTTTGGAATTTACAAATGCAGCAATTTAGAAATCAGATGAAAGGTTTAGTGCTGGAAAACACTTTTTGAAAGATAAAAAGTGCATTTTATATACAACTATAGAGATCAGACCAAAATGAGGGACAAATGAGGAGGACTGAGGGACAGAGGGACATTGCTCCAAATCAGGGACAGTTGGGAGCTATGAAATCGCACAATTTCAAAGCTGCATGTTTCGGGTGCGACTTGGAAGACAACTGTACTCCTTCATGCACAGATGTCTATGCCAGACACACTCAAAATTGCCAAAAGTAGTGCAGGAACTACTTTTTCAAATTGGTGCAATACCGCAAAGTCGGCGTGGCACCGATTTGAACAGTGCGATTGCCAGCAATAAGGTGTGACTTGTCATGCGAAGTGACCTGTCAAATCGCATGGCAAATTGCTCCAATGTGAACGAGGGCTTAAGGTTGAACAAAGGATACAAATGATTTCAGCTCTGTATTTATTATTACAATACTAAATATAATTGCACCTATTGTAAATAAAACAATTTGTCTTTCGATCAGTCTCTGGCTATCCCTGTACAACAGCACCCAGACTGGAAGAGGGGAAGGAAGCACTTAGAGCCGATCAGGTGTGCTGCATGAAATTGTTTGACAAGAAGAATGCTGATAAGAGGAGAAGGCAAAGGGAGCAGAAAGATGACCTTATCAATATGCTTCTGCTCTCTGTTTGTCCAGTCATCAGGTTGGGAGTGTAGAGCAAGGGCCATTGTATTCCTGACCTGTTTGCAGTGTCATCCACTTAGCTGGGCTGTGTAAATCTCAGGACTGGATGGACAGAAATACAACTCCTTTGGCAGGCTATGTATGTGACATGGTCCCTGAAGTCAGGAAGTGAGGGGGCATAGCAACAAAAGCACACAGGACGGATAGAGCCCCTGACAGCTTTGTCTTGCTGTTGGCATCACATTAAAGATTTTCCATTATTTCCTATCCAAGTGACAAGAGGGGGGGGGGGATCTACCCAAGTAGGCCTCACGTGGCAATAACATTTGTCAGAGGTTCTACCTTCCCCCACCCTGTACAAAATGGTCCGGAGTTACACTTTTATAGGTATTGAAGCCAGTGCCTTTTATTACAGCTAGGCAAGAAGCATCTTCAGCAATGGCAGCTTGTTCATTGACATTAGGACACTGAGGCCACTAGAGCAGCAAACAGCCAGGCAACTAGTATTTTCAGAAGAAGAGATCAGCAACAATGCCCTCCATTCTCCCTAATCCATGTGTCCTTTAACAGAAATTGTTTGGATCCCACCATGAAGTGAACCAAGAGAACTGAACTTCTCCTATGGCATGTATAACAGAAGAGCGACTTTATAAGAAATACATATAGGTGATGTAATGTGTAGTGTCCACTAGATGGCAGCAGCGCACCAATCTATCTGCAGGTATAGCAGGGTCATGAAGAATGACTGGTTCTCTTCTTCTTTATGAGCTTTGCTGTGTGCTCCGAGGTTCTGGGCTGAAACCTTGACTTGTGGTCAGAGGTTATATTTGTAAAGTCAGGAAATACAGAAATCAGCGATTGTTTCACATTAGTCCAGCTTACCATCTTATGTCCAGCCAACACTGAAACACGTCTAGGGCCAGTTTTGTGCGGAGAGCAGATTATTAAACAATAAAGTTTTATTTCAAAAGTAAACAGGAATACAGTAGTAAACAGGTATACATTCAATAAAGCTTTGTATCAACTTTACAGATCAAAGATAATATTAATGCATTTTCCGTTGTCTTGTACTATAAAGGTTGTATTTGTTGGACAACTCCTTCCAAAATATCTTGTCTTCTTTTAACCAAAAAACATATTAACATTTGAGCGTCCTCAAACAATGCTTTACCTTAAGTATGGTATTTTAATGAAGATCCAAAGAACAGATCTAAAGAGAAGAAAAGGTGCTATCCCGGAAGGTTAGCACAGAAAAAGAGATGTGGGGTAGGAAAAAGGGGGGGGGATAGGTTGAGGGGGGGGGGTGGGGGGGATTCAAGAGAGGGATGGGAGTGGGTATATTTGTCAGATCTAAAATTCTCTATAACACGCTGTTCTATGCCTGCATCAGTGCGTCATGTCTTGATGAGTATTTAAAAATGATCCAGGGTTGCCAGACACTGTTGAATTTCTCTATTTGATCTTGCGCTGTTGCCCTGAGCTCTTCCATCCTATATATGGTGTGTATTTCTTTTAGCCATTCAGCAATTGAGGGTACAGTGGTGCTTCTCCAGTGCCTCGGTACGACCGCTTTTGCCGCCGTGAGCAAAAATCTAGTTAGAGAGCTCTTATATTTTTTCATGGAGCAGTTAGTGATATGTAGTAAACAGCAGGCTGCATCTAGTTGGATACGTGTGTCAGTTATATGCTTTATCTGTTCAGTGACCTGGGTCCAATATGGACAGATCAGACTGCATTCCCACCATATGTGATGTAATGTGCCTCTGCCTTGGTTGCAGCGCCAACAGTTCTCCGAAACCGCCGGAGCCCATTTGTGTATTTTGGTCGGGGTGTTGTACCAGTTTGTTAATAGTTTGAAGGACGTCTCTTGTAGACGAGTGCTAATGGCACATTTATGTGCAAAAGTGCAAGCTTGCAGCCACTGGTCCTTTGTGAAGGTCCTTTTCAGGGCTGTTTCCCAGAATATTTTGTGCTTATTTGGTTCTTGGAGGCTGTCGGCCTGCAACCAAGCGTATGTCAGAGAGATGTTTTTTGTTGAGGTGTCGGCTCGGTAGCAGACCGTTTCAAAAGGTGTGAGGGGACGTTTAAAATATTTAAACCTCTGTGGGCTCGAGATGTAGTCGTGTATTTGTCGGTATGACCAAGGGTCTAGTGAAGGGGTTCCTAATTCTTCTTGCATGTTGGAAAGGGATTTAACCCTTCCGTTCGCAATGCAGTGTGTTGCGAGTAATGGTGAGCTTCTCTGTGTAAGGTGTCGGGACAGGCCCTGCATGCTCGATGGGAAGTCTGGGTTTGTCCCTATGGGTGATAGAGGGCCAATGGTGGTGGTCAGGTTCGTCAGTCTGGTTACATTCTGCATGGCTTTCAGGGTTGTACCTATGAGTGGGTGTTGTTTCAGCCTTGGGGGGCATTGCGTCCATGGGATCCATGGTGTGTGGGCTATAGGCACTTTATCTATGCTGTTTTCCAGGGCCACCCAGTCTTTATTATGCGTGTGACAGGTCCAGTCTATTACTCTGGTGAGGTGCGTGGCCAAAAAGTAGTGTTTAAAGTTAGGGAAGCCCATTCCCCCATTGTGTTTGTCCCTAGTTAGTAGTGCTAGGCTTACGCGGGGCTTTTTGGAGGTCCACAGAAAGCGTCTAAGTAGGGTATTCAATGAGCGGAAGAAGTTCGTAGGAATTGCAATGGGTAGTGTTTGGAAGTAGTACAGAATTCTAGGGAGGATCGCCATTTTGATAATGGCTGCCGCGGAGAGCAGATTATGTACTCAGATGTTTGTGTTCTGCCGGAGGAAACCCATGCAAACATACAAACTCCATGCACATAGCACCCTAGATGTATGCCCCGCATATACACACACTATATTACCAAAAGTATTGGGACACCTGCCTTTACACACACACAGTGGCGCACTGTGGGTTATCAGTGCCCCGGGCAAGGCAAGTAATTTGCACCCCTCTAATCCGCAGACTTTTAGTACTCCCGAGTCCCTTCCCATCATACAAAAGTGCAGACCAGCCTGATTCCTACACTGACCACTACACTAACCTACCTGATTCCTACACTGACCACTACAATAACCTACCTGATTCCTACACTGACCTACCTGTCCACTACACTGACCCAGGGGCGGACTGACCATTCGGCCACTCGGGCACCGCCCGAGGGCCCCGGGCCACTAGGGGGCCCCATCAGGGTTGCCAGCCTCAGTACAATCAGGGACAGTATGCAAAAATCTGTGTTTGTTTTACATCTGTCTCTGAAATGTCCCCTACCTAATCTATTGCCCAGGGGCCCCATGAGTTATCAGTCTGCCCCTGCACTGACCACTACAATAACCTACCTGATTCCTATACTGACCACTACACTACCAGATTCCTACACTGACCACTACACTAACCTACCAGATTCATACAACGACCTACCTGACCACTAAACTAACCTACCTGATTCCTATACTGGCCTCTACGCTGACCACTACACTAACCTACCTCATTCCTACACTGACCTACACTGACCCTTACACGGACCTACCCGATTCCTATACTGACCACTACATTGCCTGATTCCTACACTGTCCACTACATTGACCCTTACACTGACCTAACTGATTCCAACACTGACCACTATACTGACCTACCTGATTCCTATATTGACTTCTAATCTACACTAACCTACCTGTCCACTTCACTGACATACCTGATTCCTACACTGACCTACACTGACCACAACACTGACCAACCTGTCTACTACACTGACCACTACACCAACCTACCTGATTCCTACACTGACCACGACACTAACATAACCTGTGCTACATATATATGTAGCCATGGTGTTAGCACTACTGACAAACAATCCGCCAAATCACCCCACTGCCAGACTTCATGCATCCTTTCCAGAGACAATGAACAGTCTTTTGCAAGCTTTGTTTTTGTTGTTTTATTGGAGGGGGGGGGGGGGGGGGGGGGGGGGGGACTTGGATAGGGATATGGGATGCCCATGGAATTAATCATTGCTATCATATTTAAAGAATTCAATACACTTTGAACAAAGGTAGAGCCTGAAGATTTAATGTGCATGTTAGATTAAGTATAAATCTTCTCCTGCATCTTCATGCAGACTGTTACTCCTCCTGCATCTCCATGCAGACTACTGTCCGCCCGATAATCCGGCCGAAAAGTCCGATCGTGTGTACGTGGCATTAGAATTCTATCACTAGACCTCCTCTGTAACGCTAAACAGGTAACCTGTAATAAATGTTTAAAGCATCACTTATGGAGTTTTTTTAAGTATCATAGTTTGTCGCCATTCCATAAGCGTGCACAATTTTAAAGCGTGACATGTTGGGTATCTATTTACTCGGCGTAACATCTTTTATATTTTACAAAACAATTGGGTTATATATTATGTTTTTTCTTTTTTTTTTTGCATTAAAATAATAATTAAAAATGAATAAATAAAAATATATATATATATATATATATATATATATATATATATATATATATATATATATATATATATAGGAAGGCCAGCATGGTGGCCTGCAATTATGGGAGGAGCCCGGAGGGTATAAATACCAGACCTCTCCACGAGGCTGGTGTCGGTTCTAGCGCGCCGTATTACACGTCACCAGGCCGACAAGCAACTCAGTACACGTTCCTGAGTTGTCCGACGCTCCTCGTTCCAGATTACGGATTCGATTCCCGATCGCACCCCCAGTTCGTTCCGCTTCAGCGTCGCAGGTAGGATTTATGCTTTTTCGTCGCTACGTCGAAACCCCTGTTTTTCCACTGAGTCATTTCAACTACCATGCTATTGTTTGTTTGTTTTCTACCCCACAATTCACCCCACTTCCACTGGTTATTACGCCCGCCACCCAGTGCAAGCATCCCCTCACTCACACGTCCACCACAACACCCCCCCCCCCCCCTGCCCCCCCCCCCCAAAAACAAAAACCCCCCCCCCCCCCCCCCACCCCCCCCCCCCCCCCCCACCCCGCCCCCCCCCCCCCCCCCAAAAAAAAAAAAAAAAAAAAAAAAAAAAAAACACACACACACACCCACCAGAGCATGTCACTGCACTCCCCACGCACTTCTTGCAACCACCGCAAGTTCGTGTAAATGGGCCCCCACACCTTGCAAACCTCAGCAAGACAGTCCACTCCTTGCCTTCCACGGCAACCCAGCCAATGTGAGGCACAGCCGCCCCCCCCGCACATCTTGCTTCACCGCAGGTTTGTGTCACGGCTCCCACATCCACCTCCTACATACCTCTGCAATCGTTGCAGCTCGATCTCCATTGGCCTCGCTGCCACAACTTCCCCAGTAGCAAACTTCAGCTACTCACGCCTTTCTCTATCCCTTTTCACCTTTCCCTTAGGTCAGTAAGTCGTCCCTTGGTCTCCTATACAACAGGATCGGACCACCCCTTTCTCTTTCCAGGTAATTTCGAGGGCTTGCATCTCTTCACCAGGGGGTCAACTACGGCCCCGAATCAGCTCTTGCAACCCATCTCTCACAAATAATTTCATGTCACCCCACCATAGGCACCAGGTCTCCCAGGCTTGACCCCAACAGAGACTCTATCACTAGGGCAGCAAGCAGGTGCGTAGGTTGTCGTTGTTTCAGTTTTCCATTCTCTTCACACACCTTTTCACTACATATCCCTGTCACACATACTTATTCGGCTCAGCACCAGGCGTTAGTAACTGTCACATACTTCTATGCATGTCACACTATTTTCGAAGCACAAGCCTTCACTACGCAGACAAGGTCACCTAATCTCATGACTTGCTGGCAGTGCAAGTATTAGCTGACCGAACCTACGTCATATTGCTACAGATCGAAACATTCCTACTTAGCAAACCAATCAGTAGCCACTCCCCCCAGTGCCGCCCTGGGGGGGCTCTGGTTAACCAGTCCGTGCCGAGCACAGACGGACACCCGAGCATCGGTTACCTGGCCAGTCACCTCCTGGCTTACCTCGGTTGTCACGCATTCTTTGAGTTCCACAGGCCAATGAAACAAACTCACCCAGCGCTCACGCGCATCCCCGATTCTCACCATACCGTCGAACGGTATCCTGCTTCGTTCACACATCTCCCCTTCCCATCCACGCAGAACACCATAGTTTTGATAAAAATTTCCAGGCGTTAGTAACTGTCACATACTTCTAGGCATATCACTCTATTTTTCGAAGCACAAGCCTTCACTACGCAGACAAGGTCACCTAATCTCATGACTTGCTGGCAGTGCAAGTATTAGCTGACCGAACCCACGTCAAATTACTACAGATCGAAACATTCCTACTTAGCAAAACCAATCAGTAGCCACTCCCCCCAGTGCCGCCCTGGGGGGGCTCTGGTTAACCAGTCCGTGCCGAGCACAGACGGACTACCGAGCATCAGCCACCCGGCCAGTCACCTCCTGGCTTACCTCGGGTGTCACGCATCCTCCGAGTTTACATATAGGCCCATGGAACATCCCACTCAGCGCACGCACGCAAACCGTTTGTCCCCAATGCCCGTCACACAGGCATCCCGCCCTGCCCCCCCTCCCCCCTTCATATTTCCGCAATCCACAAACACAGATACATCCTCTCCTGCCCTTCAAAACTTAAAACTCAAAAAAAAAAAAAAAAAAAAAAAAAAAAAGAAACGAGAGAAACATGCATCCCCCTCTTTTATTCTAGCAGACGCCATGTCTCTGGCCGGCAGCGACAATCTCAACCCCGCCCCATCACCTCCCGAAGCGGGCCCGGCAGACAACTTCGCACAAGCCTTCAGAGCTTGGACCATCCCCAGACTCTCAGCCGAGCTGAGGCGCAGGAACATCCCCTACCCCATCACGGCCAGGAAAGCTGAACTGTTCAGGCTACTGTTCCCAAGCCCATCCCCACCAAACCCACCAGACACGCAGGCATCACTACAATCAATTGCCTCGGCAGTGTCCCAGCTACACACGCTGGTCTCCTCCCTATCAACTACCATCTCTGACGTCCAGGCCAGAGTGGGGACCTTGGAGCTCCAGCAAGTTACCCCCACTCCACCAGCTGTCGCCCCCGCCACCCCCACATCATGCATTACAACAATCCGGACCCGATCCGACCATGTCCGCTATCCCTCACTGGTCTCAACTAACCCCAGTCTGAGTCACCACCTTCACGGCGCCACCAGTCTCATAAACCTCTCATTGTCACACAACACGCTGAAAGCCTACCAAGCTGCTTGGAGGACGTACCTACAGTTTCTGGACACATGCCACGGGGGGTCACCAGGGGACCTCCACCATATCCTAGCCTTCATTTCCCACTGCTACACTCGGCTGGCGTTATCACACAATACCATCAAACTTTATCTAGCCGGTATCCAGCACTTCATTTCCTTACAAGACCCTTCTAAACCATCTTTGTTCGCTTCCCACGCAGTCAAGGCAATCCTGCGCGGCATCCTCAAAAAACAGCCGCAGGTCAATGCCAAACGCCTCCCAGTAACCGGTGCCATTTTCCGGGATTTATCGATCATGCTCTCGCATTCCCCTTTTGGCCTTTTTCCCAGCCTGGTCATCCAGGCTGCCATGTACCTGGCCTTCTACGGCTTCTTACGGCCCAGCGAGTTTTCAGTTACTGGCCCTAGCTGCAAGACGCTACGCAGGCGGCACCTCGTACGCCATCAGACCTTTTTCATCCTGCACCTCGAGGCATCCAAAACGCAGCAGACTGGCCCAGGCATCGACATCAAACTGTTCGAAACTCTCAACGCCTGGTGCCCCGTGGCAGTTCTAGATCAGCTACTAGCACACCTACCTGATCCCTCACCTGACAGCCCGTTGCTACCATTTCCGGTCAGACCCCTTAGTAGCAATCAATTCGTCACGCACGTCAGGATTCTCCTCCGCAACTTAGGTCTTGACCCAGCGAAATTCTCAGGTCACTCCTTTCGCATCGGAGCAGCCTCCGCGGCCTCCCGCAATGGAGTCCCCGATCACGTGATCAGGAGGATGGGACGATGGAAGTCCACCTGTTTTGCCCGTTACATTCCCGATCCCCAGACCGAAATGTCCCGGGCCTTCAGTAACCTTGCCTTGTAGCATTTGCCGCTACCAAACAAATAAACCATTACCTCCCTAAAAACAAGTCTTTTGCGCCCTTTTCTTAACTACTCTCCTAGCAGAAAGGGCCTCACGGCCCAGCTCAACAGGGCTTACCTTACGGTAGACCAGGGCACACTTCAGGTCTAGTTTGTTGTCTGTCTTGTGGCGTGTTTATGTTTTGCTCCTTCACATCGTTATGGACCGAGGGCTCCGACCATAAATAGGAAGGCCAGCATGGTGGCCTGCAATTATGGGAGGAGCCCGGAGGGTATAAATACCAGACCTCTCCACGAGGCTGGTGTCGGTTCTAGCGCGCCGTACCCGCCCACCCATTCCCTTCTCAGAACACTCTGATATGGTTCTCTACAGAAACAGCCATTACTTCTCAGGTAAGCGCCCTTTTCTTAACTACTCTCCTAGCAGAAAGGGCCTCACGGCCCAGCTCAACAGGGCTTACCTTACGGTAGACCAGGGCACACTTCAGGTCTAGTTTGTTGTCTGTCTTGTGGCGTGTTTATGTTTTGCTCCTTCACATCGTTATGGACCGAGGGCTCCGACCATAAATATATATATATATATATATATATATATATATATATATATATATAGCTTAGGGGTTCTGCCTGCCAGTCAGGGACCCCCCCCCCCCCCCCACAAAAAAAAATAGGATTTTTATAACAGCTTACCTGTAAAAAACTTTTCTTGGAGTACAACACGGGACACAGAACAGAACAGCATAGTAATAACTATGTGGGTTATAGGCCACCTTCAGGTGATGGACACTGGCACACCCTAAACAGGAAGTTGTCTCCCTATATAACCCTCTCCCTTACAGGGGGCAACACAGTTTTGTAGCAAAGCAATATAACATATATCCAGAAGAGAGGGGAGGGACCTCTGTGTCCCGTGATGTACTCCAAGAAAAGGATTTTACAGGTAAGCTGTTATAAAAATCCTATTTTCTTTATCGTACATCACGGGACACAGAGCAGCATAGTAATAACTATGTGGGATGTCCCAAAGCAATGCAAACTGAGATGAGGGAGACACAAAAAAATCAGGGCGCCATCAGACTTGAGGACCTATACCGCTGCCCGCAGCACACTGCACCCAAAGGCAATATCCTCATGCCTTTTTACATCCACCTGATAGAATCTAGTGAATGTATGGACTGAAGACCAAGTTGCGGCCTTGCAGATTTGAGCCATGGAGGCTTAGTGATGCACTGCCCATGAAGCACTAACTGCTCTTGTAGAGTGTGCTTTGATTTGAAAAGGTGGAACTCGTATAATAACTTGTCGACTCCATCTAGACAAAGTAGATTTTGATGCTGCCTGTCCTTTCCTAGGACCTTCTGGCAGCACAAATAGAACATCAGTCTTCCGAAACTGAGCAGTCGCTTTTAAATAGACTTTGACTGCTCTCACTACATCAAGACAATGTAGTGACTTCTCTTTCCTAGAACAGGGTTCTGGAGAAAATGAAGGTAGAACAATATCTTGAATATATAAAGTGTGGCGCTCAAAATGTTCAATAATGAATGCCGAACATATAGTGTGAGATGATATACAATGATGTAATAGGTGTACATGAAAATTATATCAAAATAATAAGTGTCTAAGGCCCCTTTCACACGAGGCAGACTCCGCTTGCACGGAGCCCGCCTCTGTCCGTCGGCTCAGCGGGAGATCTCTCCGTTGTCATCCGCTGAGCCAGCGGATGACAAGCCTCTCTCCGCTCACTGAGCGGGGAGGGGCTTGCGAGCGCCGCTGGTCTCTATGGAGAGATCGGATGAAAACGGACAGTGTGTCCGTTTTCATCAGATCTCACCCGATCCGCCAGCGACGGATCTGGACGTAGAGCCATCCGTCTGCTTTTGGCGGATCGGACCGGGTCGGATGTCAGCGGACATGTCTCCGCTGACATCCGACGCTCCATAGGCTAACATGGAGCGCCCGTTCAGATCCGCCGTCAAAACTGACAGGCGGATCTGAACAGTCCGTCCATGTGAAAGGGGCCTAACACACAAATGACCAATGTTAAATTATAAAGACACTGGATATGGTGGGAAACATCACACAGTGACCATAATATGACCCAAAATAATCATAAATAGTGACAGTTATGAAAACACAAATAGGTGCAAAGAACGTGATCTATTATGAGTATCTCTAATGAACCAAAGATGGATGTTAAAAATCACCTAAAAAGTTCTAAAATAAATCTACAACTATAAATGATACACCAAATTGTGACATAAGTAGGTGTTGTAGGAGACATAAAGTGACTTGTGCAGCTTGTCTGAAGGGGTCCGCCACCAATTGGAAGAAGGCTTACCAACTGTCGTGGACTCAGGTAGGCTTACGCCGTATGAGTCAAATGCGCTGGATGGTGTTTTGATTACACCGATAAGAACAGCAACTCCCGGCTAAGATGCACAGTAACCACGGGCAAGGCCTTGCACTAGATGATCCAGAGAAACTCAAGGTGAAGATAATGAGCGGTGTATGGTTCATCCACGGTGGTGTTACCGACAATAAAAGAGTGAAACCATATAGTGTAATAACGTCAAGCGATTAAAATTTATTAAAATCAGATAGATGGGTACTCACATGTACAAAAAAACATTAAGGCATATATAAGATTCTGGCAGCAGTGGCATCAGCAAATCGTGTCCCGACGCGTTTAGCCTCAGTAAGGCATCATCTGGGAGTTTTTCTCTGGATCTTTGGGGACGTTTGACCTCAGAAAACGAGGAGATGGGAACTCTCTGAACTCGAGTTTGTAACCTAGAGCTACCGTGGAGATGACCCATCTGTCCTGAAACTCTTCCTGCCAGACCCCTGAGATTTGCAGAAGTCTTCCCCCCACCCGATCGTGTGGGGGCGCCCCTTCATAGAGAGGCCTTAGTATTCTGCTTTGTAAATTTCCTTCCCCAGGACTTCTTCTGTCCCTGAGCTTGACCTTGAGGTTTACCTCTTGAACCTGGCAGCGGAGGCCGTCGCCACTTCCTAGAGGCTGATGCCCCAGGCAGAGGAGAAGAGGCCCGTTTAAATGAGAGCCACTTACTCCTTCTCTTAACTGGTAAAAGAGTACTTTTCCCATTTGAAATCTTTTGGATGTATTTGTCCAAATCATCCCTGAACAGCCGTTCTCGGTGAAACAGAACCAGTCAAAAGCTTTTTGCATGGCGCCTCGGCTGACCAATTTTTCAACCACAGGATCCTACGCATATGCACTAGCAAGAGTGTAATGCGTGATGCCCGATATATAGAATCCTTAATAGCGTCAACTGCAAAATATAGTGCCCTTGGCAGCTCGGCTAACTCTTGAGCCTGCTGAGTGGGGATAACTTTAAGCACCTGCTTCAGCTGGTCTTTTAGGGATTGACAAATGCCTATTGCTGCAATTGCAGGCTGAGTTACTGCACCTGCCAAGGAAAAAGAGGTTTTCAACAAGAATTCCATCTTTGTATTCACTGGGTCCCTCAACATCTGGGCATTGTCCACCGGATAAGTTAAGCTTTTATTCACACCAGATATAACAGCATCAACTGAATTTTTCCTCCATAGGATAAAGCGTTGAAAACTTTTTAGGAGGAAGAAAATGCCTATCTGGGTGGTCCCATTCAGCATATATGAGTTTCTCTAGCAACGTATGGACAGGAAAGGCATGTAGGGCCTGAGTCGGTTTTAAAGAACCCAAAGAAGAAGCGGGTCTTTCGGCCAACTCAATTAAGGGTAGCCTGAACGGACCATACCTATAAGGGATTGCACCAGCAGTTTTTCAGACTGAGGCTGAAAAAGTTTCTTCTACAGTTGATTCTTCAGATGGGGAATCATTAGACTGTCCTTTATCCTGATCCCCTGAGGGTGATTCATCTGCCTCTGCCTACTGTTCCCCTGTATCAAGGCCCAAGGCGGGGAGGGGGATCTATCGCGTTTTCTTCCAATCTGGGAAGAGAATGCGATTAAAGCAGTTAACCTTTCTTCTAGCCCCACCAAGGCTGAGGATAAGGCTTCTTCAGTGACATAAACAGGGGCTGAAATGTTGAACGCAGCTGCAACACCTGGCAATCCCAATGACTCACCCTGTCCAGCCACCTCTGGTCTATCGGGAGAGGATGGTACTGTGGGTGGATGAGCGGGATCCTCATAGCCTGAAGGTGATGTCCTTGGTCCCTTTTTGGGGGTGATTGAACTCCCCTTTCTGGAAGGCATAGTCCCAAGCACAAAAGCAGAGGTACTATAACACAATGCACCCAATGCTGAGCTATAGTCCAGCAATCAAATGCTGCTATTAATGTTCAGCCTGATGCTGAAGTAAATGTGTCCAGGAAATGCCAGCATACACCAACCTACATGCCCCCTAGTCTGCTCCTGTGTCCTTCCTGCCAACCGCGTTTGTTAAGGACTCGGCAGCCCCGCGATTAGCGCTGTGTGACATAATGGCTGCTGACCATGAAGACGCTGCCGTTTAAGCCATGCCCTCTCCCACACACGCCCCTTACCTTCAAACCAATTCCCGCGCACAGGTGCCGGTTGGATCCGCCATATGAGCGGATCTGGAGTGAGGAGGGATGGCCAGGGGGGAAGAGGAGGAAGGAAGAGAGCCGTTGTGCGGGGGCACGGCCGTCCACCGTAGCTTCTACCCCAGTTCCTGGAGGGAGAATAAAGCCGCATTGCCCCTGAAGGGGATGCTAAGACCTCTTCTAGGAACACCAAAGGATTCCCCCCTCCTTTCAGTGGATGAGATCGACTCCTGGAGAAGCCTGGCTGTCTCCTGTTGACACTGAGCAAGATACTGAGCAGCATGGCGAGGTATGTGTTTTTACCCCATCTGGTGGTGAAAATTAGGCATGACAATATTTAACTCAAAGAAAGAAATCCATTAGTGAACTTGAAGTTCCTTAGGATTTTACTTACCTTTTCCCACCGCTGGATTCTGTGGTATAACCAGGGAGGCAACTTCCTGTTTATGATGTGCCAGTGTCCATCACCTGAAGGTGGCCTATAACCCACATAGTTAATACTATGCTGCTCTGTGTCCCTTGATGTACGATAAAGAAAAGATTTTTTTCTTGCCAATTATTTTTTGGGGTGCAGTGTCACATTCGCAGCACTTAGGGGTTTATGCTGGGACCAGTACTCCTTCACTTTTGGGGGAGGGGGGTCACATCACTCAAAAGTGAATGACTACAAGTCCCAGCATTTAACCCCTGATATATAAGGGTGTGACCCCATAGATTTCACGGGTTCATGCTGGGACTTGTAGTTCTTCACTAGTTGGGGGGGTGGGGTGGGCGTGGAGGTGTCACATCTATAGCTACAAAACTATCAACAAATTTGCCAAGTGTATAAATAGTACAAGGAGTGCAGCAGCAGCTTACTTGGAAGCCACTCCTCCTCCTATTTCAGGAAGCCCCGTGGAAACAGAGGGCTCGACTGTGCTGCACTGACACATAAACGGGGACAACACCGGAGCCTGGTGAGCCAGGGGTGAGAGCAGCGGGCTGTGACTGGTGTCATACAGCGGGACGATGGCTCTGCTAAGGCCAGAGAGGGGGTGTGAGCTGAGGGCGTGTCCTGGGTAGGGCTGTGCCGCTGTTCGGTGTTCGATACAGTTCAACCGTGGGCTGACAACCAGCGAGTGGGGCTGACACACAGGGGTGGGGCTGACACCCAGCAGGGGGAGTGGAACCTCATCTCCAGTGACAGCTCGGATTGTATTCCGGGACACTGTATCTGTGATCTTACCTTTGGTCATAGACTATAGATGCCCTGACTTGGACTGGCAGTAGACCACGTGTCCCGGATTGCCTGGGACAGTCGGACATTTTGCAGGTCTGTCCCGGGTCCCGGAAATGAAGGTGCCTGGCCTCCAACCTGCCCTCATAGGCGGTCCAACACACAACTGAAAAATATACCGTTCTCCAACCTCCCCTCAAAGCCGGTCCAAAACACGCCTGAAAAAAAAGATACTGGTCTCCACCCTCCCCTTATAGCACGTCCAACACACGCCTGAAAAAAAAATACCGGCCTCGACCCTCCCCTTTTTGCCGATCCAACACATCTACTGAAAATGGTTAACTCTCCTTCCCTTCCCCCTCACTTTCCTTTTCCTTCCCCTTACCCTCCAAAGGGATCCTCCTTCTTTCTCAGCACAGACTTGGGACCGGCCACGGTGGAGTTACCAAATGCTTAAAATGGTTCCCTTTCCTGCGAAAAGTAGTTAGGCATATTTGCTATTTTCTCGTCTCCAGACAATTCACCGTAATCTGGGCGAACAGGTCCTGCTGTCTGTCCTCCATAAAGGGATACACCCTCTTCCCACACTTTACAGTCGAGACTACTCAAACCGACGGGACAGCAGAGAAGAGAATTACAGCAAACACTGTACTTTCATGTAATGTAGTCCCAAAGTGGTCTACAACCTTTTTTAGCCCTTTGCACAGAAGAGAACTGCCTAAAGCTCATTCTTTGAGCATGTGTCTTTCTCGTCTTTCCCTCCAAAGGGACCCTCCTCCTTTCTCAGCACGGATTTGGGACCGGCCACGGTAGAGTTACCAAATACTTGGTAATACACAGATGGCGTACACAGTTGGTCTATACAGATGGTATACATAGATGTTATACACAGATGGTGTACACAGTTGGTCTATACAGATGGTATACATAGATGTTATACACAGATGGTGTACACAGTTGGTATATACAGATGGTATACATAGATGTTATATACAGATGGTATACAGAACGCCCCACAGAAATGTCCTGCTTGTGTGATTGGCTGACTGGTTTTCCCATAAGTCTGCACTAAGATACAAATCAGATTTCAGGCATCCCCTGCAACAAAAATTTCATTTTTGGTGGGATACTCTCTGAGGCTGGGTTTACACTGGATGATGATCCGGCTCACAGCAGGGGTCCGGTCAGATTTCAGCCGGAATTTTGAGCTGAATTCGGACCTGAAAGGGATGAAAAGACGCACAGTGCTCCTGGGCAATTCGCTCCGGAGCCGCTGCAGAGATATGTGAACTGGCTCCATAGAGTATGGAGGGATGGCTGAGCATGGATGGATGTGACTGCAATTGTTTGTAGTGCCCACAGCTCTGCTGCCATCCGATCTCTCCCCTCCACTGTACAGATCAGTACACAGAGGGGAGAGAGGAACCGGTGTCATGACATGACATGTCATTTGACGGAGCGATCACGTGGTAAATGGCCGCCGGGTGTACAAAGATGGCTGCCGCTCCGAAGCTAGGCCAAGGCAGCGGAGCGCTCAACGGATCGCGTGGTGTGCCGATCAGAACAGGTTGACCCTTTCACTTCACAATTATGTGCCACTTTGTGCTGGTCTATCACATAAAATCGAAAAAAAATACATTTGTTTTTGGTTGTAACATGACAAAATGTTGACAATTTCAAGGAGTATGAAAACTTTTTCAAGACACTGTACATCTTCCTGCAGACACTTCACTTAGTTCTTCTTAACCTCCCTGGCGGTATTCCAGAGTCTGGCTTGGGGTGGAATTTCAGTACCATTAGCGGTAACCCTGAGCCAGGCTCGGGATCGCATTACAGGATACAGGGAGAGTTACTTACCTTGTCCCCTGGATCCTACGATGTCTCCCCGCTGTGTGTGCGAGCTCCTCCGCTCGATTCACCTTGCCTCCATCTCCGTACACCTCCCTAACCTAATTCTCTGAACACCTTCGTAACCTCCTTCTCCAAGCTCCTTCCTTACCTCCTTCTCCGCTCGCTTTCCTTACCTTCTTCTCCGTACGCTTTCCTTACCTCCTTCTCCGTACGCTTTCCTTACCTCCTTCTCCGTACGCTTTAATTACCTCCTTCTCCGTACGCTTTACTTACCTCCTTCTCCGTACGCTTTCCTTACCTCCTTCTCCTGTACGCTTTACTTTTTTTTTTTTAAACAAGAAGTTGTAAGCTTTCCTTACTTCCTTCTCCTGTACGCTTTACTTTTTTTTTTTTAACAAGAAGTTGTACGCTTTCCTTACCTCCTTCTCCTGTACGCTTTCCTTACCTCCTTCTCCGTACGCTTTACTTTTTTTTTAACAAGAAGTTGTACGCTTTCCTTACCTCCTTCTCCATATGCTTGCATTACCTCCTTCTCCGTATGCTTGCCTTACCTCATTCTCCGTATGCTTGCCTTACCTCCTTCTCCGTTCGCTTTCGGTCAGAGGCGGCTGCCGACGCGCTACAGGAGACGGTCAGAGGCGGCTGCCGACGCGCTACAGGAGACGGTCAGAGGCGGCTGCCGACGCGCTACAGCAGACGGTCAGAGGCGGCTGCCGACGCGCTACAGGAGACGGTCAGAGGCGGCTGCCGACGCGCTACAGGAGACGGTCAGAGGCGGCTGCCGACGCGCTACAGGAGACGGTCAGAGGCGGCTGGCGACGCGCTACAGGAGACGGTCAGAGGCGGCTGCCGACGCGCTACAGGAGACGGTCAGAGGCGGCTGCCGACGCGCTACAGGAGACGGTCAGAGGCGGCTGCCGAGCGTACAGGAGACGGTCAGAGGCGGCTGCCGACGCGCTACAGGAGACGGTCAGAGGCGGCTGCCGACGCGCTACAGGAGACGGTCAGAGGCGGATGCCGACGCGCTACAGGAGACGCGCTAACAGGAGACGGTCAGAGGCGGCTGCCGACGCGCTACAGGAGACGGTCAGAGGCGGATGCCGACGCGCTACAGGAGACGGTCAGAGGCGGCTGGCGACGCGCTACAGGAGACGGTCAGAGGCGGCTGCCGACGCGCTACAGGAGACGGTCAGAGGCGGCTGCCGACGCGCTACAGGAGACGGACAGAGGCGGCTGCCGACGCGCTACAGGTGACGGTCAGAGGCGGCTGGCGACGCGCTACAGGAGACGGTCAGAGGCGGCTGCCGACGCGCTACAGGAGACGGTCAGAGGCGGCTGCCGACGCGCTACAGGAGACGGTCAGAGGCGGATGCCGACGCGCTACAGGAGACGGTCAGAGGCGGCTGCCGACGCGCTACAGGAGACGGTCAGAGGCGGCTGCCGACGCGCTACAGGAGACGGTCAGAGGCGGATGCCGACGCGCTACAGGAGACGGTCAGAGGCGGCTGCCGACGCGCTACAGGAGACGGTCAGAGGCGGCTGGCGACGCGCTACAGGAGACGGTCAGAGGCGGCTGGCGAAGCGCTACAGGAGACGGTCAGAGGCGGCTGCCGACGCGCTACAGGAGACGGTCAGAGGCGGCTGCCGACGCGCTACAGGAGACGGTCAGAGGCGGATGCCGACGCGCTACAGGAGACGGTCAGAGGCGGCTGCGACGCGCTACAGGAGACGGTCAGAGGCGGCTGCCGACGCGCTACAGGAGACGGTCAGAGGCGGATGCCGACGCGCTACAGGAGACGGTCAGAGGCGGCTGCCGACGCGCTACAGGAGACGGTCAGAGGCGGCTGCCGACGCGCTACAGGAGACGGTCGGAGGCGGATGCCGACGCGCTACAGGAGACGGTCAGAGGCGGCTGGCGACGCGCTACAGGAGACGGTCAGAGGCGGCTGCCGACGCGCTACAGGAGACGGTCAGAGGCGGCTGCCGACGCGCTACAGGAGACGGTCAGAGGCGGCTGGCGACGCGCTACAGGAGACGGTCAGAGGCGGCTGGCGACGCGCTACAGGAGACGGTCAGAGGCGGCTGCCGCCGCGCTACAGGAGACGGTCAGAGGCGGCTGCCGACGCGCTACAGGAGACGGTCAGAGGCGGATGCCGACGCGCTACAGGAGACGGTCTGAGGCGGCTGCCGACGCGCTACAGGAGACGGTCAGAGGCGGCGGGAGGCGGCAGGAGACGGACAGAGGCGGCTGCCGAAGCGCTACAGGAGTCGGTCAGCGATGCGGCTGCCGACGCGCTACAGGAGACGGTCGCACAGGAGGATGCCGACGCGCTACAGGAGACGGTCAGAGGCGGCTGGCGACGCGCTACAGGAGACGGTCAGAGGCGGCTGCCGACGCGCTACAGGAGACGGTCAGAGGCGGCTGCCGACGCGCTACAGGAGACGGTCAGAGGCGGCTGCCGACGCGCTACAGGAGACGGTCAGAGGCGGATGCCGACGCGCTACAGGAGACGGTCAGAGGCGGCTGCCGACGCGCTACAGGAGACGGTCAGAGGCGGATGCCGACGCGCTACAGGAGACGGTCGGAGGCGGCTGCCGACGCGCTACAGGAGACGGTCGGAGGCGGATGCCGACGCGCTACAGGAGACGGTCAGACAGGAGACTACAGGAGACGGTCGGAGGCGGATGCCGACGCGCTACAGGAGACGGTCAGAGGCGGCTGCCGACGCGCTACAGGAGACGGTCAGAGGCGGCTGGCGACGCGCTACAGGAGACGGTCAGAGGCGGCTGGCGACGCGCTACAGGAGACGGTCAGAGGCGGCTGGCGACGCGCTACAGGAGACGGTCAGAGGCGGATGCCGACGCGCTACAGGAGACGGTCAGAGGCGGCTGCCGACGCGCTACAGGAGACGGTCAGAGGCGGCTGCCGACGCGCTACAGGAGCCGGTCAGAGGCGGCTGCCGACGCGCTACAGGAGACGGTCAGAGGCGGCTGGCGACGCGCTACAGGAGACGGTCAGAGGCGGCTGCCGACGCGCTACAGGAGACGGTCAGAGGCGGCTGCCGACGCGCTACAGGAGACGGTCAGAGGCGGCTGCCGAAGCGCTACAGGAGACGGTCAGAGGCGGATGCCGACGCTCTACAGGAGACGGTCAGAGGCGGCTGCCGCCGCGCTACAGAGACGGTCAGAGACGGCTGGCGACGCGCTACAGGAGACGGTCAGAGGCGGCTGCCGACTCGCTACAGGAGACGGTCAGAGGCGGCTGCCGACGCGCTACAGGAGACGGTCAGAGGCGGCTGCCGACGCGCTACAGGAGACGGTCAGAGGCGGCTGCCGACGCGCTACAGGAGACGGTCAGAGGCGGCTGCCGACGCGCTACAGGAGACGGTCAGAGGCGGCTGGCGACGCGCTACAGGCGACGGTCAGAGGCGGCTGCGACGCGCTACAGGAGACGGTCAGAGGCGGCTGCCGCGCTACAGGAGACGGTCAGAGGCGGCTGCCGACGCGCTACAGGAGACGGTCAGCCGACGCGCTACAGGAGACGGTCAGAGGCGGCTGCCGACGCGCTACAGGAGACGGTCAGAGGCGGCTGCCGACGCGCTACAGGAGACGGTCAGAGGCGGCTGATGCCGACGCGCTACAGAGACGGTCAGAGGCGGCTGCCGACGCGCTACAGGAGACGGTACAGAGGCAGAGGCTGCCGACGCGCTACAGGAGACGGTCAGAGGCGGCTGCCGACGCGCTACAGGAGACGTCAGAGGCGGATGCCGACGCGCTACAGGAGACGGTCAGAGGCGGCTGCCGACGCGCTACAGGAGACGGTCAGAGGCGGATGCCGACGCGCTACAGGAGACGGTCAGAGGCGGCTGCCGACGCGCTACAGGAGACGACGCGCTACAGGAGACGGTCAGAGGCGGCTGCCGACGCGCTACAGGAGACGGTCAGAGGCGGCTGCCGACGCGCTACAGGAGACGGTCGCGCTACAGAGACGGTCAGAGGCGGCTGCTACAGGATGCCGACGCGCTACAGGAGACGGTCAGAGGCGGCTGCCGACGCGCTACAGGAGACGGTCAGAGGCGGATGACGACGCGCTACAGGAGACGGTCAGAGGCGGCTGCCGACGCGCTACAGGAGACGGTCAGAGGCGGCTGCCGAGGCGGCTGCCGACGCGCTACAGGAGACGGTCGGAGGCGGCTGCCGACGCGCTACAGGAGACGGTCAGAGGCGGATGCCGACGCGCTACAGGAGACGGTGAGAGGCGGCTGCCGACGCGCTACAGGAGACGGTCAGAGGCGGATGCCGACGCGCTACAGGAGACGGTCAGAGGCGGATGCCGACGCGCTACAGGAGACGGTCAGAGGCGGCTGCCGACGCGCTACAGGAGACGGTCAGAGGCGGCTGCCGACGCGCTACAGGAGACGGTCAGAGGCGGCTGGCGACGCGCTACAGGAGACGGTCAGAGGCGGATGCCGACGCGCTACAGGAGACGGTCAGAGGCGGCTGCCGACGCGCTACAGGAGACGGTCAGAGGCGGATGCCGACGCGCTACAGGAGACGGTCAGAGGCGGCGCTACAGGAGACGGTCAGAGGCGGATGCCGACGCGCTACAGGAGGACGGTCAGGAGGCGGCTGCCGACGCGTCAGAGGCGGCTGCGACGCGCTACAGGAGACGGTCAGAGGCGGCTGGCGACGCGCTACAGGAGACGGTCAGACGCGCTACAGGAGACGGTCAGAGGCGGCTGCCGACGCGCTACAGGAGACGGTCAGAGGCGGCTGCCGACGCGCTACAGGAGACGGTCAGAGGCGGAGCGACGCGCTGCCGACGACGCGCTACAGGAGACGGTCAGAGGCGGCTGCCGACGCGCTACAGGAGACGGTCAGAGGCGGCTGCCGACGCGCTACAGGAGACGGTCAGACGCGCTACAGGAGACGGTCAGAGGCGGCTGCCGACGCGCTACTACAGAGACGGTCAGAGGCGGCTGCCGACTCGCTACAGGAGACGGTCAGAGGCGGATGCCGACGCGCTACAGGAGACGGTCAGAGGCGGCTGCCGACGAGGCGCATACAGGAGACGGTCAGAGGCGGATGCCGACGCGCTACAGGAGACGGTCAGAGGCGGCTGCCGACGCGCTACAGGAGACGGTCAGAGGCGGCTGCCGACGCGCTACATGAGACGGTCAGAGGCGGCTGCCGACGCGCTACAGGAGACGGTCAGAGGCGGATGCCGACGCGCTACAGGAGACGGTCAGAGGCGGCTGCCGACGCGCTACAGGAGACGGTCAGAGGCGGATGCCGACGCGCTACAGGAGACGGTCAGAGGCGGCTGACGACGCGCTACAGGAGACGGTCAGAGGCGGATGCCGACGCGCTACAGGAGACGGTCAGAGGCGGATGCCGACGCGCTACAGGAGACGGTCAGAGGCGGCTGCCGACGCGCTACAGGAGACGGTCACAGGCGGATGGCGACGCGCTACAGGAGACGGTCAGAGGCGGCTGCCGACTCGCTACAGGAGACGGTCAGAGGCGGATGCCGACGCGCTACAGGAGACGGTCAGAGGCGGCTGCCGACGCGCTACAGGAGACGGTCAGAGGCGGCTGCCGAAGCGCTACAGGAGACGGTCAGAGGCGGCTGCCGACGCGCTACAGGAGACGGTCAGAGGCGGCTGCCGACGCGCTACAGGAGACGGTCAGAGGCGGATGCCGACGCGCTACAGGAGACGGTCAGAGGCGGCTGCCGACGCGCTACAGGAGACGGTCAGAGGCGGCTGCCGACGCGCTACAGGAGAGGTCAGAGGATGCCGACGCGCTACAGGAGACGGTCAGAGGCGGCTGCCGACGCGCTACAGGAGACGGTCAGAGGCGGATGCCGACTCGCTACAGGAGACGGTCAGAGGCGGCTGCGACGCGCTACAGGAGACGGTCAGAGGCGGCTGCCGACGCGCTACAGGAGACGGTCAGAGGCGGATGGCGACGCGCTACAGGAGACGGTCAGAGGCGGATGCCGACGCGCTACAGGAGACGGTCAGAGGCGGATGCCGACGCGCTACAGGAGACGGTCAGAGGCGGCTGCCGACGCGCTACAGGAGACGGTAAGAGGCGGATGCCGACGCGCTACAGGAGACGGTCAGAGGCGGCTGCCGACGCGCTACAGGAGACGGTCAGAGGCTACAGTGAGACGGTCAGGCTGCCGACGCGCTACAGGAGACGGTCGGAGGCGGATGCCGACGCGCTACATGAGACGGTCAGAGGCGGCTGACATGCCGACGCGCTACAGGAGACGGTCAGAGGCGGCTGGCGACGCGCTACAGGTCAGAGGCTACAGGAGACGGTCAGAGGCGGATGCCGACGCGCTACAGGAGACGGTCAGAGGCGGATGCCGACCGCTACAGGAGACGGTCAGAGGCGGCTGGCGACGCGCTACAGGAGACGGTCAGAGGCGGCTGCCGACGCGCTACAGGAGACGGTCAGAGGCGGCTGCCGACGCGCTACAGGAGACGGTCAGAGGCGGATGCCGACGCGCTACAGGAGACGGTCAGAGGCGGCTGCCGACGCGCTACAGGAGACGGTCAGAGGCGGCTGGCGACGCGCTACAGGAGACGGTCAGAGGCGGCTGCCGACGCGCTACAGGAGACGGTCAGACGGCGGACGGTCAGAGGCGGCCGACGCGCTACAGGAGAGACGGTCAGATGCCGACAGCGCAGGGACGGTCAGAGGCTGGCCGACGCGCTACAGCTACAGGAGACGGTCAGAGGCGGCTACAGGGGCCGACGCGCTACAGAGGCGGCTGCCGACGCGCTACAGGAGACGGTCAGAGGCGCGCTACAGGAGACGGTGCCGACGCGCAACAGGAGACGGTCAGAGGCGGATGCCGACGCGCTACAGGAGACGGTCAGAGAGGCGGCTGCCGACGCGCTACAGGATGCTACAGAGACGACGCGCTACAGAGGCGGCTGCCGACGCGCTACAGGAGACGGCAGAGGCGGCTGCCGACGCGCTACAGGAGACGGTCAGAGGCGGCTGCCGACGCGCTACAGAGAGACGGTCAGGAGGTCGGCGGATGCCGACGCGCTACAGGAGACGGTCAGAGGCGGATGCCGACGCGCTACAGGAGGCGGTCAGAGGCGGCTGCCGACGCGCTACAGGAGACGGTCAGAGGCGGATGGCGACGCGCTACAGGAGACGGTCAGAGGCGGATGCCGACGCGCTACAGGAGACGGTCAGAGGCGGCTGCCGACGCGCTACAGGAGACGGTCAGAGGCGGCTGGCGACGCGCTACAGGAGACGGTCAGAGGCGGCTGCGACGCGCTACAGGAGACGTCAGAGGCGGCTGCCGACGCGCTACAGGAGACGGTCAGAGGCGGCTGCCGCGCTACAGGAGACGGTCAGAGGCGGCTGCCGACGCGCTACAGGAGACGGTCAGACGCGCTACAGGAGACGGTCAGAGGGCGGCTGCCGACGCGCTACAGGAGACGGTCAGAGGCGGATGCCGACGCGCTACAGGAGACGGTCAGAGGCGGCTGCCGACGCGCTACAGGAGACGGTCAGAGGCGGCTGGCCACGCGCTACAGGAGACGGTCAGAGGAGGATGCCGACGCGCTACAGGCGACGGTCAGAGGCGGCTGCCGACGCGCTACAGGAGACGGTCAGAGGCGGATGGCGACGCGCTACAGGAGACGGTCAGAGGCGGCTGCCGACGCGCTACAGGAGACGGTCAGAGGCGGCTGCCGAAGCGCTACAGGAGACGGTCAGAGGCGGCTGGCGAAGCGCTACAGGAGACGGTCAGAGGCGGCTGCCGACGCGCTACAGGATGCCGACGCGCTACAGGAGACGGTCAGAGGCGGATGCCGACGCGCTACAGGAGACGGTCAGAGGCGGCTGCCGACGCGCTACAGGAGACGGTCAGAGGCGGATGCCGACGCGCTACAGGAGACGGTCAGAGGCGGCTGCCGACGCGCTACAGGAGACGGTCAGAGGCGGATGCCGACGCGCTACAGGAGACGGTCAGAGGCGGCTGGTGACGACGCGCTACAGGAGACGGTCAGAGGCGGCTGCCGACGCGCTACAGGAGACGGTCAGAGGCGGCTGCCGACGCGCTACAGGAGACGGTCAGAGGCGGCTGCCGACGCGCTACAGGAGACGGTCAGAGGCGGCTGCCGACGCGCTACAGAGACGGTCAGAGGCGGCTGCCGACGCGCTACAGGAGACGGTCAGAGGCGGCTGCCGACGCGCTACAGGAGACGGTCAGAGGCAGATGCCGACGCGCTACAGGAGACGGTCAGAGGCGGCTGCCGACGCGCTACAGGAGACGGTCAGAGGCGGCTGGCGACGCGCTACAGGAGACGGTCAGAGGCGGATGCCGACGCGCTACAGGAGACGGTCAGAGGCGGCTGCCGAAGCGCTACAGGAGACGGTCAGAGGCGGCTGCGACGCGCTACAGGAGACGGTCAGAGGCGGCTGCCGACGCGCTACAGGAGACGGTCAGAGGCGGTCAGAGGCTGCCGAGGCGCTACAGGAGACGGTCAGAGGCGCCTGCCGACGCGCTACAGGAGACGGTCAGAGGCGGCTGCCGACGCGCTACAGGAGACGGTCAGAGGCGGCTGCCGACGCGCTACAGACGGTCAGAGGCGGCTGCCGACGCGCTACAGGAGAGGAGACGGTACAGGAGACGGTCAGAGGGCTGCCGACGCGCTACAGGAGACGGTCAGAGGCGGCTGCCGACGCGCTACAGGAGACGGTCAGAGGCGGATGCCGACGCGCTACAGGAGACGGTCGGAGGCGGCTGCCGACGCGCTACAGGAGACGGTCAGAGGCGGCTGCCGACGCGCTACAGGAGACGGTCACAGAGGCGGATGCCGACGCGCTACAGGAGACGGTCAGAGGCGGCTGCCGAAGCGCTACAGGAGACGGTCAGAGGCGGATGGCGACGCGCTACAGGAGACGGTCAGAGGCGGATGCCGACGCGCTACAGGAGAGGTCAGAGAGGCTGCCGACGCGCTACAGGAGACGGTCAGAGGCGGCTGGCGACGCGCTACAGGAGACGGTCGGAGGCGGCTGCCGACGCGCTACAGGAGACGGTCAGAGGCGGCTTGCGACGCGCTACAGGAGACGGTCAGAGGCGGCTGCCGACGCGCTACAGGAGACGGTCAGAGGCGGCCGACGCGCTACAGGAGACGGTCAGAGGCGGCTGGCGACGCGCTACAGGAGACGGTCAGAGGCGGATGCCGACGCGCTACAGGAGACGGTCAGAGGCGGCTGCCGACGCGCTACAGGAGTCGGTCAGAGGCGGCTGCCGACGCGCTACAGGAGACGGTCAGAGGCGGCTGCCGACGCGCTACAGGAGACGGTCAGAGGCGGCTGCCGACGCGCTACAGGAGACGGTCAGAGGCGGCTGCCGACGCGCTACAGGAGACGGTCAGAGGCGGATGCCGACGCGCTACAGGAGACGGTCAGAGGCGGCTGCCGACGCGCTACAGGAGACGGTCAGAGGCGGATGCCGACGCGCTACAGGAGACGGTCAGAGGCGGATGCCGACGCGCTACAGGAGACGGTCAGAGGCGGCTGCCGACGCGCTACAGGAGACGGTCAGAGGCGGATGCCGACGCTCTACAGGAGACGGTCAGAGGCGGCTGCCGACGCGCTACAGGAGACGGTCAGAGGCGGCTGCCGACGCGCTACAGGAGACGGTCAGAGGCGGATGCCGACGCGCTACAGGAGACGGTCAGAGGCGGCTGCCGACGCGCTACAGGAGACGGTCGGAGGCGGATGCCGACGCGCTACAGGAGACGGTCAGGGACTGCCGACGCGCTACAGGAGACGGCCAGAGGCGTGCCGAGCGCTACAGGAGACGGTCAGAGGCGGATGCCGACGCGCTACAGAGACGGTCAGAGGCGGATGGCGACGCGCTACAGGAGACGGTCAGAGGCGGCTGCCGACGCGCTACAGGAGACGGTCAGAGGCGGATGGCGACGCGCTACAGGAGACGGTCAGAGGCGGCTGCCGACGCGCTACAGGAGACGGTCAGAGGCGGCTGCCGACGCGCTACAGGAGACGGTCAGAGGCGGCTGCCGACGCGCTACAGGAGACGGTCAGAGGCGGCTGCTACAGGAGACGGTCAGAGGCTGCCGACGCGCTACAGGAGACGGTCAGAGGCGGCTGCCGACGCGCTACAGGAGACGGTCAGAGGCGGACTCGCTACAGGAGACTGCGACGCGCTACAGGAGACGGTCAGAGGCGGCTGCCGACGCGCTACAGGAGACGGTCAGAGCGGATGCCGACGCGCTACAGGAGACGGTCAGAGGCGGCTGCCGACGCGCTACAGGAGACGGTCTGAGGCGGCTGCCGACGCGCTACAGGAGACGGTCAGAGGCGGCTGCCGACGCGCTACAGGAGACGGTCAGAGGCGGCTGCCGACGCGCTACAGGAGACGGTCAGAGGCGGACTGCCCTACAGAGACGGTCAGAGGCGGATGCCGACGCGCTACAGGAGACGGTCAGAGGCGGCTGCCGACGCGCTACAGGAGACGGTCAGAGGCGGTCTGCCGACGCGCTACAGGAGCTGATGCCGACGCGTCAGAGGCGGCTGCCGACGCGACGACGGTACAGAGGATGCCGACGGAGGTCAGAGGCGGCTGCCGACGCGCTACAGGAGACGGTCAGAGGCGGCTGCCGACGCGCTACAGGAGACGGTCAGAGGCGGCTGCCGACGCGCTACAGGAGACGGTCAGAGGCGGATGCCGACGCGCTACAGGAGACGGTCAGAGGCGGATGCCGACGCGCTACAGGAGACGGTCAGAGGCGGCTGCCGAAGCGCTACAGGAGACGGTCAGAGGCGGATGCCGACGCGCTACAGGAGACGGTCAGAGGCGGCTGCCGACGCGCTACAGGAGACGGTCAGAGGCGGATGGCGACGCGCTACAGGAGACGGTCAGAGGCGGATGCCGACGCGCTACAGGAGACGGTCAGAGGCGGCTGCCGACGCGCTACAGGAGACGGTCAGAGGCGGCTGCCGACGCGCTACAGGAGACGGTCAGAGGCGGCTGCCGACGCGCTACAGGAGACGGTCAGAGGCGGCTGCCGACGCGCTACAGGAGACGGTCAGAGGCGGCTGCCGACGCGCTACAGGAGACGGTCAGAGGCGGCTGCGACGCGCTACAGGAGACGGTCAGAGGCGGCTGCCGACGCGCTACAGGAGACGGTCAGAGGCGGCTGCCGACGCGCTACAGGAGACGGTACAGGAGACGGTCAGATGCGGATGCCGACGCGCTACAGGAGACGGTCAGAGGCGGCTGCCGACGCGCTACAGGAGACGGTCAGAGGCGGCTGCCGACGCGCTACAGGAGACGGTCAGAGGCGGCTGCCGACGCGCTACAGGAGACGGTCAGAGGCGGCTGGCGACGCGCTACAGGAGACGGTCAGAGGCGGCTGCCGACGCGCTACAGGAGACGGTCAGAGGCGGCTGCCGACGCGCTACAGGAGACGGTCAGAGGCGGCTGCCGACGCGCTACAGGAGACGGTCAGAGGCGGCTGCCGACGCGCTACAGGAGACGGTCAGAGGCGGCTGCCGACGCGCTACAGGAGACGGTCAGAGGCGGCTGCCGACGCGCTACAGGAGACGGTCAGAGGCGGCTGCCGACGCGCTACAGGAGACGGTCAGAGGCGGATGCCGACGCGCTACAGGAGATGCGGCTGACGACGCGCTACAGGAGACGCGTCAGAGGCGGCGGCTGCCGACGCGCTACAGGAGACGGTCAGAGGCGGCTGCCGACGCGCTACAGGAGACGGTCAGAGGCGGCTGCGCTACATGGAGATGCTGCCGACGCGCTACAGGAGACGGTCAGAGGCGGCTGCCGACGCGCTACAGGAGACGGTCAGAGGCGGCTGCCGACGCGCTACAGGAGACGGTCAGAGGCGGCTGCCGACGCGCTACAGGAGACGGTCAGAGGCGGCTGCCGACGCGCTACAGGAGACGGTCAGAGGCGGATGCCGACGCGCTACAGGAGACGGTCAGAGGCGGCTGCCGACGCGCTACAGGAGACGGTCAGAGGCGGCTGCCGACGCGCTACAGGAGACGGTCAGAGGCGGCTGCGACGCGCTACAGGAGACGGTCAGGAGGAGGGCTGCCGACGCGCTACAGGAGACGGTCAGAGGCGGATGCCGACGCGCTACAGGAGACGGTCAGAGGCGGCTGCCGACGCGCTACAGGAGACGGTCAGAGGCGGCTGCCGACGCGCTACATGAGACGGTCGGAGGCGGATGCGGATGCCGACGCGCTACAGGAGACGGTCAGAGGCGGCTGCCGACGCGCTACAGGAGACGGTCAGAGGCGGCTGGCGACGCGCTACAGGAGACGGTCAGAGGCGGCTGCCGACGCGCTACAGGAGACGGTCAGAGGCGGCTGCCGACGCGCTACAGGAGACGGTCAGAGGCGGCTGGCGACGCGCTACAGGAGACGGTCAGAGGCGGCTGGCGACGCGCTACAGGAGACGGTCAGAGGCGGCTGCCGACGCGCTACAGGAGACGGTCAGAGGCGGCTGCGACGCGCTACAGGAGACGGTCAGAGGCGGCTGCCGACGCGCTACAGGATGCCGACGCGCTACACGAGACGGTCAGAGGCGGCTGCCGTCAGAGGCGGCTGCCGACGCGCTACAGGAGACGGTCAGAGGCGGATGCCGACGCGCTACAGGAGACGGTCAGAGGCGGGTGCCGACGCGCTACAGGAGACGGTCAGAGGCGGCTGCCGACGCGCTACAGGAGACGGTCAGAGGCGGCTGCCGACGCGCTACAGGAGACGGTCAGAGGCGGCTGGCGACGCGCTACAGGAGACGGTCAGAGGCGGCTGGCGACGCGCTACAGGAGACGGTCAGAGGCGGCTGCCGACGCGCTACAGGAGACGGTCAGAGGCGGCTGCCGACGCGCTACAGGAGACGGTCAGAGGCGGCTGCCGACGCGCTACAGGAGACGGTCAGAGGCGGCTGCCGACGCGCTACAGGAGACGGTCAGAGGCGGCTGCCGACGCGCTACAGGAGACGGTCAGAGGCGGCTGCCGACGCGCTACAGGAGACGGTCAGAGGCGGCTGGCGAAGCGCTACAGGAGACGGTCAGAGGCGGCTGCCGACGCGCTACAGGAGACGGTCAGAGGAGGCTGCCGACGCGCTACAGGATGCCGACGCGCTACAGGAGACGGTCAGAGGCGGCTGCCGACTCGCTACAGGAGACGGTCAGAGGCGGATGCCGACGAGCTACAGGAGACGGTCAGAGGCGGCTGCCGACGCGCTACAGGAGACGGTCAGAGGCGGCTGCCGACGCGCTACAGGAGACGGTCGGAGGCGGCTGCCGACGCGCTACAGGAGACGGTCGGAGGCGGATGCCGACGCGCTACAGGAGACGGTCAGAGGCGGCTGCCGAGGCGGTACAGGAGACGGTACAGGAGGCTGGCTGCCGACGCGCTACAGGAGACGGTCAGAGGCGGATGCCGACGCGCTACAGGAGACGGTCAGAGGCGGATGCCGACGCGCTACAGGAGACGGTCAGAGGCGGCTGCCGACGCGCTACAGGAGACGGTCAGAGGCGGCTGCAGACGCGCTACATGAGACGGTCAGAGGCGGCTGCCGACGCGCTACAGGAGACGGTCAGAGGCGGATGGCGACGCGCTACAGGAGACGGTCAGAGGCGGCTGGCGACGCGCTACAGGAGACGGTCAGAGGCGGCTGCCGACGCGCTACAGGAGACGGTCAGAGGCGGCTGGCGACGCGCTACAGGAGACGGTCAGAGGCGGATGCCGACGCGCTACAGGAGACGGTCAGAGGCGGCTGCCGACGCGCTACAGGAGACGGTCAGAGGCGGCTGCCGACGCGCTACAGGAGACAGAGGCGCTACGCGCTACAGGAGACGGTCAGAGGCGGCTGCCGACGCGCTACAGGAGACGGTCAGAGGCGGCTGGCGACGCGCTACAGGAGACGGTCAGAGGCGGCTGCCGACGCGCTACAGGAGACGGTCAGAGGCGGCTGCCGACTCGCTACAGGAGACGGTCAGAGGCGGATGCCGACGCGCTACAGGAGACGGTCAGAGGCGGCTGCCGACGCGCTACAGGAGACGGTCAGAGGGGGCTGCCGACGCGCTACAGGAGACGGTCAGAGGCGGCTGCGACGCGCTACAGGAGACCGAGGCGGCTGCCTACGCGCTACAGGAGACGGTCAGAGGCGGATGCCGACGCGCTACAGGAGACGGTCAGAGGCGGCTGCCGACGCGCTACAGGAGACGGTCAGAGGCGGCTGCCGACGCGCTACAGGAGACGGTCAGGCGGCTGCCGACGCGCTACAGGAGACGGTCAGAGGCGGATGGCGACGCGCTACAGGAGACGGTCAGAGGCGGCTGCCGACGCGCTACAGGAGACGGTCAGAGGCGGCTGCCGACGCGCTACAGGAGACGGTCAGAGGCGGCTGCCGACGCGCTACAGGAGACGGTCAGAGGCGGCTGCCGACGCGCTACAGGAGACGGTCAGAGGCGGCTGCCGACGCGCTACAGGAGACGGTCAGAGGCGGCTGCCGACGCGCTACAGGAGACGGTCAGAGGCTACTGGAGACGGTACAGGAGACGGTCAGAGCCGGCTGCCGACGCGCTACAGGAGACGGTCAGAGGCGGCTGCCGACGCGCTACAGGAGACGGTCAGAGGCGGATGCCGACGCGCTACAGGAGACGGTCAGAGGCGGCTGCCGACGCGCTACAGGAGACGGTCAGAGGCGGCTGCCGACGCGCTACAGGAGACGGTCAGAGGCGGATGCCGACGCGCTACAGGAGACGGTCAGAGGCGGCTGCGACGCGCTACAGGAGACGGTCAGAGGCGGCTGGCGACGCGCTACAGGAGACGGTCAGAGGCGGCTGGCGACGCGCTACAGGAGACGGTCAGAGGCGGATGCCGACGCGCTACAGGAGACGGTCAGAGGCGGCTGCCGACGCGCTACAGGAGACGGTCAGGCTGCGCTACAGGAGACGGTCAGAGGCGGCTGCCGACGCGCTACAGAGACGGTCAGAGGCGGCTGCGACGCGCTACAGGAGACGGTCACAGGCGGCTGCCGACGCGCTACAGGAGACGGTCGGAGGCGGATGCCGACGCGCTACAGGAGACGGTCAGAGGCGGCTGCCGACGCGCTACAGGAGACGGTCAGAGGCGGCTGCCGACGCGCTACAGGAGACGGTCAGAGGCGGCTGCCGACGCGCTACAGGAGACGGTCAGAGGCGGCTGCCGACGCGCTACAGGAGACGGTCAGAGGCGGCTGCCGACGCGCTACAGGAGACGGTCAGAGGCGGATGCCGACGCGCTACAGGAGACGGTCAGAGGCGGCTGCCGACGCGCTACAGGAGACGGTCGGAGGCGGCTGCCGACGCGCTACAGGAGACGGTCGGAGGCGGATGCCGACGCGCTACAGGAGACGGTCAGAGGCGGATGCCGACGCGCTACAGGAGACGGTCAGAGGCGGCTGCCGACGCGCTACAGGAGACGGTCAGAGGCGGCTGCCGACGCGCTACAGGAGACGGTCAGAGGCGGCTGCCGACGCGCTACAGGAGACGGTCAGAGGCGGCTGCCGACGCGCTACAGGAGACGGTCAGAGGCGGCTGCCGACGCGCTACAGGAGACGGTCAGAGGCGGATGCCGACGCGCTACAGGAGACGGTCAGAGGCGGCTGCCGACGCGCTACAGGAGACGGTCAGAGGCGGCTGCCGACGCGCTACAGGAGACGGTCAGAGGCGGCTGCCGACGCGCTACAGGAGACGGTCAGAGGCGGCTGCCGACGCGCTACAGGAGACGGTCGGAGGCGGCTGCCGACGCGCTACAGGAGACGGTCAGAGGCGGCTGCCGACGCGCTACAGGAGACGGTCAGAGGCGGATGCCGACGCGCTACAGGAGACGGTCAGAGGCGGCTGCCGACGCGCTACAGGAGACGGTCAGAGGCGGCTGCCGACTCGCTACAGGAGACGGTCAGAGGCGGATGCCGACGCGCTACAGGAGACGGTCAGAGGCGGCTCCGACGCGCTACATGAGACGGTCGGAGGCGGCTGCCGACGCGCTACAGGAGACGGTCGGAGGCGGCTGCCGACGCGCTACAGGAGACGGTCAGAGGCGGCTGCCGACGCGCTACAGGAGACGGTCAGAGGCGGCTGCCGACGCGCTACAGGAGACGGTCAGAGGCGGCTGCCGACGCGCTACAGGAGACGGTCAGAGGCGGCTGCGACGCGCTACAGGAGACGGTCAGAGGCGGCTGCCGACGCGCTACAGGAGACGGTCAGAGGCGGCTGCCGACGCGCTACAGGAGACGGTCAGAGGCGGATGCCGACGCGCTACAGGAGACGGTCAGAGGCGGCTGCCGACGCGCTACAGGAGACGGTCAGAGGCGGATGCCGACGCGCTACAGGAGACGGTCAGAGGCGGCTGCCGACGCGCTACAGGAGACGGTCAGAGGCGGATGCCGACGCGCTACAGGAGACGGTCAGAGGCGGCTGGCGACGCGCTACAGGAGACGGTCAGAGGCGGATGGCGACGCGCTACAGGAGACGGTCAGAGGCGGCTGGCGACGCGCTACAGGAGACGGTCAGAGGCGGCTGCCGAGCGCTACAGGAGACGGTCAGAGGCGGATGCCGACGCGCTACAGGAGACGGTCAGAGGCGGCTGCCGACGCGCTACAGGAGACGGTCAGAGGCGGATGCCGACGCGCTACAGGAGACGGTCAGAGGCGGCTGGCGACGCGCTACAGGAGACGGTCAGAGGCGGCTGCCGACGCGCTACAGGAGACGGTCAGAGGCGGCTGCCGACGCGCTACAGGAGACGGTCAGAGGCGGCTGCCGACGCGTACAGGAGACGGTCAGAGGCGGATGCCGACGCGCTACAGGAGACGGTCAGAGGCGGATGCCGACGCGCTACAGGAGACGGTCAGAGGCGGCTGCCGACGCGCTACAGGAGACGGTCAGAGGCGGATGCCGACGCGCTACAGGAGACGGTCAGAGGCGGCTGCCGAAGCGCTACATGAGACGGTCAGAGGCGGCTGCCGACGCGCTACAGGAGACGGTCAGAGGAGAGGAGACGGTCAGAGGCGGCTGCCGACGCGCTACAGGAGACGGTCAGAGGCGGATGCCGACGCGCTACAGGAGACGGTCAGAGGCGGATGCCGACGCGCTACAGGAGACGGTCAGAGGCGGCTGGCGACGCGCTACAGGAGACGGTCAGAGGCGGCTGGCGACGCGCTACAGGAGACGGTCAGAGGCGGCTGGCGAAGCGCTACAGGAGACGGTCAGAGGCGGCTGCCGAAGCGCTACAGGAGACGGTCAGAGGCGGCTGCCGACGCGCTACAGGATGCCGACGCGCTACAGGAGACGGTCAGAGGCGGCTGCCGACGCGCTACAGGAGACGGTCAGAGGCGGCTGGCGACGCGCTACAGGAGACGGTCAGAGGCGGCTGCCGACGCGCTACAGGAGACGGTCAGAGGCGGCTGCCGACGCGCTACAGGAGACGGTCAGAGGCGGCTGCCGACGCGCTACAGGATGCCGACGCGCTACAGGAGACGGTCAGAGGCGGATGCCGACGCGCTACAGGAGACGGTCAGAGGCGGCTGCGACGCGCTACAGGAGACGGTCAGAGGCGGCTGCCGACTCGCTACAGGAGACGGTCAGAGGCGGCTGCCGACGCGCTACAGGAGACGGTCAGAGGCGGCTGCCGACGCGCTACAGGAGACGGTCAGAGGCGGCTGGCGACGCGCTACAGGAGACGGTCAGAGGCGGCTGCGACGCGCTACAGGAGACGGTCAGAGGCGGCTGCGACGCGCTACAGGAGACGGTCAGAGGCGGCTGGCGACGCGCTACAGGAGACGGTCAGAGGCGGCTGGCGACGCGCTACAGGAGACGGTCAGAGGCGGCTGGCGACGCGCTACAGGAGACGGTCAGAGGCGGCTGGCGACGAGCTACAGGAGACGGTCAGAGGCGGCTGCCGACGCGCTACAGGAGACGGTCAGAGGCGGCTGCCGACGCGCTACAGGAGACGGTCAGAGGCGGATGCCGACGCGCTACAGGAGACGGTCAGAGGCGGCTGCCGACGCGCTACAGGAGACGGTCAGAGGCGGCTGCCGACGCGCTACAGGAGACGGTCACAGGAGACGGTCAGAGACGGTCAGAGGCGGCTGCGACGCGCTACAGGAGACGGTCAGAGGCGGCTGCGGACACGCTACAGGAGACGGTCAGAAGCGGCTGCGGACACGCTACAGGAGACGGTCAGAGGCGGCTGCAGACACGCTACAGGAGACGGTCAGAGGCGGCTGCGGACGCGCTACAGGAGACGGTCAGAGGCGGCTGCCGACGCGCTACAGGAGACGGTCAGAGACGGCTGCCGACGCGCTACAGGAGACGGTCAGAGGCGGCTGCGGACACGCTACAGGAGACGGTCAGAGGCGGCTGCCGACGCGCTACAGGAGACGGTCAGAGGCGGCTGGCGACGCGCTACAGGAGACGGTCAGAGGCGGCTGCCGACGCGCTACAGGAGACGGTCAGAGGCGGCTGCCGACGCGCTACAGGAGACGGTCAGAGGCGGCTGCCGATGCGCTACAGGAGACGGTCAGAGGCGGCTGCCGACGCGCTACAGGAGACGGTCAGAGGCGGCTGCCGACGCGCTACAGGAGACGGTCAGAGGCGGATGCCGACGCGCTACAGGAGACGGTCAGAGGCGGCTGCCGACGCGCTACAGGAGACGGTCAGAGGCGGCTGCGACGCGCTACAGGAGACGGTCAGAGGCGGCTGCCGACGCGCTACAGGAGACGGTCAGAGGCGGCTGCCGACGCGCTACAGGAGACGGTCAGAGGCGGCTGCCGAAGCGCTACAGGAGACGGTCAGAGGCGGCTGCCGACGCGCTACAGGATGCCGACGCGCTACAGGAGACGGTCAGAGGCGGCTGCCGACTCGCTACAGGAGACGGTCAGAGGCGGATGCCGACGCGCTACAGGAGACGGTCAGAGGCGGATGCCGACGCGCTACAGGAGACGGTCAGAGGCGGCTGCCGACGCGCTACAGGAGACGGTCAGAGGCGGATGCCGACGCGCTACAGGAGACGGTCAGAGGCGGCTGCCGACGCGCTACAGGAGACGGTCAGAGGCGGCTGCCGACGCGCTACAGGAGACGGTCAGAGGCGGATGCCGACGCGCTACAGGAGACGGTCAGAGGCGGCTGCCGACGCGCTACAGGAGACGGTCAGAGGCGGATGCCGAAGCGCTACAGGAGACGGTCAGAGGCGGCTGCCGACTCGCTACAGGAGACGGTCAGAGGCGGCTGCCGACGCGCTACAGGAGACGGTCAGAGGCGGATGCCGACGCGCTACAGGAGACGGTCAGAGGCGGCTGCCGACGCGCTACGGGAGACGGTCAGAGGCGGCTGCCGACGCGCTACAGGAGACGGTCAGAGGCGATGCCGACGCGCTACAGGAGACGGTCAGAGGCGGCTGGCGATGCGCTACAGGAGACGGTCAGAGGCGGCTGGCGACGCGCTACAGGAGACGGTCAGAGGCGGCTGGCGACGCGCTACAGGAGACGGTCAGAGGCGGCTGCCGACGCGCTACAGGAGACAGTCAGAGGCGGCTGCCGACGCGCTACAGGAGACGGTCAGAGGCGGCTGCCGACACGCTACAGGAGACGGTCAGAGGCGGATGCCGACGCGCTACAGGAGACGGTCAGAGGCGGCTGCCGACGCGCTACAGGATGCCGACGCGCTACAGGAGACGGTCAGAGGCGGATGCCGACGCGCTACAGGAGACGGTCAGAGGCGGATGCCGACGCGCTACATGAGACGGTCGGAGGCGGCTGCCGACGCGCTACAGGAGACGGTCGGAGGCGGATGCCGACGCGCTACAGGAGACGGTCAGAGGCGGATGCCGACGCGCTACAGGAGACGGTCAGAGGCGGCTGCCGACGCGCTACAGGAGACGGTCAGAGGCGGCTGCCGACGCGCTACAGGAGACGGTCGGAGGCGGCTGCCGACGCGCTACAGGAGACGGTCGGAGGCGGATGCCGACGCGCTACAGGAGACGGTCAGAGGCGGCTGCCGACGCGCTACAGGAGACGGTCAGAGGCGGATGCCGACGCGCTACAGGAGACGGTCAGAGGCGGCTGCCGACGCGCTACAGGAGACGGTCAGAGGCGGCTGCCGACGCGCTACAGGAGACGGTCAGAGGCGGCTGCCGACGCGCTACAGGAGACGGTCAGAGGCGGCTGCCGACGCGCTACAGGAGACGGTCAGAGGCGGCTGCGACGCGCTACAGGAGACGGTCAGAGGCGGCTGGCGACGCGCTACAGGAGACGGTCAGAGGCGGCTGGCGACGCGCTACAGGAGACGGTCAGAGGCGGCTGCCGAAGCGCTACAGGAGACGGTCAGAGGCGGCTGCCGACGCGCTACAGGAGACGGTCAGAGGCGGCTGCCGACTCGCTAAAGGAGACGGTCAGAGGCGGATGCCGACGCACTACAGGAGACGGTCAGAGGCGGCTGCCGACGCGCTACAGGAGACGGTCGGAGGCGGATGCCGACGCGCTACAGGAGACGGTCAGAGGCGGCTGCCGACGCGCTACAGGAGACGGTCAGAGGCGGATGCCGGCGCGCTACAGGAGACGGTCAGAGGCGGCTGGCGACGCGCTACAGGAGACGGTCAGAGGCGGCTGGCGACGCGCTACAGGAGACGGTCAGAGGCGGCTGCTACAGGAGACGGTCAGAGGCGGCTGCCGACGCGCTACAGGAGACGGTCAGAGGCGGCTGCCGACGCGCTACAGGAGACGGTCAGAGGCGGCTGCCGACACGCTACAGGAGACGGTCGGAGGCGGATGCCGACGCGCTACAGGAGACGGTAAGAGGCGGCTGCCGACGCGCTACAGGATGCCGACGCGCTACAGGAGACGGTCAGAGGCGGCTGCCGACTCGCTACAGGAGACGGTCAGAGGCGGATGCCGACGCGCTACAGGAGACGGTCAGAGGCGGCTGCCGACGCGCTACATGAGACGGTCGGAGGCGGCTGCCGACGCGCTACAGGAGACGGTCGGAGGCGGATGCCGACGCGCTACAGGAGACGGTCAGAGGCGGCTGCCGACGCGCTACAGGAGACGGTCAGAGGCGGATGCCGACGCGCTACAGGAGACGGTCAGAGGCGGCTGGCGACGCGCTACAGGAGACGGTCAGAGGCGGCTGGCGACGCGCTACAGGAGACGGTCAGAGGCGGCTGGCGAAGCGCTACAGGAGACGGTCAGAGGCGGCTGGCGACGCGCTACAGGAGACGGTCAGAGGCGGCTGCCGACGCGCTACAGGAGACGGTCAGAGGCGGATGCCGACGCGCTACAGGAGACGTCAGAGGCGGATGCCGACGCGCTACAGGAGATGGTCAGAGGCGGCTGCCGACGCGCTACAGGAGACGGTCAGAGGCGGATGACGACGCGCTACAGGAGACGGTCAGAGGCGGAGGCCGACGCTCTACAGGAGACGGTCAGAGGCGGCTGCCGACGCGCTACAGGAGACGGTCAGAGGCGGATGCCGACGCGCTACACGAGACGGTCAGAGGCGGATGCCGACGCGCTACAGGAGACGGTCAGAGGCGGATGCCGACGCGCTACAGGAGACGGTCAGAGGCGGCTGGCGACGCACTACGAGAGGACGCGCTACAGGAGACGGTCAGAGGCGGATGACGCGCTACAGGAGACGGTCAGAGGCGGATGCCGACGCGCTACAGGAGACGGTCAGAGGCGGCTGCGACGCGCTACAGGAGACGGTCGGAGGCGGCTGCCGACGCGCTACAGGAGACGGTCAGAGGCGGATGCCGACGCGCTACAGGAGACGGTCAGAGGCGGATGCCGACGCGCTACAGGAGAGGGTCAGAGGCGGCTGCCGACGCGCTACAGGAGACGGTCAGAGGCGGATGACGGTCAGAGGCGGATGCCGACGCGCTACAGGAGACGGTCAGAGGCGGCTGGCGACGCGCTACAGGAGACGGTCAGAGGCGGCTGTTGACACGCTACAGGAGACGGTCAGAGGCGGCTGGCGAAGCGCTACAGGAGACGGTCAGAGGCGGCTGCCGAAGCGCTACAGGAGACGGTCAGAGGCGGCTGCCGACGCGCTACAGGAGACGGTCAGAGGCGGATGCCGACGCGCTACAGGAGACGTCAGAGGCGGCTGCCGACTCGCTACAGGAGACGGTCAGAGGTTGATGCCGACGCGCTACAGGAGACGGTCAGAGGCGGCTGCCGACGCGCTACATGAGACGGTCGGAGGCGGCTGCCGACGCGCTACAGGAGACGGTCGGAGGCGGATGCCGACGCGCTACAGGAGACGGTCAGAGGCGGCTGCCGACGCGCTACAGGAGATGGTCGGAGGCGGCTGCCGACGCGCTACTGGAGACGGTCGGAGGTGGATGCCGACGCGCTACAGGAGACGGTCAGAGGCGGCTGCCGACGCGCTACAGGAGACGGTCAGAGGCGGCTGCCGACGCGCTACAGGAGACGGTCAGAGGCGGCTGCCGACGCGCTACAGGAGACGGTCAGAGGCGGCTGCCGACGCGCTACAGGAGACGGTCAGAGGCGGCTGGCGACGCGCTACAGGAGACGGTCAGAGGCGGCTGGCGACGCGCTACAGGAGACCACAATTCCCACAATTCTTTGCAAAATTAAGATTTTTTTTTTCTTTTTTTCCACAAAATTGTCATTGTAATAGGTTATTTCTCTCACATGGCATGTGTATACTACAGATGACACCCCAAAATAAATTCTGCTACTCCTCCTGAGTATTATGATAACACATGTGTGAGACTTTTCCACAGCCTGGCCACTTAGAGAGGCCCAACATGCAGGGAGCGCCATCACATGTTCTAGGAGCATAAATTACACATCTAACTTGTTGACTACTTTTACACTTTTGAAGGCCCTGGAGCACCAGGACAATGACACGTAACACTGATGTGGCACTGATGACAGGTGGCACTGATGACACATGACACTGATGTGGCACTGATGACAGATGCCACTAATATTGGGCACTGATGACAGATGGCACTAATATGTGACACTGATGACAGATGGCACTTATACGTGGCACTGATGACACGTGGCACTAATACGTGGCACTGATGACAGATGGCACTGACACGTGGCATTGATGACACGTGACACTGATAAGAGATGGCACATGACACTGACAGGTGGCACTGATGAAAGATGGCACTGATATGTGGCACTGATGACACGTGACACTGATGTGGCACTGATGACAGATGGCACTATGTGGCACTGATGACAGATGGCACTTATACGTGGCACTGATGACAGATGGCACTTATACGTGGCACTGGGGACAGGTGGCACTGGGGACAGGTGGCACTGGGGACAGGTGGCACTAACAGTTGGCACTGGGGACAGGTGTCAGTGGGGACAGATAGCAGTGGGGACAGCTGGCACTTTAATTTTTTTTTTTTTTTCCTGCACTTACGGCCGCTGCAGCCTTTCATCTCTCCCTCCTCACACGCTGTCTCTGTGTGAGGAGGGAGTGCGGCGCTGAGAGATGATCTCATATGTTTACATATGAGATCATCTCCCATTGGACACGCCATTGGACATGCCAATCACAACGGCCGTTTACAGCGATCTGTCACTGGCAGTGTCCAATGGACACGGCCAGCACAGAACTTCCCCGATGAGCGCTCTCAGGAGCGCGCATTGCGGAAGTAAACAGGAGGACATCCAGGGACGCCCTCCCGGCAGTTAGCGTCCGCTCTGTAGCCGTCTTTCGGCTATAGCGTGGGCGCAAAGTGGTTAATCACCATTTTGGGTTTTTATTTTTTGCTAAACAAACAAAGAAAGACAGACATTTTTGAAAAAAAAAACATGTGTCATAGTTTGTTATAAAATTTTGCAAACAGGTGATTTTTCTCCTTCATTGATATTTGCTGATGAGGCAGGACTGATGTGCACTGATGGGCACAGGTAAGGCGACACTGATGGGCACTGATAAGATGGCACTGATGGGCCCTGATTGGTAGTACTGATGGGTGGCACTGATGAGTAGCACTGATGGGTGGCACTGACAGATGTCACTGATGGGCACTCATGGGCACTGATAGGTGGCACTCATGGGCACTGTTAGGTGGCACTTATGGGCACTGGTAGGTGGTATTGATAGGCAGCACTGGTAATGACGCACTGATTAATTTATAGGTGGCACTGCGGGCACTGATAGGTGGCACTGCGGGCACTGATAGGTGGCATTGTGAGGGGGCACTGAGGGCACTGATAGGTGACACAGTGGGCACTGATGGCTGGTACTGTGGGCACTGGTAGGTGGCGCTGGAAGGCACTGGTAGGTGGCTCCACGATTGGGACCGATGTCCCTCTCGCATCCGCCGGTGATCAACTTTTTTTTTTTTTTCCTCCTCACGCTGATAGCCGATTTTTATTATTATTATTATACAGGATTTATATATAGCGCCAACAGTTTTGCGCAGCGCTTTACAACATAAGGGCAGACAGTACAATTACAATACAAATCAATACAGGAGGGATCAGAGGGCCCGGCTCGTTGGAGCTTACAATCAAGAAGGGAGGGTCAATTGGAACAAAAGGTAATACTGTGGGGGGATGAGCTGATGGAGAAAATGAAAATACGGTTGTTATGTGTGGGTAGGATATGCTTCTCTGAAGAAAAGGGTTTTCAGGGATCGTCTAAAAGCTAATAAAGTAGGAGATAAGCGGACAGATTGGGGTAAGGCATTCCATAGGATTGGAGAGGCTCTGGAAAAGTCCTGGAGGCGAGCATGGGAGGAAGTGACGAGGGAGCTAGAGAGCAGGAGGTCTTGAGAGGAACGAAGAGAATGAGTAGGTTGGTATTTACAGACTAGGCTAGTGATGTAGCTGGGGGCAAAATTGTGGATAACTTTGTACGTAGTCTGTTTACATCACATGATCAGCTGTCATTGCCTGACAGCTGATCACATGGTAAGGGGTCAGGATCGGATCCGATCTGTGATCAGGCGAGTCTCATAGATTCGCTGATCACAGACACAGAGTGCGCCGCGTACGCCCTGCAGGGGGCACGCAGGCTGCTCAAGCACGTCCAGGGACGCCCTCCCAGCAAATGAAGTCCGCGCTGCAGCCGTATTTCAGCTATAGCGCGGACGGCAAGTGGTTACTAAACAAACAAATAAATATATAAATAAATCATTGAAGTCGGCGACAGATGTGAATGCATAGCTCCCAACTGTCCCTGATTTGGAGCAATGTCCCTCTGTCCCTCTTTCCTCCTCACTTGTCCCTATTTTTGGTCTGATCTATATAGATGTATATAAAATGCACTTTTTATCTTTCAAAAAGTGTTTCCCAGTGCTAAACCATTCATCCAATTTCTAAATTGCTGCATTTGTTTTCTTGTTAAAAAAATAAATAAATTGCTGCATTTGTAAATTTGAAAAGCCAATATAAAGGAATAGTAGTGGTAAAAAAAAGCACTTATGGATTTAATTAACCTTTTTTTGGGGTTATTTCTCCTTTAAGGGGGTGTGACAGGGGGGTGTGTCCTATGCCTACGTACGTTTCCTAGTAGGTGTCCCTCATTCCCATCTCAAAAAGTTGGGAGTTATGGTGAATGTACAGTATGTAAAGTGCTGCAAAGGTTGTCTGCACAACATATAGTAAATACCCGTCATAAATAATAATAATTATAAAGTATATAATATTAAAGTGGAGCTTCAGTCCCCATAAAGCTGCCCCACCCCCTCACCAGCACCGCCATCTTTAAAAATCTGGCACATGTGCAGCTGTGCCAAAAGACTGCCTGGCGTTCAGGACTTGGCAGAGATCTGCGGCACGTGAGTGCAGGCACCAACTTTCATGAATATAAGATCCCCGAGAAATCTAAGGAGGGTTGGACTAGAATTTGCAGCTGGACTCTTTTGGAAGGCACTTGATGGCGGCGGCCCGCATTTCACCCACTACGGGTTCCTTTTCATTCTCAACAGCAAATATGTATTGTCAGGTTTGCGATTCGCCCTGAATAAACAGATGAGCAGGTTGTGAGTCATGGGATCTGCATTATTCCTGTGCACAGCACACTTCCTGCTGGTACCTGTATTTGCACAGACGCACAGGGCGGGGTCACATGATTCGGCCAAAACTGAATCACCTCTGATCAGAGAGAAGATTCTAGATTAGGTGCTGACAAAAGTGTTTGCAACAGTAATGCTGAAATAAATATAACAGGTGCAGCAGATGCCATGAGATCCTTTTCTATCCTGGTGACAACCTCTGCCTCATTGCAGGTGTCAGAGAGACAGGAAGTGAGGGAAAATCTTCCCAATGGGGTCACACACAGAAATAAAAAGCTGTTTTAAGGCTCCATGCACACTGAAGCTCAAAAAAGCTTTTTCTGAACGCCAGATTGCTGGCAGAAAACGCTGGTTGAAAAATGTACTAGCGTTTATGAGCGTTTTATAGCGTTAGCGTTTATGGGCGTTTTTAATAAAAATACACAGAGGACACTCACAAAAATCCCACAATGTATTCCAAACTCCCTCAATGCATTGAAAAAAATAGAATGCTGAACGCTAATTAACGCGCGTTCATCAGCGGTTGGCTTTTTTGGAGGTGAAAACGTCACTTTGAACGCGAATTTCTGGCGTTCAGAAAAAAATCCCATAGCTGAATTCCAGAAATGATATTTTGTTCAACTTCCATTGGTCCAGCCTGGCTGCATCTAATTCTTCGTATCTCACATCCGAAGGGCTGCTGGGGATGCACTCTAGTAGCCTGTGCTACTTACAGTCAGCGCTGGTCTCTATTGGTTTCCATACCCACCTTGGACACAGAAGGGGGAGGGGGTCTCTCGATCGAGACCACTGCCATTCCATGACTCCCAACTGTCCCTGATTTCGAGGGACAGTCCCTGATTTGGAGCAATGTCCCTCTGTCCCTCTTTCCTCCTCATTTGTCCCTCATTTTGGTCTGATCTATATAGCTGTATATAAAATGCACTTTTTATCTTTCAAAAAGTGTTTCCCAGTGCTAAACCTTTCATCCTAATTCTAAATTGCTGAATTATTCAATTTTAAAAGCCAAGATAAAGGAACAGTAGTGGTAAAAAAAATTGTGGATTTATTTAACCTTTTTTTTGTTGTTATTCCCCTTTAAGGGGTGTGTCAGGGGGCGTGTCTTATGCCTACATACGTTTTCTAGTAGGTGTCCCTCATTCCCATCTCAAAATGTTGGGAGGTGTGCCATTCAAACAATGTTTTGTATTTTTTTTTTCATTAAACCCCATCCATAAAACAGTTACATTTCCGGCACGTGTCAGAAATATAACACTCCCATTGGATGTGCTCTCAACCAAACTGTCAAACCATCCAATGGCTGGTGTTATAACTGATAACATGTGCAGCATCATGGCAGTTGTAGATTAAACAGAGGCAAAGATGGCAGCTTCCTTGGCTGAAAATGATAGGAGGGGTTTACTTACACTTAAACTCAAGGTGATCTCTGATTGGACGATGTGGAGATTGTGACATCATCCTTCTCTCCAGCAATCCCAGTGACAATTGTCATAGAGCAGATTCCCTTTCACTTCCTGTTCTAGCCAGGGAAAGGAAGTAAAGGGAAATCTAGACATGTGCATGTCGGGAAATTTCGTTTTGAATGCATTTGTTAGGTTGATATTAGTTTCTTTGCATTTGTTTTGTTGGCCTGGATTATTTTTTGGTATTCCTTTCTTTTCTTTGGGATTTCTTTTATACAGTGCCTTGAAAAAGTATTCACACCCCTTGAAATATTTCACATGTTACAACAAGAAAACATAAATGTATTTTATTGGGATTTTATGTGATAGACCAACACAAAGTGGCACATAATTGTGAAGTGGAAGGAAAATAATAAATGGTTTGAATAAAAAAAAAAAAAAAAATGTGTGGTGTGCATTTGTATTCAGCCCCCTTTACTCCGATACCCTTAACTAAAATCTAGTGGAACCAATTGCTTTCAGAAGTCATCTAATTACTAAATAGAGTCCACCTGTGTGTAATTTAATCTCAGTATAAATACAGCTGTTCTGTGAAGCCCTCAGAGGTTTGTTAGAGAACCTTAGGCTGGCTTTACACTATGCTACACGACAGTAGTACAACTTTTATCCTACTTTGCTCTGCGACATCAGTCCTACATTGGTCCTACATTTGTCCTACATCCATCCGACTTCAATGAACAGGGATCCCACTTGGATCCCTGCCAATACCAGGCACTGTGTTTGGTATGAATCTTGAGGGGGAACTCCACGTGAAATTCTAAATAAAAAAACGGCATGGTTCCCCCTCCAAGAGCATACCAGGCCCATGGGTCTGTTAATTATTTTAAGGGGAGCACCCTACGCCGAAAAAACGGCGTGGGGGTCCCCCTAAAATCCATACCAGACCCTTATCTGAGCACGCAGCCAACGCTAGTAAAAGAGCTGGAAGAAGATAGCGGAGGAGCCCGGCAGAAGAGGCCGGAGACCGGGAGAAGAGGCCGGAGACCTGGAGAAGAGTCCGGAGACCTGGAGAAGAGTCCGGAGAGCTGGAGGAGAACTGGAAAGCGTGGAGAAGTCGGAAGACCCCCGGAGCTGCCTAATAAATTACTTTAAAAACCGGTCTAGTGTGTTTTTTTTATTGACACTTTTTTTCCCCAGGTGAATGGGCAGGGGTACGATGTACCCCATACTCGTTCACATAGGGTGGGGGGCCGGGACCTGGGGTCCCTTATTAAAGGGGGCTCCTGGATTTTGATGAGCCCCCTGCCCACAGACCCCGACAACCAACAGTCAGGGTTGTCGGAAAGAGGCCCTTGTCCTCATCAACAGACAAAAAAGGAACCCCTATGGTTGGGACTTTGAGTAGAACACCACCCTCACCAAGAATTTTCTGAACAATTGTCTGCAATTTATTTGTTTATTAAATAAAATGGTACCGGAGTGATACATATGTCCGATAGCAGGGTACACAGTACATAATAAGCATGACAGTATAAAAGACAAATGACAAGAAAAATTTGTACAAAAAGTAATATAATGGTGAAGACAACACTTAACATAAAAAATATACAAAAAATTGAACGGTACTAATTCTCTCCCGGAGGTGTGACACCCCCGAATACTCGACGCGTTTCTAGTTGCCCGAGTGTGGGAACCTTCGTCAGGAGTATGGAGTGATTCTGTTAGATAAGTACCTGTCGCTCTGAGGAATGCAAAAGAGAAAGAGAGGGACCATAAACAGGGGAATTGTTTTTTCTACTTAGGTTTACAACAAGTTAGCATAGGAACCCAGATAGTATAAGGAGTGATACTATATATATATAAAAGCTCTTATTGTGGTTGATATTCATAAAATTATGCATGGTGCCGCTATACTTCATAGAATGAACCCTCATAGGTATGCCATATAGAGTACCAAAAATTGCTATATAAAAAATGTCAAGAAATGTATACATTACCACGTACCACGTATGAGTCACTAATAGTGAGGCGAATGGGTTGTACTTAAACAACGGAGGAGGGAAATGCGTCCTCAAAGAAAAAAGTGTGGCAGCACACACGGAGATGGATCCTGATAGGTTGTTCGTGTATATGGACTGTATGTCCAAAATATCAACCGGGTCTGTTCGTGATATATACGTTAAAAAAGGAGAGATTACTTATATATCTCCTAACAGTATGCTGTATTTAAGAGAGAGAAGTGCTATTAGCTCAGAGAATAGATATGCTTGAGTGAATAGGTTGAATATCAGAGGTAAGCAGAAGTGGTAGTGTCCATAAAGTTATAACCCCAATGCCAGTAGAGGTAAGTGATCCACATGTGTGCGTCACACACACCTCGGGAAAGGAGAGGAAGGGAGGGCCACCATCGTGTCAAGTATGTTATTAGGACGTATAGAGTGACTTGAAGGCCCATAAAGGAAAAATAAGAGTGGAAACTCACCCAAAAAACAGGGAATGGCGTTAAATAGTATACTTGCAACTATCTGGAATGCATCCTAGGCAGTAGGACTAGTTCCCGAGAATGAATGTCCCGGTTACATGGGATAAGATCCCAATAATGGATGCTAATGCCTATGAGGGAAGATAGAGGAAGGGGGGAAGAGAGAAAACGCCATAAGTAGGGCGCCAAAATAGAGCGCCGTGCTAGTCCCATAAATTTGAGGCTTACCCTGTCCGTATGGGGTGTACCCTATGAGGTCCGTTCTGTCCTGGCCTCCGTGTGGTCCTCTGCTGCCCAATTAACGAGTGGCCTGGGGGGCTATTTATGGAAGCGACCATTATGGATATGGGCGCGCTGTGGTTCGCGTCATCACTGAGCGACCGGCACACGTGCCCGTGACGCCCAGCGACGCGAGAGCGGGAGCCCGCGCGTGACACACACGCAACGTGCGCGCGCAGCGCAGCCAAGCGCCACACCACGCATGCGCAGAAGCACAGCACAGCTGCGCACACCAAACTACTGTCAGCCGGAATGTGCGCCTGCGCGCATGGTGATGAGTTCCCTTAAAGGGGGATCCTGCCTGTTTCTCATGCAGGAAATAGGTGAATGGAAAGAGAAACGGGCTAGGGTATATTAAAAAAGAAAAGAAAGTGAAACTGCCAAAGAAAATTCAACATAGATGTGTAATAAACAATGTACAGCGTGAAAAGGGCGCACTTCCCTCCATAAAGCATATCTAAATCAATTCAAAAAAGACTGCTTCTATATTGCATTAGACCCAAAACAAAAAAGGGAGGGTTAATTTGAAAAAATAAGCTAGCATAGCCTCACTATCGACCCTTAGAAGTGTGGCAAAGGGGGTTATGGACGACATATTATTATATTATATTATATTATTATATATTATCCCTACCTTATTTTTTCAAATTAACCCTCCCTTTTTTGTTTTGGGTCTAATGCAATATAGAAACAGTCTTTTTTGAATTGATTTAGATATGCTTTATGGAGGGAAGTGCGCCCTTTTCACGCTGTACATTGTTTATTACACATCTATGTTGAATTTTCTTTGGCAGTTTCACTTTCTTTTCTTTTTTAATATACCCTAGCCCGTTTCTCTTTCCATTCACCTATTTCCTGCATGAGAAACAGGCAGGATCCCCCTTTAAGGGAACTCATCACCATGCGCGCAGGCGCACATTCCGGCTGACAGTAGTTTGGTGCGCGCAGCTGTGTTGTGCTTCTGCGCATGCGTGGTGTGGCGCTTGGCTGCGCTGCGCGCGCACGTTGCGTGTGTGTCACGCGCGGGCTCCCGCTCTCGCGTCGCTGGGCGCCACGGGCACGTGTGCCGGTCGCTCAGTGATGACGCGAACCACAGCGCGCCCATATCCATAATGGTCGCTTCCATAAATAGCCCCCCAGGCCACTCGTTAATTGGGCAGCAGAGGACCACACGGAGGCCAGGACAGAACGGACCTCATAGGGTACACCCCATACGGACAGGGTAAGCCTCAAATTTATGGGACTAGCACGGCGCTCTATTTTGGCGCCCTACTTATGGCGTTTTCTCTCTTCCCCCCTTCCTCTATCTTCCCTCATAGGCATTAGCATCCATTATTGGGATCTTATCCCATGTAACCGGGACATTCATTCTCGGGAACTAGTCCTACTGCCTAGGATGCATTCCAGATAGTTGCAAGTATACTATTTAACGCCATTCCCTGTTTTTTGGGTGAGTTTCCACTCTTATTTTTCCTTTATGGGCCTTCAAGTCACTCTATACGTCCTAATAACATACTTGACACGATGGTGGCCCTCCCTTCCTCTCCTTTCCCGAGGTGTGTGTGACGCACACATGTGGATCACTTACCTCTACTGGCATTGGGGTTATAACTTTATGGACACTACCACTTCTGCTTACCTCTGATATTCAACCTATTCACTCAAGCATATCTATTCTCTGAGCTAATAGCACTTCTCTCTCTTAAATACAGCATACTGTTAGAAAAGGAGAGATTACTTATATATCTCCTAACGTATATATCACGAACAGACCCGGTTGATATTTTGGACATACAGTCCATATACACGAACAACCTATCAGGATCCATCTCCGTGTGTGCTGCCACACTTTTTTCTTTGAGGACGCATTTCCCTCCTCCGTTGTTTAAGTACAACCCATTCGCCTCACTATTAGTGACTCATACGTGGTACGTGGTAATGTATACATTTCTTGACATTTTTTATATAGCAATTTTTGGTACTCTATATGGCATACCTATGAGGGTTCATTCTATGAAGTATAGCGGCACCATGCATAATTTTATGAATATCAACCACAATAAGAGCTTTTATATATATATAGTATCACTCCTTATACTATCTGGGTTCCTATGCTAACTTGTTGTAAACCTAAGTAGAAAAAACAATTCCCCTGTTTATGGTCCCTCTCTTTCTCTTTTGCATTCCTCAGAGCGACAGGTACTTATCTAACAGAATCACTCCATACTCCTGACGAAGGTTCCCACACTCGGGCAACTAGAAACGCGTCGAGTATTCGGGGGTGTCACACCTCCGGGAGAGAATTAGTACCGTTCAATTTTTTGTATATTTTTTATGTTAAGTGTTGTCTTCACCATTATATTACTTTTTGTACAAATTTTTCTTGTCATTTGTCTTTTATACTGTCATGCTTATTATGTACTGTGTACCCTGCTATCGGACATATGTATCACTCCGGTACCATTTTATTTAATAAACAAATAAATTGCAGACAATTGTTCAGAAAATTCTTGGTGAGGGTGGTGTTCTACTCAAAGTCCCAACCATAGGGGTTCCTTTTTTGTCTATTCCAAGGGATGAGATCACCACGCAATCTATTTATCTCACCAGGGGAGCTCGCCTTAATTTTTTTCTTGTCCTCATCAACATGGGGACAAGGTGTGGGGGGCTGCAGGGCGCCCCCCTGCCCCAAAGCACCCACCCCCCCATGTTGAGGGCATGCGGCCTGGTATGGTTCGGGGGGGGCGCTTGTTCGTCCCCCCCCCTTTCCTGACCGGCCGGGCTGTGTGCTCAGATAAGGGTCTGGTATTGATTTTGGGGGGACCCCACAACGTTTTTTCAGCTTAAAATCCATACCAGACTGAAGTATGCTCTTGGAGAGGGGAACCCATTCCGTTTTTTTATTTAAAATTTTGGGTGGAGTTCCCCCTCAAGATTCATACCAAACACAGTGCCTGGTATTGGCGGGGATCCAAGTCGGATCCCTGTTCATTGAAGTCAGATGGATGTAGGACCAATGTAGGACCAATGTAGGACCAATGTAGGACTGATGTCGCAGAGTAAAGTAGGATGAAAGTACTGTAGTATAGTGTAAACTCAGCCTTAGTGAACAAACAGCATCATGAAGGTCAAGGAAAACACCAAACAGGTCAGGGATAAAGTTGTGAGGAAGTTTAAAGCAGGGTTAGGTTATAAAAAAAAAATATCCCAAGCTTTGAACATCTCACAGAGCTCTGTTTGGTATCTATTTACTCGGTGTAACATCATCTTTTATATTTTACAAAAAAAAATTGTATTGTGTTTTTTGCATTTTACAAAAAAAAAAAAAAATGCATTTGCAAAAAAGCTGTGCAAATACCATGTGACATAAAAATTTGCAAAACCCACCAATTTATTCTCTAGGGCAGGGGTCGCCAAACTTTCTAAACAAAGGGCCCGTTTATTGCCCTTCAGACTTTAGGAGAGCTGGACTGTAGCCAGCGAGAGTGGACATTTTCTTGGCATCAGTGGGAGTGAACATCACCACATTTGGTATTAGGGGGAGGAATAGTGCCCCATCGTTGGTATCATTGGGAGGAATAGTGCTCCATTGTTGGTATCATTGGTAGGAATAGTGCTCCATTGTTGGTATCATTGGTAGGAATAGTGCCCCGTTGTTGGTATCATTGGTAGGAATAGTGCCCCGTTGTTGGTATCATTGGTAGGAATAGTGCCCCGTTGTTGGTATTATTGGTAGGAATAGTGCCCCGTTGTTGGTGTCAATAGGAGAAAAGTGTCTCGTATCAGTGGGAGACTAGTCCCCCAAGGGCCAGATAAAGGCAAGTTAGAGCCGCAGTTAGAAGACCTCTGCTCTAGACCCCCCGGCTTTAAGAAATATATAATGTTTGGGGGGTTCTACGTTATTTTATAGCAAAGAATACTGATTGTTACATGTAAAAAAAAAGTGGCAGAAAAGGCCCAGTCTTCAAGTGGTTATACCACCAGCCATTCCATGGTTTGACAGTTTGATTGAGAGCACAAGTTACATTCCTAGCACGTGTCGGGAATGTAACTGTTTTTTTAAACTGTTAAATTCATGGGTTTATTTATATATATATATATATATATAATTTTTTTTTTTTTTATAGCAGAGACCCTAGAGAATAAAAAGGTGATCATTGCAATATTTTATGTCGCACAGTATTTTCAAACGCAATTTTTGGGGAAAAAATACACTTTCATGAATTAAAAAAAAAACTAAACAGTAAAGTTAGCCCAATTTTTTTCTATAATGTGAAAGACGATGTTACGCCGAGTAAATAGATACCAAACATGTCATGCTTTGAAATCATGGAATGGCGACAAACTACAGTACCTAAAAACCTCCATAGGTGAAGCTATAAAAAAAAATGAACTGTTACCAGGTTAGATCTACAGAGGAGGTTACATAGTTACATAGTTAGTTAGGTTGGAAAAAGTCCATCCAGTTCAACCATAAAAAGGAGGTCTTTTGCTAGAATTATTGTTCTCACTCTGACGATCACGGCGATACCTCACATGTGTGATTTAAACACTGTTTACATTTGCGGGCACCACTTACGTGTGCGTTTTTTTTGCTACACGAACACGTGGGGACGGGGGCACTTTTGAAAAAAAATAATTCTTATTTCATTTAATTTTATTTATTTTACATTGTCCCTTTAAAAAAAAAAATTCTGATCACTTTTATCGCTGTCACAAGGAATGTAAACATCCCTTGTGAGAGTAATAGGAGGTGACAGGTACTCTTTATGGAGGGATTGGGGGTCTAAAAAAAAACCAAAACCCTCCTTTTGCATTTAAAAGTATTCAGATCACCAAAATCTGCGATTCTGAATACTGCCTTTTTTTTTTTTTTATCTGCGCCATTGGCAGCCGAGTAAACCGGCAGTGACGTCGTAAAGCACACAAAAAAGGCGGTTTAATTATGGCCAATGAAATGAATTCAAGCATTTTTTGCTAGAAAATTACTTAGAACCCCCAAAACATTATATATATATATATATATATATATATATTTTAGCCGAGACCCTAGAGAATAAAATGGCGTTGCAATATTTTATGTCAATGAAATGGCGTTTCATACACTTTATGAAAAAAAACTTTATGAAATAAAAAAAAACAGCAAAGTTAGCCCAATTTTTTTTTATAATGTGAAAGATGATGTTAGATCAACAATAGACTTCCCCAGCAGCAACAAACCCTCCTGCAAAACTAGATCCCGTCTAGAAACAATAGATCCCCCAGCAACAATAATAGACCTCCCCATCAGCAATAGACCCCCCTGCAAAACTAGATCCCTCCCAGAGACCATATATCCCCCAGCAGCAATAATAGACCTCCCAGCAGCAATATACCCCCCTGCAAAATGAAATCCCAGAACAATATATCCCCCAGCAGTAATAATAGACCCCCAGCAGCAATAGACTCCCCTGCAAAACTAGATCCCTTCCAGAAATAATAGATACCCCAGGAGCAATAATAGACCTCCCCAGCAGCAATAAACCCTCCTGTAAAACTAGATCCTGTCTAGAAACAATAGATCCCCAGCAGCAATAATAGACCTCCCCATCAGCAATAGACCCCCTGCAAAACTAGATCCCTCCCAGAGACCATATATCCCCCAGCAGCAATAATAGACCCCCAGCAGCAATAGACCCCCCCTGCAAACTGAAATCCCAGGACAATATATCCCCCAGCAGCAATAGACTCCCCTGCAAAACTAGATCCCTTCCAGAAATAATAGATACCCCAGCAGCAATAATAGACCTCCCCAGCAGCAATAAACCCTCCTGTAAAACTAGATCCTGTCTAGAAACAATAGATCCCCCCAGCAGCAATAGACCCCCCTGCAAAACTAGATCCCTCCCAGAGACCATATATCCCCCAGCAGCAATAATAGACCCCCAGCAGCAATAGACCCCCCCTGCAAACTGAAATCCCAGGACAATATAGACCCCCAGCAGCAATAGACTCCCCTGCAAAACTAGATCCCTTCCAGAAATAATAGATACCCCAGCAGCAATAATAGACCTCCCCAGCAGCAATAAACCCTCCTGCAGAACTAGATCCCCTTCTGCAACAATAGACCCCCCCAGCAGCAATAATATACTTCCCCAGCAGCAATAGACCCCCCTGCAAAACAAGATCCTTTCCAGAGACAATATATCCCTCAGCTGCAATAATAGACCCCCCCAATAAAACTAGACCTCTTCCAAAAACAATAGATCCCACAGCAGCAATTATAGACCTCCCCAACAGCAATAAACCCTCCTGAAAAACTAGATCCCTTCTATAAACATTAGATCCCCCAGCAGCAATAATAGATCTCCCATCAGCAATAGAACCCCCTGCAAAACTAGATCCCTCAAAGAGACCATATATCCCCCAGCAGCAATAATAGACCTCCCCAGCAGCAATAAACCCTCCTGCAGAACTAGATCCCCTCCTGCAACAATAGACCCCCCCCCAGCAGCAATAATATACTTCCCCAGCAGCAATAAACCCCCCTGCAAAACTAGATCATTTCCAGAGACAAAATATCCCTCAGCAGCAATAATAGACCCCCCCAGTAAAACTAGACCTCTTACAGAAACAATAGATCCCCCAGCAGCAATTATAGACCTTCCCAGCAGCAATAAACTCTCCTGTAAAACTAGATCCCTTCTAGAAACATTAGATCCCCCAGCAGCAATAATAGACCTCCCCATCAGTAATAGTACCCCCTGCAAAACTAGATCCCTCAAAGAGACCATATATCCCCCAGCAGCAATAATAGACCTCCCAGCAGCAATAATAGACCTCCCAGCACCAATAGACCCCCCTGCAAAACAAATCCCCCTCCTGCAACAATAGACTCCCCAGCAGTAATAATATACTTCCCCAGCAGCAATAGACCCCCCTGCAAAACGAGATCCTTTGCAGAGACAATATATCCCTCAGCAGAAATAATAGACCCCCCAGTAAAACTAGACCTCTTCCAGAAACAATAGATCCCACAGCAGCAATTATAGACCTCCCCAACAGCAATAAACCCTCCTGCAAAACTAGATCCCTTCCAGAAACAATAGATCGCCCAGCAGCAATAATAGACATCCCCATCAACAATAGACCCCCCTGCAAAACTATGTATTCACATGCACCAAAATTCAGGGTGCTGTGGCCCCATGGGCTTTACCTCCAATTTGCTTACCTTTGCAGAACAGGCTGGTGTTAGGCTTAATGACTATAGTTGTAGGCAGGACTTTCAAGTGTGACCCTTTACCTCCCCAGTGGGCAGCAATCAGCAGAAGGTGGATGGTGGATATGACCTCAGAGGGGGGCATGATATACATATGAATGCTGCCTCTAAATATCAATGCAGGTTATTTACATAAACATTTACGTAAACACAGGGCCTGCAGGTGAGTCATCTGTACATGGCAATAGGGCAGAGCTGGGCAGCAGCAACATCACTTCACACTGAGATATCGGGACACAGCACGGGACTAAAACTTCAAGGGAATTTAACCTGGGATAGTTGGCAAGTATGAGGCAGCTGCTTTGGGCCCCCACAACAATGATGGGGCCCAGGGCAGCTGCCCCTTTTGCCCTGCTTTAAAGACGGTCCTGCTCCCAGTAGCAATAGACACCCCCCTGCAAAACAAATCCCTTCCAAGGACAATATATCCCCCAGCAGTAATAATAGACCCTCAGCGGCAATAGACCCACCTGCAAAACTAGATCCCTTCTAGAAATAATAGATCCCCCAGCAGCAATAATGGACCTCCCCAGCAGCAATAATGGACCTCCCCATCAGCAATAATGGACCTCCCCAGCAGCAATAATAGACCTCCCAGCAGCAATAATAGACCTCCTAGCAGCAATAATGGACCTCCCCAGCAGCAATAATAGACCTCCCAGCAGCAATAATAGACCTCCCCAGCAGCAATAATAGACCTCCCCAGCAGCAATAAACCCTCCTGCCGAAATAGATCCCCTCCAGCAACAATAGATCCCCCAGCAGCAATAATGGACCTCCCCATCAGCAATAATGGACCTCCCCAGCAGCAATAATGGACCTCCCCAGCAGCAATAATGGACCTCCCCAGCAGCAATAATAGACCTCCCCAGCAGCAATAATGGACCTCCCCAGCAGCAATAATAGACCTCCCCAGCAGCAATAATGGACCTCCCCATCAGCAATAATGGACCTCCCCAGCAGCAATAATAGACCTCCCAGCAGCAATAATAGACCTCCTAGCAGCAATAATGGACCTCCCCAGCAGCAATAATAGACCTCCCAGCAGCAATAATAGACCTCCCAGCAGCAATAAACTCTCCTGTAAAACTAGATCCCTTCTAGAAACATTAGATCCCCCAGCAGCAATAATAGACCTCCCCATCAGTAATAGTACCCCCTGCAAAACTAGATCCCTCAAAGAGACCATATATCCCCCAGCAGCAATAATAGACCTCCCCAGCAATAATAGACCTCCCAGCACCAATAGACCCCCCTGCAAAACAAATCCCCCTCCTGCAACAATAGACTCCCCAGCAGTAATAATATACTTCCCCAGCAGCAATAGACCCCCCTGCAAAACTAGATCCTTTGCAGAGACAATATATCCCTCAGCAGAAATAATAGACCCCCCAGTAAAACTAGACCTCTTCCAGAAACAATAGATCCCACAGCAGCAATTATAGACCTCCCCAACAGCAATAAACCCTCCTGCAAAACTAGATCCCTTCCAGAAACAATAGATCGCCCAGCAGCAATAATAGACATCCCCATCAACAATAGACCCCCCTGCAAAACTATGTATTCACATGCACCAAAATTCAGGGTGCTGTGGCCCCATGGGCTCTACCTCCCAATTTGCTTACCTTTGCAGAACAGGCTGGTGTTAGGCTTAATGACTATAGTTGTAGGCAGGACTTTCAAGTGTGACCCTTTACCTCCCCAGTGGGCAGCAATCAGCAGAAGGTGGATGGTGGATATGACCTCAGAGGGGGGCATGATATACATATGAATGCTGCCTCTAAATATCAATGCAGGTTATTTACATGTAAACACAGGGTCTGCAGGTAAGTCATCTGTACATGGCAATAGGGCAGAGCTGGGCAGCAGCAGCAGAACTTTACACTGAGATATCGGGACACAGCACGGGACTAAAACTTCAAGGGAATTTAACCTGGGATAGATGGCAAGTATGAGGCAGCTGCTTTGGGTCCCCACAACAATGATGGGGCCCAGGGCAGCTGCCCCTTTTGCCCTGCTTTAAAGACGGTCCTGCTCCCAGCAGCAATAGACACCCCCCTGCAAAACAAATCCCTTCCAAGGACAATATATCCCCCAGCAGTAATAATAGACCCTCAGCGGCAATAGACCCACCTGCAAAACTAGATCCCTTCTAGAAATAATAGATCCCCCAGCAGCAATAATGGACCTCCCCAGCAGCAATAATGGACCTCCCCATCAGCAATAATGGACCTCCCCAGCAGCAATAATAGACCTCCCAGCAGCAATAATAGACCTCCTAGCAGCAATAATGGACCTCCCCAGCAGCAATAATAGACCTCCCAGCAGCAATAATAGACCTCCCCAGCAGCAATAATAGACCTCCCCAGCAGCAATAAACCCTCCTGCCGAAATAGATCCCCTCCAGCAACAATAGATCCCCCAGCAGCAATAATGGACCTCCCCATCAGCAATAATGGACCTCCCCAGCAGCAATAATGGACCTCCCCAGCAGCAATAATGGACCTCCCCAGCAGCAATAATGGACCTCCCCAGCAGCAATAATGGACCTCCCCAGCAGCAATAATGGACCTCCCCATCAGCAATAATGGACCTCCCCAGCAGCAATAATAGACCTCCCCAGCAGCAATAATAGACCTCCTAGCAGCAATAATGGACCTCCCCAGCAGCAATAATAGACCTCCCCAGCAGCAATAATAGACCTCCCAGCAGCAATAATAGACCTCCTAGCAGCAATAATGGACCTCCCCAGCAGCAATAATAGACCTCCCAGCAGCAATAATAGACCTCCTAGCAGCAATAATGGACCTCCCCAGCAGCAATAATAGACCTCCCCAGCAGCAATAAACCCTCCTGCCGAAATAGATCCCCTCCAGCAACAATAGATCCCCCAGCAGCAATAATGGACCTCCCCATCAGCAATAATGGACCTCCCCAGCAGCAATAATGGACCTCCCCAGCAACAATAATAGACCTCCCCAGCAACAATAATAGACCTCCCCAGCAGCAATAATGGACCTCCCCAGCAACAATAATAGACCTCCCCAGCAGCAATAATGGACCTCCCCAGCAGCAATAATGGACCTCCCCAGCAGCAATAATGGACCTCCCCAGCAGCAATAATGGACCTCCCCAGCAGCAATAATGGACCTCCCCAGCAGCAATAATAGACCTCCCCAGCAGCAATAAACCTTCCTGCAGAAATAGATCCCCTCCAGCAACAATAGATCCCCCAGCATCAATAGACAATGTAACACACCCCAGCCCTCCTTGACATTACATACATTCAGTGCTGGAGGTGCCCGAGCTGCGTTCCCCCACGTTTCCGCTGAACAAAAGCCCTGGTTATAGGTAATATACTTGTAATATACTATGAATTAACTTTTTTGAACGTGGGCAAAAAATTAAAAAAATTTAAAATGAAATAATAATTAAATTTGACAGTGAAAGGGTTAAGTCAAATGATATTTGAAAATGACAGTCACAAGGCTAACTTCTTCTTGTGTTCAAGCTGAACTCCAGGATAAGCAAATATTGTCTATATAGAAGAGTCATGTGTATTCTGACTCAAGTCTTGGTGTGCTTTGTGTATTTCTTCCAGATCTGTGCGGTGATCCTGTGTGTAATAAAGACCACCCACTGCTGCTCTCTCCCCTTGTACAGGGAGACTGGTCTTGTCTCCGCCCCCCTCCTGTAGTTTTCTGCAGTGGGTGGAGCCTGTTGGGACCCTCCCACAGCTCGGCTCTCTGCACATGTACAGAACTGTGATGATGTCACTACTCCTTTTACAAGGTAATATCTTTTACAAGGTAATATATTTCATTGGAGGTTTTTGAGTTTGGAGTCCAGCTCCACTTAAGGACCGAGCCTCTTTTTGAGATTTGCTGTTTTAAGTTAAAAAAATATTTTTTTTGCTAGAAAATTACTTAGAACCCCCAAACATCATACATTTCTTTTTCTGACACCCTAGAGAATAAAATGGCGGTCGTTGCAATACTTTCTGTCACACTGTATTTGCGCAGCGGTCTTACAAGCGCACTTTTTTTGGAAAAAATTGACTTTTTTTAATTAAATAAATAAGACAACAGTAAAGTTAGCCCATTTTTTTTTTATATTGTGAAAGATAATGTTACGCCGAGTAAATTGATACCCAACATGTCACACTTCAAAATTGCGCCCGCTCGTGGAATGGCGACAAACTTTTACCCTTAAAAATCTCCATAGGTGACGTTTAAAAAAATGCTACCGGTTGCATGTTTTGAGTTACAGAGGAGGTCTAGGGCTAGAATTATTACTTTCGCTCTACCGATCGCGGCAATACCTCACATGTGTGGGTTGAACACCGTTTTCATATGCGGGGGCCCTCTCCCGCCGCCGATAAAAGTGATCTTGCGGCGAATCCGAAGTAGTAGTAGTAGTACAGGGACTACTTTGAAGTCAGTGCGACTTAAAGTCGCACAGATATGAACGGTACTCGTTGGAAATCATGGGGTATGACTTGTCCTGCGACTTTGCAGTCCCAAGTCACACAGGTATGAAAGGGGCCCTTGTAAAATAATAATAAAATAATAATAAATGATTGTAAAAAAAAGTATTCTTAAAAATAATAAAATTGTAAAATAATAATAATAAATTATTGTAAAAAAAAGTATTGTAAAAAATAATTAATTTGTAAGAAAATAAAAATGTAAAAATTCAAAAAATATTAAATAATTGTAAAAAAAAAGTATATAATAAAAAAATGTAAATAATAATAAAAAAAGTAATAAAAAAAATTTGTAAAAAAAAAAAGTATTGTAAAAAATGGTATAAACTTGTAAAATAATAATATAAATAATAATAAATTATTTTAAAAAAAAGTATTGTAAAAAATAATAAAATTGTAAAATAATAATAATAATAAATCATTGTAAAAAAAAAAGTATTGTAAAAAAATAATTAATTTGTAAAAAAAAAAATAGTAATAATAATAATAAAATATTAAATAATTGTAAAAAAAAATGAATAATATTAAAAAATATATAAAATTGTAAAATAATAATAATCATTGTAAAAAAAAAAATTATTTGTAAAAAAAATAACAATAAAAAGATTATATTAAATAATTGTAAAAATAAAAAAATTATTATAAAAAAAATATTAAAATTGTAAAATAATTATAATAAATTATTGTAAAAAACGTATTGTAAAAGATAAAAATAAATGTAAAATAATAAATTATTGTAAAAAGGTATTGTAAAGAATAATAACTTTATAAAATATAATATTAATAAAGTATTGTAAAAAATGTATTGTAAAATAATAATAATATAAATAATAATAAATCATTGTAAAAACAAGTATTGTAAAAGAAAAAAAAATTGTAAAATATTAATTATTGTAAAAAACATATTGTAAAAAATAATACAATTGTAAAATAATAATAATAATAATAAATTAGTGTAAAACTGTATTGTAAAAAATAATAACATTGTAAAAAAATAAAAATAATAAATTATTGTAAAAAATTTATTGTAAGAAATAATAAACTTGTAAAATAATAATATGAATAATAAATTATATTAAAAAATAAAATTGTATAATAATAATAAATTATTTTTTTAATAATTATTATTGTAAAAAAAGTATTGTAAAAAAATTATAATTGTAAACAAAAGTTATGATAAAAAACTATTTAAAAAAATAAACGAATGAAACCTTGCACTATATATATATATATATAAACACACATACACACGTGTGTTTTGAGCTTGAGATGCACACCCTAATAATAGGCTGCACACACCTTTGGGCCTAAAGCTTTGAGAGATATATCCTGGCTGGATAGAAAGCTATGGCCATGCTGGGACTAGTAGTCCTCCCCCACATACAGAAACAGCTGGGCAGGGCTGCTGAGGACAATATGGGCGTGTTGGGGGGCGGAGGCTAGTCACAAGAAGGAATGTGGGGGGCGGACGTTAGACAGTGGGTTGAGGGGGCGGGCACACAGTGGCACAGACCGGTGAAAAGTGTGGGGGGCGGACCGGATGGGGACTCAGGCAATAGGGCGGGGTATGGAGGTGGGGTAAAGGGCGTGTCCGCCAAGAGAAGACGGACGCTGTGAGTGGTAAGAAGGCGTGTCTGGAGGAGGGAAAGGGGGGAGGGGGGGGGATGGAGAGGCGTGTCTGGCTGCTGCAGGGCCCCGGGAAGGCCGAGGTGCTGAAGGCCGGAGATCCATCGCTGGTCCCGGGCTTGTGTGATCTGACATGGCCCTGAGAGAGCTGAAAGTCTGCCTGCTGGGGGTGAGTGAGCGGAGATCCGAATATCGTGCACTGAGCCCATAGGGGGCACTACGGGGTTATGTAATGTCTGTGACATCATAGCGCTCCTCTGTGTCTGTACAATAATAACACTGACAGCTCTGGGTGTGTGTATATATATATATATATATATATATATATATATATATATATATATATATATATATATATATATCAGATCTATATATATATATAACTCTATATATATATATATATATATATATCTGTGTGTATACATACAACTATAGATCACTCGTCCTCTCTCTCTCTCTCTATATCTCTCTAGATCTCTCTATCTATCTCTCTATATATATATAGACAGTATGTAATGTCTTTCTATGTATAGAATGTGTGTGTCATAGTGATAATACTACTGTAATAATAGGCTGATTTCCAATGTAGATCCGTGATTGGCTGATCTCTCCGCTGATGTCACAGTGTTACCCAGGAAAGGACTTTGATTTCCTATCACGGTCTTCTCTGGAGGAACGTATCACCATAGAGTCCTAGAATCCAGCTGGTAGGGGGTCCCCTCTCTGGGGACGGAGTGTACCCCCAGGGGGGCTCCTGACCTCTTCCTGGATCACATCCGATCAGTAGAATCATAAATCTAAAACTGGCCATACACTATGCAATCTAATTGTACAATCTCCTTTTAGATCTCTTGCCAAAAGCTAGCCACATACTATACAATCAGATTGTACAATTTCCTTCAGACTTACCAAAACGATGAGGATAAACCGGAACAATCTAATTTTATTTGTGTCTAGTCAGGTAGGTCCTCGTACTACATTATACAAGAACCTACCAGATTGGATGCAAATTAAATGGATCATTGAGTTTTGTGTGTATAGATACAATCACCGACCACTTTATTAGGTTCTCCTTGCTAGTACCGGGTTGGACCTTCTTTTGCCTTCATTCCTAGTGGCATGGATTCAACAAGGTGTGGGAAACATTCCTCAGAGATTTTGGTCCATAGTGACATGATAGCATCACGCAGTTGCTGCAGATTTGTCGGCTGCACATCCATGATACCAATCTCCCACCACATCCCAAAGGTGCTCTATTGGATGAGATCTGGTGAGTGTGGAGACCATTGGATTGAGATCTGGAGAGTGTCTCTATTGGATGAGATCTGGTGAGTGTCTCTATTGGATGAGATCTGGTGAGTGTCTCTATTGGATGAGATCTGGGGAGTGTCTCTATTGGATGAGATCTGGTGAGTGTGGAGACCATTGGATGAGATCTGGGGAGTGTCTCTATTGGATGAGATCTGGTGAGTGTCTCTATTGGATGAGATCTGGGGAGTGTCTCTATTGGATGAGATCTGGGGAGTGTCTCTATTGGATGAGATCTGGGGAGTGTCTCTATTGGATGAGATCTGGTGAGTGTCTCTATTGGATGAGATCTGGTGAGTGTCTCTATTGGATGAGATCTGGTGAGTGTCTCTATTGGATGAGATCTGGTGAGTGTCTCTATTGGATGAGATCTGGTGAGTGTGGAGGCCATTGGAGTACAGTGACCTCATTGTCCAGTGGTGAGATGATTGGAGCTCTGTGACATGGTGCATTATCCTGTATACAAACCATATGGCTAAAACCACATCGCCTTTTTTTTGGTCCGCACTGGAATGGCATCGCATGGGTGTTCACTTATACAATCCAATTCCTGCACCATTTCACAGTTCGCACTGCGATCTCCGAACCGATCTGGGGGGTGTCGTTAACTTTACATGGACACCCGCAGCAGTTTGCAGATCTCAGTGTGAACCGATGTGCGATGCGGGAACCCGCACAGGACTCGCAGGGGTCCCCGCATCGCACCAATGTGAACCGAGCCTCAAAGTCCCTTAAATCCCCTTTCTTCCCCATTCTGATGCTCAGTTTGAACTTCAGCAAGTCATCTTCACCACGTCTCTCTATGCCTCAATGCATTGAGTTGCTGCCATGTGATTGGCTGATTATCAATTTGTGTTACCATTCAATTGAACAGGTGTACCTAGTAAGGGAGTGTGTATACAGTAAAACCTTGGTTTGAGAGCGTTTTGCAAGACAAGCAAAATTGTTTTATACATTTTGACTTGATATACAAGCGACGACTTGCAAAATGACTTCTGTATAGAGGTCAATGCAAGTCGCCGCAAAAGTAGTACAGGAACTTTTTTCTAAGTCGGAGCGACTTGAGACGTTCCTATTAGAACGGTTCCATTGTACAGAACGGGACGTGACTTGTCAGGCGGCTAAGTCACCTGACAAGTCGCCCCTGTGTGAACCAGGTCTAAATGTTGGACCTTCATTAAATGTAACCATATTGCTACACTTAGAGGCGCCTCTCTTCTCTTTTATACTCTGGAGCTCCTGCTGGATTTTGCTTCTGATCCCCTTGTGGAGGCTTCCATTTGTGGATGGACATTTTATGGTTACACAACCGATCACATTGCTATAATCTTTTTATATAGACTATAAACTGAAGGACTTATAAATAAATGGTTGTGGAACGAATCATCTGAGTTACAATTATTTCTTATGGGGAAATTCGCTTTGATATACAAGTACTTTGCATTTCAATTGGTTGTAGGCTACATCATTCCCGCCCTGCAGCACATGTAAACAAATAGGCGGGATTGTCCAACATGTATACAAAGGGGCATGGACTGTCCAACATGCATACCAAGGGACGGGGACTGTCCAACATGCATACAAAGGGGCATGGACTGTCCAACATGCATACAAAGGGTCGGGGACTGTCCAACATGCATACAAAGGGGCGGGGACTGTCCAACATGCATACAAAGGGGCGGGGACTGTCCAACATGTATACAAAGGGGTGGGAAATTCGCTTTGATATACAAGTACTTTGGATTACAAGCGTGTTTTTGGAAGGAATTATGCTCACAGTCCAAGGTTTTACTGTATATCATAGTCTTGGTAAATGTGAAGGCGAATGTACAACTAGATTGATAGCGAATAGCCAGCTTTAGATCTACCAACAAACATGTAGTAGAGATGAGTTCAGGTGTCCCCCGAACCCCTCATATCCAAACCCCCACTTCACCCTATTTTCCATTTCAATTGGTTGTAGGCTACATCATTCCCGCCCTGCAGCACATGTAAACAAATGGGCGGGACTGTCCAACATGTAAACAAATGGGCGGGACTGTCCAACATGCATACAAAGGGCCGGGGACTGTCCAACATGCATACAAAGGGCCGGGGACTGTCCAAGATGTATACAAAGAGGCGGGGACTGTCCAACATGTATACAAAGAGGCGGGGACTGTCCAACATGTAAACAAAGGGGCATGGACTGTCCAACATGCATACAAAGGGTCGGGGACTGTCCAACATGCATACAAAGGGGCGGGGACTGTCCAACATGTATACAAAGGGGCAGGCACTGTCCAACATGTATACAAAGGGCCAAGGACTGTCCAACATGCATACAAAGGGGCGGGGACTGTCCAACATGTAAACAAAGGGGTGGGGACTGTCCAACATGTAAATAAAGGGGCGTGGACTGTCCAACATGTAAATAAAGGGGCGTGGACTGTCCAACATGCATACAAAGGGGCGGGGACTGTCCAACATGTATACAAAGGGGCGGGGGCTGCCCAACATGTATACAAAAGGGCGAGACTGTCCAACATGTATACAAAGGGGCGGGGACTGCCCAACATGCATACAAAGGGGCGGGGACTGTACAACATGTATACAAAGGGGCGGGGGCTTCCCAACATGTATACAAAGGGGTGGGGACTGTCCAACATGCATAAAAAGGGGCGGGACTGTCCAACATGTATAAAAAGGGGCGGGGACTGTCCAACATGTATACAAAGGGGCAGGGGCTGTCCAACATGTATACAAAGGGCCGGGGACTGTCCAACATGTATACAAAGGGGCGGGGACTGTCCAACATGTATACAAAGGGGCGGGGGCTGCCCAACATGTATACAAAAGGGCGAGGACTGTCCAACATGCATACAAATGGCCAGGGATTGTCCAACATGTATACAAAGGGGCCGGGACTGTCCAACATGCATACAAAGGGCCAGGGACTGTCCAACATGTATACAAAGGGGCGGGGGCTGTCCAACATGTATACAAAGGGGCGGGGGCTGCCCAACATGTATACAAAAGGGCGAGGACTTCCAACATGCATACAAAGGGCCAGGGACTGTCCAACATGTATACAAAGGGGCCGGGACTGTCCAACATGTAAACAAAGGGGCGTGGACTGTCCAACATGCATACAAAGGGCCGGGATGCTGGTAATCAGTGCCTAAATATAGCCAATGTCCTTAACCAAATATGGGCATGGTCGAATTCAGATCGACTCCCCGGTGCTGCCGCTGCCATTCCTGGTAAGGAAACCTGGAAGTGAAGCCTTCCGGCTTCACAGTGAGTGAGTGGCTTCAGGCATGTGTGTATCCCAGTGGTGGGGGGGGGATAGCCTGCGTATGCCCAGAAGAGATGTTTGCACGATATCGGCTGGCAAGGTCTGGAGCCCTCAGGAAATTCCATGGCAGCAGTTTGTTTATTTGTTTTGTCTGTCACTTCTCTTTTTTTCCCCCTGGGATGCTCATGGCTCCTGGAACGCTTCTGCGTTTCAGGACGCTGTCCCTCTCTTCCAGTTGAGCTTCCATGCATACGCAAATCCTCAGATGAAACCTAGGCTTGGTTCGCGAATGCGCAGCTCGGAGGGGGACCCGGCGGCCGCTCAGGCGCCCTAACAGCGAATCGCCACGGCGCAGGCACTAGCGGGGAATGGTGGTGACGTCGCTATGGCAGAGTATTAAAACCCTGTCAGCCCCTACAAGCCCCTACGGGCAGTCTGCGGTAGCTTCCCCAGGCATCCCAGATCAGGTGAGCACCAGCCCACATTCATGGTGCAGTACGGGGGGGGGGGGGGTGGGTTTGGGGTTATCGGCTCATAACGGGGAACTGCTGACCTTTATTTTTGTATGCTGCTGCTTTTCTCCCTCTTTTTGCTAGGCCGTGTGGCGTTCCTACAAGTGACAGGATCTGCGCTCATTCGTCCTCCAGGGTGCCATGGTCCTCCGTGCGGCCAGTCCTCACGCTCTAGGTACATGGGGGTGAGAGGGAGGGGGTCTGGCCCGCTGATGGTTTGACATGACTCCCCGTCTAGGACCCACCAACAGAGGAGATGTTCCCATTCCTCCTCCAGACACCACTCCCACCGCCATGACATCCGCTCTGATCGCAGAGCTCGCCGGGGATGTGGGACACGAGTCCCGGAGGGAAAATCCCATATGCGACATATGCTATTCCCAGGCGGTTGGGGGAAAAAAAGAGACTGAAAACCGAAACATGGAGTCTCTAGTCAAGCGTGTGGTGCAGCAATCCCTAAAGGAGTGGAGTACGACCAACACGCAGAGCCAATCCACCACTCTGTCAGGCTCCCTGGCTGACGAGGCCCAAGAAGATCCAGGCCTATCCCAGCCTTATGATGCATCCCCCGCATCTTCAGACAGCGAATTAGAAGGGGACGAATCTGTTGGAGGCTTCGATTTCGCCCTAGTCTCACCACTAATCAAAGCGGTCAGAGAGGCCCTCAAGTGGGAAGATTCACCCATTCCTCCGGCTAAACAAAGGAAATTCTTTAAGCACCTGAGGAAAGAGGGCTCCAATTTCCCAATCCTTTCAGAGTTGAAGGATATCATTGATGAGGAATGGAGCAGAGTACACAAGAAAACTCCTTTGTCAAGCAAAACCTCCAGATTATACCCCTTCAAGGCAGAGGAAGTGAAGCATCTGGAAAAAGCCACCCTGATAGACTCAGCATTGATGCGATTAGCAAAACATGTCACTCTTCCCTTAGAGGACGCCGTATCCCAGTGGTGAGGGATAGCCTTCGTATGCCCAGAAGAGACGTCTGCACAATATCGTCTGGCAAGGTCTGGAGCCCTCAGGAAATTCCTCCATGGCAGCAGTTTATGTTTATTTGTTTTGTGCTCACCTTGCTTTTTTTTTTTTTTGTTCTCTTTTTTTCCCCCTCCGGGATGCTCATGGCTCCTGGAACGCTTCTGTGTTTTAGGACGCTGTCCCTCTCTTCCAGGTCGCAGCCATGACGAGCTTCCGCGCATATGCGAATTCTCGGATGAAACTGCATGCACAGCTCGTGGGAGACCCGCAGGCGCCCTACGGCGGATTGCTACGGTGCAGGCGCGAGCGGGGAATGGCAGTGACGTCGCTACAGTGGGGGATTTAAACCCTGTCAGCCCCTGTCACCTCGCCTTTAAGGACGGGCTTGAAAGGAGGATAGATCAAGACCTCAAGGGGATATACAGGATAGCCGGTATGGCTTGTAAACCTGTTTGGCCCTCACGGCCACGTCCAAGGTGATGGAAGCCTGGATAGAAAATGTGGACTCCATGCTCAAGGGTGTTACAGAAGAGCTGGCCAGTGGCTCAGCAGTCCAGGAATTGAAGCTGACAGTGGCTTCTATCGACCTAATCCGCCTGTTGGCCTGGACTATGCTATCCTCGGTCACGGCTAAGCGGGCCTTATGGTTACACCCTTGGCTCGCTGATCCAGCATCTAAGCAAGCCTGGTGTAGGATCCCCTTTGAGGGGCCATCTTTGTTTGGTAACAGGCTGGATAGTGCCATAGCCTGGGCCACAAGTGGGAAGTCGGGCTTATTACCCCAGGATAGGTGTCTGTTCGGCCAGAAGAGGCCTCAGTGGAGAAGACGCAGTCCCGAGCATTTGAAGAAAGCATGCTCCTATAGGCCCGGCCCGGATTTCAGAAGAGATTGGAGCAGGGGCCAGTCCGCCTTCCAAAAACCTGCTAAAAGCCAGGCGTCCAGAGTCGCTTTGAGATTTGGGCCCGTCCAGGGAGGTCAGATGAGGGCATGTCTGCTTCTCTTCCGGCACGTCTGGGTGGCCTCAATCTCGGACTACTGGACCATCAAGACAGTCTCTACAGGCCACACGTGGTCCTTCACCAGTACCCCTCCCCCAGATTTATTTTTACCCTGCTACCACGGTCAGAAGTAAAGAAGCAGGTGTTACTGTCCTACTGTGCCTATCCCAAAGGACGAAGAGTTCCAAGGGATATATCCCCCTCTCTTCCTAGTGCTGAAGAAAAATGGTTCTTGGAGCCTGTGATAGATCTAACCTATTTAAACAAATTTATAAAATACGAAAGATTGAAAATAGAGACCCTGTCCACCATTCAGAAAGCCGTGCAGCAAAGTGATTGGCTAGTCTTGGCTAGTCTCAATTGACCTAAATGATGCCTATTTTCACATGCCTGTGGCAGAAGAATTCCGCAAATACCTCTGGTTCAGAGTCGGGCAAGAACATCTTCAGTTCACCTGCCTCCCATTCGGGTTGACAACCTCACCCCAAATCTTTTCAAAAGTTCTTCTGGCCTTGGTGGCCCTCATCAGAACAAAAGGGATACGCTTGTACCACTATCTCGATGACCTGTTACTGTCCCAAGACAAGGAGCAGCTGTTGGTCCACAGGGAGCAAGTTATCTCCACACTAATCAAATCGGGTGGCTCCTAAACCTGGAAAAAAGCCATCTGGAACCAGTCCAGCGCCTGATATACTTAGGGGCCCAGTTCGACACGGTGGAAAGCACCATCTCTGTCTCAGTGGAGAAGATCCCAGTCATTCGAGAGAGAATTTCATGGGCTCTGAGCTCCTGACGTCTAAAGGCCTCGCAGTGCCTAATGCCCCATACACACGGTCGGAAAATCCGACCACAAAATCCATCGGATTTTGTCCGACGGATTTAGTCCGACACTGGTGTTGCATACACACGGTCGGACTTTGTTGTCGAAAAATCCGATCATTCTGAACGTGGTGACGTTTGTTGCGTACGACGGGACTACGTAGAGGCTAGTAGCCAATAGCTTTGGTCTTGTAATGTGATCTGAGCATGCGTGGCACTTTGTCCGTCGGAATTCGCTACACACGATCGGATTTGGTGTGATCGGACTTTGTTGTCGAAAAATCTATCCAGCAGGAGATAGAACTTTGTCCGTCGGACAATCCGATGGAAACTGTTCGATGGTGCCTACACACGGTCGGAATTTCCGACAACATTGTCCGATAGGACAGAATCCATCGGAAAATCCGACCGTGTGTATGGGGCATAAGAGTTATCTTTACGACCCCCATGGTTAAATGGTCTCTGTGGAGGTTACGCCCTTTTCAGACAGGGTTTCTTCAACAATGGAATTCAGGGGACGGCAATCAGTCCATTCACATAACTTCAGTGATGAGGAACAGCCTCTTCTGGTGGCTCCAGTGCAGAATTCTGCTCACCTGCCACTCCATTGCCCCCGTCTCATGGGTCACGGCCACGACCGATGCCAGCGGTGCCGGTTGGGGAGCTCTTTGCAGGTCAGAACTTGCACAAGGCAAGTGGGATCCCCATCTTCACAACTCGGGTTCAAACGTCCTGGAACTACAGGAAGTCTGGTGTGCCCTTCAATATTTCACTCATCTCCTGAAAGGGGAATCAGTTTTATTGAGAATGGACAACACCACAGCGGTCTCCTATGTAAAGAGGCAAGGGGGCACTTGGAGCTCCACCTTACTCCAGGAAGTCGAGCCCATCATGTCCTGGGCTCAGAAAAATCGGGCCAATATTTCAGCGGTATTAGTCCCCGAGTCCAGAATATCCAAGCGGACTTCCTATCTCGCACACAGTTATGCCCCGTACACACGAGCAGATTTTCCGTCTGAGAAATCTTGGATGCATTTTCCGACGGAATTCCGCTCAAGCTTGGCTTGCATACACACGGTCACACAAAAGTTCTCTGAACTTTCGACCGTCAAGAACGCGGTGACGTACAACACTACAACGAGCCGAGAAAATAGGTTCAATGCTTCCGAGCATGCGTCTGCAGACGTTTGAATGGATCGTGTCCTTGGGAGTCAATCCTGAAGTAGATATATTTGCATCCCCCGACAACTTCAAGATCCAGAAGTATCACACTCAGGGCCGTTGCAGCCAGTCCTTCGGAATAGATGCCCTGACAGATCGGTGCAATGGTATGGAGCCAGGTGGGAGCTCCGATAAACGGCGAAGGGCACCGGAGAGTGTGGGGGGGGGGCCACTCCCGCCACCGAGAAAAGTGATCTTGTGGCGAATCCGCCGCCGAGACCACTTTTATCTTAAAACGGTCTGCCCGCTGAAGAAGTGGATACCGGGGTTATGGCAGCTAGCTGCTGCCATAACGGTATTCCACTGCAAAGAGCTGCCGACGGTGGGTGGTCCGCAAGCGGTTAAATCAAGTTGATTTAAATCACTAGGGAAAAAAGCAACGGCTGAAAAAAGCATAGATGTGAACGTGTCCCTTAGGAACCCATGTTAAATGGACTGCAGTGCATTTCTTCAAAAAGCACCAAAAAACGCATAGGTGTGAACCAGGCCTTAAAGGAGATTGTACAATTGGATTGTAACATGAATTTCGATTCATATTTGGCCCCTGTGGTTGAACAGAATTCGTCTACCAATTGACTTTACAACTGCCCTGTCAGATTTTAGCCACTCGATCTGCACTGCAGTCTATGGACTGCATTGGATTTCGGTGTATTCTGATGGCGGAGAAGCTGTCAGAATACAAAGTCACATCGGGGAGGATTCACATCAAGCGTGTGGATGGGGAAATCAGGTCAGATTTTTTTTTTCATGCAACCCCCTGGTTGAGCAAAAAAATGGACTCCTGCCCATAGGGGCAGCTTTACTCTGTATTTATAGATTACCGGGCAACCACTGACACCATTCCTGAGTATTGTATAACACAGTGATTGTGTCCAGAACTCGTTGTGTTACCTGGTAATGGGGAGACAATAGAGAGGGATGTAGAGGAGTTCATTGCTGACATTTCCTTCTGAAAATGTTTGTTGCCTGGCTTTCACATGATCCTCTAGATTTAAAGCAGCACCCCCTTGCTTGCTTTTATCCGGCCCTTGGGGCACTATTTCCATCCACTAATGCCAACAATGAGGCATAATTCCTCCCACTGTCACCAATGATGGGGCACTATTCCTCGCACTGATACCAATGAAGAGGCACTATTCCTCCCACTGATACCAATGATGGGGCACTATTCCTCCCACTGACACCAATGATGGGAAACTATTCCTCGCACTGATACCAATGAAGAGGCACTATTCTCCCACTGACACCAATGATAGGACACTATTCCTCCCACTGATACCAATGAAGAGGCACTATTCTCCCACTGACACCAATATGGGGGCACTATTCTCCCACTGACACCAATGATGGGACACTATTCCTCCCACTGACACCAATGATGGGGCACTATTCCTCCCACTGATACCGATGATGGGGCACTATTCCTCCCACTGACACCAATGATGGGACACTATTCCTCCCACTGATACCAATGATGGGGCACTATTTCTCCCACTGATACCAATGATGGGGCACTATTCCTCCCACTGATACCAATGATGGGGCACTATTCCTCCCTCTGACACCAATGATGGGGCACTATTCCTCGCACTGATACCAATGAAGGGGCACTATTCTCCCACTGACACCAATGATGGGACACTATTCCTCCCACTGACACCAATGATGGGGCACTATTCCTCCCACTGATCACAGTGATGGGGCACTATTCCTCCCACTGACAATAACGATAGGACACTATTCCTCCCACTGACACCAATGATGGAACACTATTCCTCCCACTGACAATAACGATAGGACACTATTCCTCCCACTGATACCAATGATGGGGCACTTTTCCTCCCACTGACACCAATGATGGAACACTATTCCTCCCACTGATACAATGATGGGGCACTTTTCCTCCCACTGACACCAATGATGGAACACTATTCCTCCCACTGACACCAATGATGGAATACTATTCATAACCCTGATACCAATAATGGGTCACTATTCCTCCCACTGCCACCAATGATGGGGCATTTATTCCCTCTGACATCAGGACCTTTTCTACTCCCAATTCCTACAGTCTGGCCTCCCTTAAAGTGGGTGTAAACCCTCTCCTATACCCACTGAAGTGAACAGCCTCAGATGATACACAGGGATGAAACAAATCTCCCTATATAAGTTTTACATGTATATCTGGTGTCTTCAGCTTTATATACTGTTTAGAGAGTGCATGTCCTGTTAGAATTTTCTCTTCCTGATTCACCTGTGGGTGTGGATTCTTGCCATACACTGTGAGACAGCTGATCGGAGGAAAGGCACACAACCCCACTCCACATAGGCAGAAAGAGGAAGAAACAATGCAGACCTGGGCTGTAAAAAGACAAGCTCTCTGCTAATCTATTTATAGCACCCACCCTGGCACAAAATTCAGCCTGGTTTTATCACAGTTGACAGAACTTGTTAGAAGTTATCATACTGATAACAGAAGAACGGGGCAGGAGAAAGCCACAGGACTTAGTGCTTTGGTGATAGCTAAGAAAATACTACAGATATACAATTGCGCCCATAAGTTTACATACCCTGGCAGAATTTATGATTTCTTGGCCATTTTTTCAGAGAATATGAATGTTAACACAAAAACTTTTCTTTCACTGATGGTTAGTGCTTGGCTGAAGCCATTTATTATCAATCAACTGTGTTTACTCTTTTTAAATCATAAAACAGAAACTACCCAAATGACCCTGATCAAAAGTTTACATACCCCAGGTCTTAATACTGTGTGTTGCCCCTTTAACATCAATGACAGCTTGAAGTCTTTTGTGGTATTTGTGGATGAGGCTCTTTATCTTCTCAGATGGTAAAGCTGCCCATTCCTCTTGGCAAAAAGCCTCCAGTTCCTGTAAATTCTTGGGCTGTCTTGCATGATTTGCCCGTTTTGAGATCTCCCCAGAGGGGCTCAATGATATTGAGGTCAGGAGACTGAGATGCCACTCCAGAACCTTCACTGTATTCTACTGTAGCCAATGACAGGTCAACTTGGCCTTGTGTTTTGGATCATTGTCTTGTTGGAATGTCCAAGTACGTCCCATGTGCAGCTTCCTGGCTGATGAATGTAAATGTTCCTCCAGTATTTTTTGATGACATACTGCATTCATCTTGCCATCAATTTTCACCAAATTTCCTGTGCCATTGTAGCTCACACATCCCCCCCAAAACATCAGCAATCCACCTCCATGTTTCACAGTAGGAATGGTGGACCTTTCGTCATAGGCCTTGATGACTCTTTTTTTTTTTCAAGTGACTTTTTTTTTTTTTATTGCATTTTTGTGTAAATATGAGACCTGAGATATTTTTGACCCCAGATCTTATATTTAAGAGGCCCTGTCATGCTTTTTTTCTATTACAAGGGATGTTTACATTCCTTGTAATAGGAATAAAAGTGACCCAAACATTTAAAAAAAAAAAAAAAAACAGTGTCAAAATAAAAAGCTCTATTTGTGGGAAAATAAGGACGCCAATTTTGTTTGGGAGCCACGTCGCACGACCGCGCAATTGTCAGTTAAAGTGACGCAGTGCCGAATCGCAAAAAGGGGCCTGGTCCTTTGGCTGCAAATTGGTCCGGGGCTGAAGTGGTTAATGCATCCAATGCATTATGGGGAACAATATTTTGTGCTGCAGCTCCCCCAGCCCCCCCCCCTTTTTATTACCTGATCTGATTCAGCAATGTGCACGAGAGCACTCCTCATTGGGCAGATTGATAGCAGCAGGAGCCATTGGCTCCCACTGCTGACAATCAAAAGCTGTGACACGGGAGTGGGGGGACAGGACTGAGCCACCCGCTCTGTGTCAATAGACGCAGACAGGGCGGCTTGGGAGTGAGCACGCACAGGTGCTCCCATGGAAAGTGGCTTTCCGTGGGGGCATCCGCCGAAGAGGAGGGGCCTGGAGCCCCGGCGAGGAACCACAGAAGAAGATCAACAATGCTTTTTGCACAAAGCAGGTAAGTATAGACATGTTTGTTATTTTAATTAAAAAAAGAAAGAAATGAAGGTTTAATAATACTTTAAACCTTCATTTCTCTCTTCGCATCTAATTGCATCCTACTAAAGATAGGGTTACTCAGGGTAATTGCTAGGGAGTAAAGCTGTAGGTGTGCAGGGTACCCAGGTACCTAGGAGGTGTAATACTAGGGATCTGCGTAGGCGGGTTGTATAATCACTCGCACTTCATTATTTCTCAACCTTTTCATCACAGGAACTCTTGAAACAACTTTCCGGTCTCAGAGAACCCCTGCTAAATATTACTATATCTACAAAATGAGTGTGATGGTCAGTGGGAAGAATGCTCCTTACACATGTGGACAATGGGAAGAATTCCCCCTTACAGATATCTAAAGATCGATGGTGTCAGTGGTAACATATCTGAGAGGCAGAAATTGCTCAAGGAACCTCTGGCAACCACTGGAGGAACCCTAGGGTTCATTGGAACTCTGGTTGGGAAACCCTGTGCTTTACATACACTTTAAATTGGAAGTAAACCATAGATTTCCAAAAACAGGTGATGGGTAGGCCTATTGTGACAGAAGAGTTACTGAATGTCACTTCTATCAATACTTTTCTGTGCCTGGCAGTGTTTGTGTACACTAAGCCATGCATGTGCAGCTCAGTATATAGTCTCACCATGATCTTGGATGATGGAACTCGTGTGCACATGCTCAGTGCTAGCATTCAACCACAATGGAGGAAAGGGACAGTTACAACTGGCTAGTAGTGGGTGCACCAGTCTGTATGGTAATACAGACTGGCGCATCCCCAGCAATCCAGGGTATTATCATGGTGAGCTGGATAAAACCTTGTAGCTGATAATATGTGGCCTGTGGGACATAGTTTAGGAGACCCCTGCCCCAGAGAAATTCTTGAAATAATTTTCAGGTCCCAGGAAGCCTTTGCAAAAACGAATTTATTGGTGCTCAGTGGGAAAAATGGCCCCTAAATTGGTGGCTTGTGGAAGAATGTCACAAGAATGTCAGTGGTGGTCAGAATTCTACCCTTAAAAACAGCTAAAAAAGATGATTGGGTTAATACAGTTAGCTCTGCCAAGTGGCAATGGTTCCGGAACCATTCAGGCACCATCAGATGGGTGTTGTCAGAAACCATGAATCAGAATGAGACAGAAGTACAGTTAAATCACGCTTGTTTAATAATAATAATAATAATTATTAAAAGGTAAACAGAGTAAACGTAGTCAAAACATAGCCAGAGTTCAGGAACCAGAACAGATAGTCAGACAAGCCAAAAGGTCAGGGAGCCAGAGATGGGCATAGTAGAACAGCAAGCAGGATCCGGAGCCAGAAGGGATGTCAGCCAAGGAAGTCTTTAACAGGAACACAGGAGAGCGTCTAGAGATGTGACCATGGCGAAGGCAGAGATCATCTGGACTGGACGGCTTAAGTAGGCAGGACTGACGAGCAGGATATCATCAACAGGTGAGTCACTGTGGAGAGAAAGGAGCTGGCAATTAGCCAACAGCTGAGTGGCCAGCTTTGAGAAGGAAGGGCTGAGCCCAGCCCTGACAGGTGCTCAATTAGCCACAGCTCAAGGAACCTCTAACAACTTCTGTAAGGACCTGGTTGAGAATGGTTGATCTAGATCAGTGGTGTCCAAACTGCAGCCTGGGGGCCAGATGTGGACCTTTGCTTGTCTTTATCTGGCCCTTGGGGGAATTTTCCTCCCACTGATACGGGACACTATGCTGCCAACTGACACCAACAATGGGGCACTATTCCTCTCAATAGCCAGAGTTCAGGAACCAGAACAGATAGTCAGACAAGCCAAAATGTCAGGGAGCCAGAGATGGGCATAGAACAGCAAGCAGGATCCGGAGCCAGAAGGGATGTCAGCCAAGGAAGTCTTTAACAGGAACACAGGAGAGCGTCTAGAGATGTGACCATGGCGAAGGCAGAGATCATCTGGAATGGACGGCTTAAGTAGGCAGGACTGACGAGCAGGATATCATCAACAGGTGAGTCACTGTGGAGAGAAAGGAGCTGGCAATTAGCCGACAGCTGAGTGGCCAGCTTTGAGAAGGAAGGGCTGAGCCAGATGTGGACCTTTGCTTGTCTTTATCTAGCCCTTGGGGGAATTTTCCTCTCACTGATACGGGACACTATGCTGCCAACTGACACCAACAATGGGGCACTATTCCTCTCAATGATCCCAACACTATTCCTCCCCCTAATACCAAATGTGGTGATATTTACTTCCACCGATGCCAGGAAAATTTCAACTCCCACTAGCCTCAGTCTGGCCCCCCCCCCCCCCCCTAAGGCCTGAAGAACAATAACTGGCCCTTTGTTTAGAATGTGTGGAGACCCCTGGTCTAGTTGCTTATACTCTTCACCGGTGGACGGTCTTAATACATGTTGCCTGGAGTTTCTCTTTACTACTTTGTGCCTAGGCAGCACTTGTTAAAATTAACTATTATGCATTCTAAATATATCTTAAGCCCCATACACACGGTCGGACAATCCGCGGACCAGGTCCGTCGGACCATGTCCGTCATACTTTGTCCGATGTTGGTTTTGCGTACACACGGTCGGACAAAGTTGTCGGAAAATCCGATCATTCTGAACGTGGTGACGTTTGTTGCCTACGACGGGACTACGTAGAGGCTAGTAGCCAATAGCTTTGGTCTTGTAATGTGATCTGAGCATGCGTAGCACTTTGTCCGGTCGGACAACCGTACACACGATCGGATTTGGTGTGATCGGACCGGGTTGACGGCAAATCTTTCCAGCAGGAGATAAGACTTTGTCCGACGGACAAACCGACGAACACTGTCCGATGGTGCATACACACGGTCTGATTTTTCAACAACCTTGTCCGATCGGACCAAATTGATGAAAAAGTCCGACCGTGTGTATGGGGCTTTAGGGTGTTCCCGTGAATCAGATGGCAGTAGCAGTATTGCCTTGTGACCTCTCTTCTATGTAACATTACGAAAGCTAATGTGTGTAGGCAGGAGTGCCATACAAACAGATGTACATTTTATTAAGTGCAGAGCAAATATCTTATCACATTCCTAGAGAGCGTTCGGGTGGGAAATATGTAGAACTGAGATATTCCTTATCTACAGCAGCCTGGAGCGTTAATGCGGAACTCCGGTCTTTAGGTTTTCCATGGGGTTGGTGGAACCTCTGTTGGGTAATAATGGCCTTCAGGGTTGCCGTTTGGAAGATGGGCTTCCTGGATCAATGAATACAGTTTCTGGGATGGAGATCGAGGAGGGAGTCTTCCTAACAATGAATGAATGAAGGATTTGTATAGCGCTGTAAATGCGAACTGAATCGCCTCAAGGTGCTTGGTCTGTTCTGTGTTGTCCTGCTTATTAGAGAAGAGTTTTTTTTTCTGAAGGCCTGATGGTTTTCTTCCATGCGGATGTTGGTGGGTAGAGTGTTCCATAGCCGAGGTCCTTGGACTGCGAATGTTCGTTCTCTTTTAGATTTGATTTAGGGATGAGGAGGTGGTTTTGGTTTGTTGATCGGAGGCTGCGATTGGGTATGTAGTGTTTTATTTTCTCACATGGGTATTGAGGAGCGTTTCCTTGTGTACATTTGTGAGTGAGGCAGAGGGTCTTGAATGTGATTATATCCTTTACTGTTAGCCAATGGATGGGTCCTTAGGGATGGGGAGATGGATTCCCAGGGTTTCTTTCCCGTGACTAGTCTTGCTGCTGTGTTTTGGACGACTTGTAGGCATGCAATCTGGTAATTAGGTAGTCCTATGTAGAGGTAATTTGCGTAGTCGAGTCGTGAATTGATGATTGTTCCAACTACTACCGCTTTCTCCTTTTCTGGAATGAAGGGGATGAGTCTGCGTAGCAGGCGGAGAAGATGGTGGGATCCACTGACTACTGATCCTATTTGTGCATCCATAGTCATCTCTGAGTCAAAGATGACTCCGAGGCTTTTGGCTTTGGTGCTTGGAAGGATGGTCTGTCCAAGGATGGTGGGTGGTGTCCATGGGGTCTTAGTTTTTTTATTTCGGTTTGCGTTGAGGAGCAGAAGCTCTGTTTTTGATCCATTGAGTTTGAGGGAGCTAGTGGTCATCCAGTCATCTATCAATGTGAGCCATTTTTCTAGTTTCTGGTATTGGTCTTTTTGTCTGGTGATTCGGAAGTAAAGTTGAGTGTCGTCAGCGTATGAATGGATAGATCCGATTTGCTGATGATTTTGAAGAGTGGACGGATGTAAATGTTGAAGAGTACTGGTGACAAGGGTGATCCTTGAGGGACTCTATAAGAAATTGCCCAAGTTTCAGAAGTGAAGACTCCTAGTTTCACAGTTTGCGTCCAATTTCCTAAGAAGGAATCGATCCATGGAAGATCTAAATCTGTAACTCCTGCCACTTCTTTGAGGCGGATGAGAAGAGTATTGTGGTCCACTGTGTCGAACGCTGCACTAAGGTCCAGCAGTACCAAGAGACACGATTGTCCGTCATCAGCTGCTTTAAGGGCGTCGTCCCATATTTTTAGAAGTGCCGTTTCTGTGCCATGGCCTGGGCGGAAGCCTGATTGCAGTGGGTCCAAGAGTTTACACAAGAGGTACAAGGATGTAGACAGCAATAAAACTCCATCCTAAATAAAGAAAACCTGTTTGGTTTACGTTCTGCTTCAAATTAAAGGGAACCCGTTCTTTGTCTCTCACCACGCTGCTTACATTTACTTTCTGTTTACTCCATTTGGCTGTTCTATCGATTTGTGCCCTCAGTCGAAAAATGCCCATGTAAATAATAGATTAGGAAGTGTGTATAGAAGAAAGAGTAGAGAGAAAAAAAAGAGAGGTATAAGGAAAAAGAAAGTATGGAGAAGGTAGAGGTGAAGGAGGGGGCTTTCCCTCAGTAGTATGGAAGGTGTAGTATTATAGACCAAGATCCCACAGCTAGTAGAACCTTTTCACTGGGCTTTTTTTAACTTGGCGCCGGTGTTCTGTTGATATGTGCCCACTGTCGAAAAGTGCCCGTGCATGCGCAGAACGGAAGGGCACTCCAGCTGATTTGCCGGAGTCACGTCACCATAGCACATGCGCACATCCTAGGAGTTTTTTTTTGACGGGAGATACCATTTCACGGGCACAATTGAAAGCTACGCAAAGAGCGGAGGGACACAACGTAGATGTCAGATTCTGCCTCGCTGTAAATCCGCGGCGCAACAGCGAGGCACAATATGACACATACGGTGTCCCTCCGCTGTTTGCATAGCATTAAATTGTGCCAGAGAAATGGTATCTCCCATCGAAAAAAGGCTCCTACCATGTGCGCATGTGCTATAGTGACGTCACTCCAGCTGATCGTGAAATCAGCTGGAGTGCCGTTCCGTTCTGCGCATGCGCAGGCACTTTTCGACAGCGGGCACATATCGACAGAACACCGGCGCCAAGTTAAAAAAAAGCCCAGTGAAAAGACTCTACTAGCTGTGGGATCTTGGTCTATAATACTATACCTTTCATACTACTGAGGGAAAGCCCCCTCCTTCACCCCTACCTTCTCCATACTTTCTTTTTCCTTATACCTCTCTTTTTTTTTTTTCTCTCTCCTCTTTCTTCTATACAGTTTCTAATCTATTATTCGCCCTTTCCCTCCACTCTATCTCCTCTCTAAGGCAGCCCATACATTCATAATTTTTTTTCCTTCGACCAGTGAGTTGAACTATAAAAATTACCCCATTCCACACCCTTGATGTTGATTGGGGGGAATCTTCCTGCTGTGTTATTGTTTTCTGGTGGTGGGAAGCCTTCCCCTCTTTCAGAATACAATGATTAGGTCTGCTGGCTATAGCCGTTGGTACTGATCGATTGGGAAAAGCCTAACAGGCTGGTTTTACAGGAGTCAAACAGAAGACAATACATGGATCAACATGCAGCCGATTCAGCAGGGATCCATGTATGGCTAGCTTTTTTACTACATTGGTTGTACAAGAATCCCACAAGATTGCACATGTACTTTTACATTAAAAGTAATTTAACTGCTGTAGCGCCCTGTGGTTTAGTCAGGGAGCTCCTCAGCAAATTCCTCGTCAGGAGTAGCTACTATAGTAAATTGATAGGGAGAAATGAATACCTGTATAATACAGGAATCTGCACCCACTTCCGAGACTAGCTGCCCGCCACCTATCCGAGGATGCCCGCCCATATCCGAGGGTTCCTGTTGTGTCTTGGGAAACACACAGTTCCCAGGACACAGCGGGGACCAATAAAGACGCGCAGCGCGACTTGCGCATGCGCAATAGGGAACCGGGCAGTGAATCACTTCCTGATTCCCTGACAGAGGATGGCGGCGGGGCAGCCGAGAGACGAGCAATTACTCGTCGTCTTCTGCCGACATCGATGGAACCTGGAACAGGTAAGTGTCCATTTATTAAAAGTCAGCAGCTGCAGTATTTGTAGCTGCTGACTTTTTTTTTTTTTAAATCGGGTGGACATCTTCTTTAACCACTTAAGGACCGAGCCTCTTTTTTTAGATGTGTTATTTACAAGTTAAAAACATTTTTTTTGCTAGAAAGTTACTTGGAACCCCCAAACATTATAAAAAATGTTTTAACACCCTAGAAAAAAAAATTGTATTGGTGGATGCTGCATCTGTCCCCTGCTGGTTCTAAGGCTGAGAACTGCGAGATCAAACACTACCGATCGCTCAGTTCTCAGAGCCCTGTGAGTAGAGAGCTGGTGACTGTCGGCTCTGCCCCCCCCCCCCCCCCCCGCCTCGTGGCTTTATCAGAGGCTGAGCCGGGTGCTGGTCCGGGCATGTGAGCAGATCCCATATGGTGGTGATCTTTCCCCAGCCTGGACCTGCTCTGGGACGTGAGCTGACAGCAGGCTTCAGCACGCTGTCAGCTGAAAATGGGTCAGAGGACTGCAAAACAATCAGCAATTGAAGTACTGCCAAACGAGCTTTGACTGTACCTATTTAAAAGCATGAAAAATCAGATGCATCTGCGGCTAGAATAACATTGGCATGGTATATACAGGCTATTATTTACCAATAAAAGTATGTCATCAACTTAATTATCATATCATAGTAGTCCAGATGTGACCTAGAAGCAGTATTAAATAGTCCAACTGAATTGTACAAAACATGTCCACATCATAATGAAATAATCACTCCATGCCATAATTAGCTGTACAGGGCCATCCAAGGTCCTTCACTTAGCTTCTCAAATGGCTTCCTAGTTGAAGACTATTACACTGTAGGGGTCCTTGTATTTCGAAATAGCAGCTCAAGCTGGTAAAAAAATCCAACCTCAGCAACTGTGCGTCCTCAGAATGCCATCCTCGAAAGCTCAAAAAGTACCTAAAAATGTAATTTGCTGATAACATTTAATTTTGGAATGATTGGACTTTCCCGAAAGAAAACCACATTCCTTGTTAGAAATTCATTTGCTAGACCAACAATTTTCCATCCTGCTCCACTGAATTTTCTCATCACTCTCGTTAAAAACAAAGTTCAATTTGACCCCACAATTTTAAAATAATTGTTAATAATTTGACCCCACTAATGATTCGAAAATCTAAGTAACGTTCTTAAAATCAAAGCGAAGCTCCAACAAAAAGGGGAAGTTCTGCCTTAAAGAGGAAGTAAACTCTCCCACTCTGATGCTTCTTTTCATTTAGTCCATTATAATAAGTAATTATCAAACTATAGCCACTGTAATCCAGCCCAAATCGCATATTACTTACTGTTTAAAGAAACTTAAAAAAACTTGTTTCCAGGGGTTAGACAGCGCCATCGTAAGTATTCAGAGTCCACAGCGGAGTGTATTTCCGCCCTTACATTGAGCACTTCCTGTACTGTTAACCAAGCCTCCTTCTCAATCCAACGTTTCTATGGCAACCCTGCTTCCCTGTTCATAGCTGACTTGTTTTATTTCATAGTACTTACTTGTGCTGATTATCTAGTGTTTGCCTGTATCAGTCTTATCAGCTTCAGCTGATAAGACTGCAGTAATGCTGTCCGATGCCCAGGTTTACACTGCATGTGATGTCACATGGTCACATGGGGTGTAGGAGGAAGCTCTGAGTGATTTTGCAGTCTCCTAGGATTTCAGTGTTGTGTGCCGTAGGAAGTCCTGATAATAGATAGACAAGTACACAGAGTGTGCCGTAAATCAGGGGAGATCTGGGCGTGCTCAGTGACGTCATTCTAAAGAACAAAAAGGATTACAACAATACTAAGCAAGTAAGGAGATATCTACAAGCAGTGTTCATTAGGGTTTTTTATGCTGATTTACATGGGACAAAGTTGTGGGGGAGACTTTACAAACACTTTAAGGCCTCCTCCCCCCGCTCCTATTTGTGGAATCAAGGTTTTAGGGAGGAGGGGGGTTGCGGATACCCGATTTTGACAGGTTAACCTCTCCCACTTCCACTCCGCCTCCCTAGGCGATCAGAAACGTAAGTTCTCCTCCTCACCCTCCTGAAGTCTTTTGGGACACATGACAGGACCCAGGAGACACCGCCGGATCGTGGGACAGGCGAGTGGCAGTTTATTAAAAGTCAGCAGCTACAGTTTTCACTTAAAGCGGAGTTCCACCCAGAAATGGAACTTCCGCTGATTCGCTTCCTGTCTAATCCAGGTATTTGCTTCCACTTCCAGCGAAAGAGCGCCGCAGAGTCCGCAGCGAACTTCGCCAAGTCCGGCCCCTCCTCTGCCCATCCCGCTGTCTTCTGGGAGACACATATGCCCCAGAAGACAGCAGGGACCATTCAGAACGTGCAGCGCGACTCGCGCATGTGCATCAGAAAACATGCTGTGAAGCCGCAAGGCTTCACTTCCTGATTCCCTTACTGAAGATGCCGGCGCCTGCACCTGGAGACTAGGGATGGGTCGGCTTTGGGTGAGGACATCGCGGGCACCCTGGACAGGTAAGTGTCCTTATTTTAAAAGTCAGCAGCTATTTATTTTTTTTGCAGGCGGAACTCCGCTTTCACACTGATCGGCGCTTTACCGCTGTTTTAGCAGCAATATTTGGCCACTAATAATAATAATAATAATTAATAAAAGAAAGGGTTAAATGCGCTCGTGTAGCTCCGCTGCCAAATCTCTTAGCAGGCGAATCAGGGGCGGTGGAGGAGCGGTGGATTTTTTTTTTTTAACGTCCTGCCAGCGCAAGGCCCCAGTGTGAAAGCACTCAGGCTTTTCACATTGGGATGGGAGGCGTTTTTCAGACGCTATTTTTAGGCCTGTGAAAGGGGTCTTATGCCGCGTACACACGAGCGGATTTTCCTTCAGAAAAATCTTGGGTGGTTTTTCCGACGGAGTCAATGAGGGGGGATTTTGGGACTTTAAATGAGGTACCCTAAGGTGCCTCCATCCCTATAATGAATGAAAAGCAGGGGGAGTTTGGGACTTTAAATGAAGCAAATAAATAGTGGAGGTAAGTTTGAGTATAAAGTATTAATTTAATAACATTGATATATAAAAATGTTTGAACATTATTCATTTCATATATATACACATGGAGTATGCGCCCAGGCTAGGCACGATAAGTATAGACATACATAGTTGTACATAATCAGAATATTAAGCATTGTTAGATAATAAATATAGCATGCAATTGCCAATAGCGGCATAACCCAAAGCTGGCACGTGCAACCACACGGTAATGCACATCCACCAGATGTTGCATGAACGGCATCATGGAGTAAGATGATTGTAGGTAAATGAATGACAGTCAATATCGGGTGTAGCTGTGGCATCAGGTAAAGCTCTACGCGTTTCGTGGGTTTGCCCACTCGTCAGGAGCAGATGCGACAGACATTCCTATGGAATATATTCAAAAGTATAAAGGGTCATGCTCTAGGAAAATTCCGCTTAAGCTTGGCTTGCATACACACGGTCACACAAGTTCTCTGAACTTTCGACCATCAAGAACGCGGTGACCTACAGCACTACGACGAGCTGAGAAAATTAAGTTCAGTGCTTCCGAGCATGCGTCAAATTGTTTCTGAGCATGTGTAGGAATTTTGCGCGTCGGAATTGCTACAGACGATTGGAATTTTCGATCGGAAATTTTTGCGACCGAAAAATAGAGAACCTGCTCTCAATCTTTTGCTGGCGGGAATTCGGCCAGCAAAAGTCCGATGGAGCATACACACGGTCGCATTTTCCGACCAAAAGCTCTCATCAGTCTTTTTGCTGCCCGAATTTCCGATCGTGTGTACGCAGCCTTTAGAGACTGGAACTCCTCTGGCCAGCTTTAGTGTAATAGGAGGATCAGCAAAGCGCAGTCATTGTGCAGCATTACTAGGCAGGAAATTGGGTTCTATTTTTGTGCAGCTGTAATGTTCCCATCCCTTGAGTGTAAAATGCTATGGCTAGAGCTCTTACACTAAACTGCCTGTCACCATTCTGACTCTGGTTTGTTTTTCTGCAGGACACAGGTGTCGGAAAATCCAGTATTGTCTGGCGGTTTGTAGAAGACAGCTTTGATCCGAATATCAATCCCACTATTGGGTGAGTGTTTTAAATTTTTAAAAAGAGGGGTGTATGGGTCAAACCCCTTTCTTTTTACTTCCTGTATTCTGTTGGGAGAGATTTCCCTTCACTTCCTGTCTTAGATACGCAGTGGAAAGCGACAGAAAATCTCTTTAAAAATCTGGGGAAAACCTCCTTTCTGCATTTGTATCTATAACATGTGTCCCCATTGGAAGATTTACCCTCACCTCCTGTTTTGGTAATTTGTAAAAATTTGGATTTCTCCTCAGTACCTGCCCAGGTGAGAATAGTCACCAGCAAATAAAGGTGAATCTCCCCAGTGGGCACAAATACAGAAATAAAAGCCTGGTAGAGGGTCTAACCCTTCCCCCCCTCAATCTAGTCCATGGGTGCTCAACCTGTGGCTCTCCAGCTGTTGCGGAACTACAAGTCCCATCATCCTTTGGGAGTCATGCTTGTAACTGTCGGCCTTGCAATGCCTCATGGGACTTGTAGTTCCACAGCAGCTGGAGGACCGCAGGTTGAGCACCCATGGACTAGTCTGAGCTCCAAACTTTCTAAACAAGGAGCCAGTTTACTGTCATTCAGACTTTAGGGGGGCCCAAACTGTTTATTGGGAGTAAAAAAAGGTGGAAAAAAACAATGCCCCATCTTTGCTGTCATTGGGAGGAATTGTCCCCTCATGTTTGTGTCAGTGGGAGGAGTTGGGCCCCATCATTAGTATCATTGGGCCCAATTGTTGGTGTCATTGGGAGGAAATGTGCCCCGTCATTGGGCCCAATTGTTGGTGACATTGGGAGGAAATGTGCCCCATCATTGGTGTCATTGGGAGGAAATGTGGCCCATCATTGGTGTCATTGGGAGGAAATGTGGCCCATCATTGGTGTCATTGTGCCCAATTGTTGGTGTCATTGGGAGGAAATGTGCCCCGTCATTGGGCCCAATTGTTGGTGTCATTGGGAGGAAATGTGCCCCGTCATTGAGCCCAATTGTTAGTGACATTGGGAGGAAGTATGCCCCATCATTGGTGTCATTGGGCCCAATTGTTGGTGTCATTGGGAGGAAAGTTACCCCTTCATTGGTATCATTGGGCCCAATTGTTGGTGACATTGGGAGGAAGTGTGCCCCATCATTGGTGTCAATGGGCCCAATTGTTGGTGTCATTGGGAGGAAATGTGCCCCGTCATTGGGCCCAATTGTTGGTGTCAGTGGGAGGAAATGTGCCCCGTCATTGGTATCATTGGGCCCAATGGTTGGTGTCATTGGGAGGAAATGTACCCCGTCATTGGTGTCATTGGGCCCAATTGTTGGTGTTATTGGGAGGAAATGTGCTCCATCATTGGTGTCATTGGGAGGAATTGTGCCCCTTTCATTGGGGTCAGTGGGCAGGGATTATGCCCCATTGTTGGTTTCAGTGTATAAAATAATGGCCCAAGGGTCAGATAAAAGCAAACAAAGGGCCACATCTGGCCCCTGGGCCGCCGTTTGGAGACCACTGATCTATTTGAGTGAAAAGTTATTATCACCCCCTGTTGCCTGTGAGTGGCCGGACCTCCTGCACCCCACACTTGGAAATTGACAGCTGGTGAGGCCATTGACAGGCTAGGAGATGTCAGGTGACCTCTGACCTTCTGATGGCCTCAGCAATGGCAGCTGTCATAATTCCATCCTGACAGACTCCTGTGTTTTTGTTTCAGGGCTTCTTTTATGACCAAGACTGTACAGTATCAGAACGAACTCCATAAGTTTCTTATATGGGATACGGCTGGACAAGAGCGGGTAAGACTCTAACTGTGACATCACCGCTCTGTTTGCTTTGTTCTGCTTCAGGCTTTGGGAAACTTTGCTACAACAGCATTTAATCTGACTTGCTACCCAAGTCCAAGTCACCCGTGTCAGTTGCAGCACTGTGCAGTCATTCTCAGCTCAGCAATTGTCTAGCTAGTCACTATTCAGCAGGCTTTTCCCAGTGCCTGTGGAAGACACTGCAGCCCCATGCAATGGGATCCTCTGTCTATGAACCACAGGGGGCAGTGCTGGACACCTGAACATACTGACATTTTTTTATAGGCTCAGGAAAAAAAAAAAAAAAAGGATACCGGCAAATATAGGGATAGGAAAAATTGCAAATAAAAAAATATATATATATAATATATAAAATTGCGACTCAAGTCATATTGTAAAAATTGCAAATAAAAAAAAAATATATTATATAAAAGTGCGACTTATTGTAAAAATTGCAAATAATAAGTAAGTCATATTGTAAAAATTGCAAATAAAACAAATATATATATTATATAAAATTGCGCCTCAAGTCATATTGTAAAAATTGCAAATAAAAAAAAATATATATATTATATAAAAGTGCGACTTATTGTAAAAATTGCAAATAATAAGTAAGTCATATTGTAAAAATTGCAAATAAAACAAATATATATATTATATAAAATTGCGCCTCAAGTCATATTGTAAAAATTGCAAATAAAAAAAAAATATATATTATATAAAATTGCGACTCAAGTCATATTGTAAAAAATATATATATATTATATAAAAGTGCGACTTATTGTAAAAGTTGCAAATAATAAGAAAGTCATATTGTAAAAATTGCAAAAAAACAAATATATAAATGATATATTATATAAAAATGCTATGTATAAGATATCCATACCTGAAATTATAGAATAAAGAGTAACTCCATTTTCGTGAAAAAAAAAAAAAAAAAATATATATATATTATATAAAATTGTGACTCAAATCATATTGTAAAAATTGCGAATAAAAAAAAAAATATATATTATCTAAAATTGCGACTCAATTCATATTGTAAAAATTGCAAATACATAAAAAAATATATTATATAAAAGTGCGACTCAAGTCATATTGTAAAAATTGCAAATAAAAAAAAAATATATATTATATAAAATTGCGACTTATTGTAAAAATTGCAAAAAAAAAATATATAATATATATATAATATATAATATAAAATTGCGACTCAAGTCATATTGTAAAAATTGCAAATAAAAAAAATATACATTATATGAAAGTACCTTTCCTTTTCAATCTGCAGCGCTTTAATTTTCTGTATAATGCAATGAATGGAGGTGTTCCGTAACTGTGTGTACAGAACGCCACCTGAAAATGTCATTTCCTGCTTGTGTGATTGGCTCACTGATTTTCCCAGCTGTCTGCACTAAGATACAAGTCAGATTTTTGCCACCCCCCTGCAACAAAAATTTTAGTTTTCATGAGATACTCCCAAAGGGAATCACTTCTAGAGGGATGGGAGGCCCTACCACTTTTCTCATTAGAGCCCTGCAGGTGCAGCAGCTTATTGATATCTTTAAAGCCACTCCCATACTGATTCACTGTGAATATGGACACAGACAAACAGCTATTTCTTCAGCATAACGAAAGGTAGGAATCTGCAAGAAAGTATGTTTAAAATCCCTGCAGTGTACAGAGATCACCCAGAGGGGAGTTGCTCTTTAATTAAATTCAAGACTTTTTATGACTACGCTTTACATTTAAACATCTTTAAAAGAGTAAAGTACATTAATGATAAAGTCAACCCCTCTGGATATCCTTCATTCATTTCATGTTTGGTATCTTCCTATAGACAGTTATACAACAGGTCCTCTTAGCTCAGCTCAGAAGAGAGCAAAAGTTGACTGGCTTCCATGTTGTACCCAGTTTGATTGGTCTGTCCCATCGCCAAGCTTTATCATTTATTAACCGGCTGTTGTTTTTTTTTTTTTGCACCGTATTGGTTTGTATGTAGAGTTGGACTCCAGGAAAGGTAAGTTCTGTGAACTTTTTTTTACTATTGGTGTTTATAGCGGCCTGTTTTATTTCCTTCTAGTTCCGTGCCTTGGCTCCAATGTATTACAGAGGATCGACGGCGGCCATCATAGCATATGACATTACAAAGGAGGTGAGCAAAACCTGGTCCTGGCAGGGCTTAGGCTTCCATCCTTTCAAGAGAACCTGTCATTTTCATTCTTGCCTTTCTCATCTGTGACCCTAAGGCCTCTTTCACACTTATACGACTTGTCCCACGATTTGGGACTGCAAAGTAGCATGACAAGTCGCTCCCCATGATTTCCAATGACAGCCATTCATATTAGTACGACTTCAAGTCGTTCCGACTTCAAAGTAGTCCCTACACTACTTTGGTCCAATTTTGATGCCACTTACACAGGCATTCCTTAAAATCGCGGCAAAAATCGTAGCCGTGAATCGCGGCAAAATCGATGTAAAATCGCGCGACTTTGAAGTTGCACAAGTGTGAAAGGGGCCTAAATCTGTACTGGAGATGACCGGTTTCTTGTAGAAATAGAATCATCCACAGGACTTGGGTTATGGGTAGGGTTGCCACCTCATCCCTTTAAACCCGAACACCTATTGATTACACAGGTTCTGTGGCTGATAAAGATGGGTAATTAAACTCACTTGGTGCCTTATCTGTAATAAATTAGCCTCAGAACCTGTGTAATTCATATGTGTCCGGGTTTAAAGGGATGAGGTGGCAACCCTAGTTATGGGAGCCCATTAGCCTTGGCTAAGGAAGGTAAAGATGGCCATGGATGTTTGATGGTGACCAGATCAGGCCACCATCATACCAACCTCACCACCAACCTAATGTCTTTGAGCACCAGGCGTCATCCCAGATGACTGCTGTTAGACATAATGGGGGTCAGATATGTTTGAAAATCTTGTCTGAATGCAATTATTTTCTCCTGTAGAAAGCCGGTGGCAGAGGGGCCCTCATTCCTCCCTGCTCCTCTAGCACTCTAATGCCCCGCACACACGGTCGGAAATTCCGACCACAAAATCTGTCTTACGGAAGATCCAGGCATGCATGTTTATATGGGAAAACGTAGAGGCTAGTAGCCAATAGCTTTGGTCCTGTAATGTGATCTGAGCATGCACTTTGTCCGTCGGAATTCGCTACACACGACCGGACTTTGTTGTCGGAAAATTTGAGAGCAGGATCTCAAAGTCCGATGGAGCCCACACGCGGTCGGATTTTCCGACAACATGGTCCGATAGAACATTTTCCGTCCGAATTTCCGATCGTGTGTACGGGGCATTAGGAGATCCAGGCATGCATGTTTATATGGGAAAACTGTGAAAGGAACGATCTAAGGCCGCGTACACACGACCGGACTTTCCGGCAAACAAGGTCTGGCGGTTTTCCCGACGGACTTTCGACGGAGTTCCGACGGACTTTCCGAACAAACGGACTTAGCCACATACGAACGGACTAAGTAAGGAAGTTCAATAGCCAGTAGCCAATAGCTGCCCTTGCGTCATATTTGGTCCGTTGGACCAGCACACAGACAAAAGTTTTTCCCGTTTTGAGTCCGTCGGAATTGAGTCTGTCGGATAGATTTGAAAAAAAGAACAAAAAAATAATTGAAAAAAAAATTATTTTTTGTTCTATTTCTAGGTCCGCCGGATTGTATTCCCGAAAAACAAACGGATTAGCCCACACACGATCGGATTGTCCAACGCACTATTCCCATCGGACCTAGTTTGCTGGAAAGTCCGGTCGTGTGTACACGGCATTAAAGTGAACTTTCCTTTCATCTCCCCATTATACTATTCAGCTAGGGAAAAGAGGAAGCCAATGATTCTTGGATCGTACACTAAAGACTCTCCCCACTCTCATGTGACAGCGCTGGGTTCCTGAACAGGCAGTCAACAAGCTCCTATGCCGTCACATGGAGAGGAGGGGGGGTGAGTCACATGCCCCAGTACTTGGAAATGTTTTTGTTTAGCTCCCAGTGAATTAATATAGCAGCTAATGAGCAAAGCAAGAAAGAGGGGCAATAAGTGAACCTGCCTGCCTAGGCAAAGCAAAGGTTCACTAGAAGACCATTGGATCTCGTCTGTATATCTTGTCCTGTGAGTTAAAGGGTAACTCCACTTTCATGGGGGGGGGGATTGCAAATAAAAAAAAAATAATATAGCGCATATTATTGCGACACTAATCATATTGCAATTGAATGTTCTCAAAAATGACCTTTCCTTTTCAATCTGCAGTAATCATATTGCAATTGAATGTTCTTAAAAATTACCTTTCCTTTTCAATCTGCGGTCAATGTAATTTTCTGACGGACTTAGATAGAGAACAATATTTTTGGAAAAAAAAATTACTATGGAAAAAGTCTGTATGCTGTTCTGTACACCGAATGTGTAATGACCACTCCCCAGAAACATCATTTCCTGCTTGTGTGATTGGCTCACCAATTTTCCCAGAAGTCTGCCTAAGATACAAATCAGATTTCAGGCATTCCTTGCATTTCATTTTTTGAGAGATACTGTATATACTCGAGTATAAGCCGAGTTTTTCAGCACATTTTTGGACTTAAAAGGGCTTATACTCGAGTGAATGTCCCACTTAAGAAAAAAATGCTGTGTGTCAGAGATCTGAATCGCTGTGCAGCCGCTGTAACGATGTCCGGCCTTCTAGATCGCCTCATGTTATAGACGGCTCACTGATCCAATGCTAGGAATCATTGTGCCGTGTGTCACAGGAGGCGGGACATCGTTACCGCGGCTGCACAGTGATTCAGATCCAGCTCTGACACACAGCCTGACATTGTGACATCTCATTACCAGACACTGGTAGGCTGTACATGATGGGCACTGGTAGGCTGCATTTCATGGGCACTGATAGGCTGTACATGATGGGCACTGGCAGGCTGCATTTCATGGGCACTGATAGGCTGTACATGATGGGCACTGGCCGGCTGCATTTCATGGGCACTGATAGGCTGTACATGATGGGCACTGGCAGGCAGCATGTCATGGGCACTGATAGGCTGTACACGATGGGCACTGGTAGGCTGCATTTCATGGGCACTGATAGGCTGTACATCATGGGCACTGGCAGGCTGCATTTCATGGGCACTGATAGGCAGGCTGCATTCCATGGGCACTGGTAGGCTGTACATCATGGGCACTGGCAGGCTGCATTTCATGGGCACTGGCAGGCTGCATTTCATGGGCACTGATAGGCTGTACATGATGGGCACTGGCAGGCTGCATTTCATGGGCACAGGCTGCATTTCATGGGCACTGGCAGGCTGCATTTCATGGGCACTGGCAGGCTGCATTTCATGGGCACTGTCAGGCTGCATTCATGGGCACTGATGGGCACTGGCAGGCTGCATTTCATGGGCACTGATAGGCTGTACATGATGGGCACTGGCAGGCTGAATTTCATGGGCACTGATAGGCTGTACATGATGGGCACTGGAAGGCTGCATGTTATGGGCACTGATAGGCTGTACATGATGGGCACTGGCAGGCTGCATTTCATGGGCACTGATAGGCTGTACATGATGGGCACTGGCAGGCTGCATTTATGGGCACTGATAGACTGTACATGATGGGTGCTGGCAGGCTGCATTTCATGGGCACTGATAGGCTGTACATGATGGGCACTGGCAGGCTGCATTTCATGGGCACTGATAGGCTGTACATGATGGGCACTGGCAGGCTGCATTTCATGGGCACTGATAGGCTGCATGATGGGCACTGCTAGGCTGCATTATGGGCACTGATAGGCTGTACATGATGGGCACTGGTAGGCTGCATTTCATGGGCACTGATAGGCTGTGCATGATGGGCACTGGCAGGCTGCATTTCATGGGCACTGATAGGCTGTACATGATGGGCACTGGCAGGCTGCATTTCATGGGCACTGATAGGCTGTACATGATGGGCACTGGCAGGCTGCATTTCATGGGCACTGATAGGCTGTACATGATGGGCACTGGCAGGCTGCATTTCATGGGCACTGATAGGCTGTACATGATGGGCACTGGCAGGCTGCATTTATGGGCACTGATAGGCTGTACATGATGGGCACTGGCAGGCTGCATTTCATGGGCACTGATAGGCTGTACATGATTGGCACTGGCAGGCTGCATTTCATGGGCACTGATAGGCACTGATTACACTGATGGGCACTGATAGGCTGTATACGATGGGCACTGGCAGGCTGCATTTCATGGGCACTGATAGGCTGTACATAATGGGCACTGGCAGGCTGCATTTCCTACCCTAGGCTTATACTCGAGTCAATACGTTTTCCCATTTTTTTGTGGTAAAATTAGGTGCATCGGCTTATATTGGGGTCGGCCCAGCAGATTTCCTCATTAGTGCCCTTCAGCTCCACACCTGACAGTTAATTATGAAACCACTCCCATTACACTCAGAACAGAGGTACAGAAAAAAAAACAGACTTGGATTTCTTCAGAATAACAAAAAGGTAGGAATCTGCAACAAAGTTTGTTATAATCCTTGTAATGTAGATCGATAACCCAGAGGGGAATGTTTTTTCCTCAACAAAAGTGGAGTTACTCTTTAAGAGATTTCCTTTGACCGATCGGACTGAAATTGGGCTGCTGTGGGTTACTGCACTTTGTATGGTACCTTTTTGTATATTAAATAAGCTGGTTGTGGTGTCGGTCTGGTTGCAGTTCTGTAGGCCCAGCGCATGACTTTGTATTAACAGACCTGACTTCATATAGATAAGTTTCTAATATTTCTGTTGATCACCACCTCTCCTACAGGAAACGTTTTCAACGTTGAAGAACTGGGTGAAGGAGCTTCGTCAGCATGGGCCCCCCAACATCGTGGTGGCAATAGCTGGAAACAAATGTGACCTGAATGACGTCCGGTACGTCTGGTTACCTTAGTACACATATTGTCTGTCATTCTTTCTATAGCCCTGTATGCAAGCCCTGTCATATCCATGTTGGATTGTCTATCAGATCTACATGTAAAAAACACCGGGAAGGTGATATACGTTGGTGAATGGTGTAGCCTGGAAGTCTTCCAACACAACCTAGAGAGAATCTGTACAACAAATCTGATTCTCCTTACCATATCTAACCTGCACTGATAATGTGATAAGAAGAGGTGTGTTGTTTACAATGGGTTAGAAACACTGCTGTATATTCATACTGGTAAATTAAATAAGGGTAGATGCAGTAGGTCAGTGATGGCGAACCTTTTTGAGCCCGAGTGCCCAAACTGAAATAAATACATTGGTTTTGTGTTGCAAAGTGCCAACACGGCAATTTGCGAGAGAGGGGGGCTGAGCGAAAGAGAGGGGTTGTGTGATAGAGAGAGGGGTTGTGTGAGAGAGAGAGGGGTGTGAGAGAGAGCGGGAAAGAGAGATAGAGAGGGGACAGCGAGAGTGAGGGGTGTGAGAGAGATGCTGAGAAGGAGGGGGGCTGAGAGAGAGGGGGCAGAGAAAGAGGGGTGTAAGAGATTTGCTGAGAGGGAGAGGGGCTGAGAGAGAGGGAGGGGGGACAGAGAGAGAGGGGGGGGTGTGAGAGATATGCAGAGAGGGGGAACAGAGAGAGGAAGGGGGGCTGAGAGAGAGGGAGGGGGGCTGAAAGCGAGGGGCTGAGAGAGAGGGAGAGGGGCTGAGAGAGAGGGAGAGGGGACAGAGAGAGAGAGGTGTGAGAGAGGTGCTGAGAGAGAGGGGGAACAGAGACAGGGAGGGGGGCTGAGAGCGAGGGAAAGGGTCTGAAAGAGAGGGAGAGGGGCTGAGAGAGAGGGAGAAGGGACAGAGAGAGAGGGTTGTGAGAGAGATGCTGAGAGAGGGGCAACAGAGAGAGAGGGGTGTGAGAGAAATGCTGAGAGAGAGGTTAGCTGAGAAAGAAGAGGAACAGAGAGAGGGAGGGGGACAGAGAGACAGAGAGAAGGGGGACACAGAGAGAGAAGAGGGACAGAGAGAGAGGGGTGCGAGGGAGATGCTGAGAGAGGGGTGAGCTGAGAGGGGGAACAGAGAGAGGGGGACACAAAGAGAGGGGGCTGAAAGAGAGGGAGGGGGACTGAGAGGAGAGAGAGGCCTCTAGGTCTGTCCTGGACCCTCCTGTGTGCCCACAGAGATGGCTCTGCATGCCAGCTATGGCACGCGTGCCATAGGTTTCGCCATCACTGCAGTAGGCCATGTCAGCCAAACAGAAATCCTCTTTAAAGTGGGCCTCTACTGCTAAAATTGACTTTTTCTCATCTGCCCTCCACCCTTAAGAGATAGTTGAAGTCCAGGCTCTTAACTAATTAAGCCCAAAGCGTCTCCTGCCCTTCCCCCCTCAACTCCTTTACTAACTACCCTATAGAACAGAGATATGCGATTAGCGGACATCCAGCTGTTGCAAAACTACAAGTCCCATCATGCTCTGCCTCTGGGTGCCATGCTTGTGGCTGTCAGAGTCTTGCTATGCCTCATGGGACTTGTAGTTCTGCAACAGCTGGAGGTCCGCTAGATACATATCCCTGCTATAGAAGGAAGATGCAGCATATACTTATTCTCAGGGTGCTCCGGACCGAATGCTGACGACGGCTGCAATTCCTCCGCAGTGACATCACCCATAGGCTTACTATGGGGCATCCGTTGTTGGCTGTCCCTTCTCTCCCCTGAAGCTGGCGCTGGGACCAGAGCGCCCTGAGAATAGGTAAGTATAGGCCTCTTCCTTCTAATCTACAGGGTAGTTAGAATAGAAGTTAGAAGGGGAGTGGAAGCAATTTTATGCTTAGTTAGTTTGAGCCTGGAATTCCATCCAGTGGTGTTCTCACCCGAGCCGATTCTTGAATCAATTTTCGGGTGCTGGCGTTGCCATCTTGGCTAAGGGAGACCAACAGTGAAGCCTTGTGGCTTCACAGCCGGCTTCCTACTGGCCAGCCCATTCACTGCGCTCTGTGAATGGGCTGGCTGCGTTGGGAAGGAGGGGGGCCCGAACTTCCGACTCACTTGGCCACGGCAAACTGAGCCAGAAGTGGGAGCAGGCACCTGTCAAAACCAGGTACCCGCTGCCCTCCGAAAGGTGCCAAATGTGGCAGCGGAGAGGGGAGGCAGACAAGTGGAGCTTCCCCTTTTTGGATGGAGCTGCGCTTTAAGTTAAGCAGTGTAAATACCTTATTTTGGTGTAGCATCTTTATTCCTGCCTAGGCAAGGATGCCAAAAAGATCAGCCTTCACTTCCTTTTGGGATGTCACGTCACACATTCTGCAGTGTTTCACTTGAGTATTGCGGGACCCGGAAGACCTGCAATATCTTTTGCGCACGCGCACACACACACACACTACAGGTCTGCCAGGTCCCAAATACATGGAAGACCTGCAAGATCCCTCACGCAAGCGTACCATAGGCCTCTTCCAGTACCACAGGCCTCTCCCAGTCCAATATATCTGGCAGAGACCTGCTTCGTGTTGGTACATGTGCAAGCAGGAATTTTAAGATGGCGGCATGTTAGGAGAGGGCTGCATGGAGAACTTCCGCAGCAAGCAAGACGACACTGGGATCCATGGACTAGTCAGTATGTATTTTTTTTATTCTCCACCAGGGACAGCTGTTATCTGGCTAAAAAATGTATTTTAGCAAGGTAGAGTGAATTTCATTTTTAACTGATATGATGCACCCTCTGTTGCATATTTACGGATATGCTATGAAGATCATATTAACTGATGGGAGATGGTAAATCATGCAAATACAACCAGCTATCACCTTCACTTCCCTACTATAAAGCTTCAAATATGCGTCACAGTGCGTTACACTCTGAAATGTTGTCTGTCCCCCTTCTCTTCTGTCTGCTGATGGAAATATGAATATTCCTAGTCCAGTGCCAAAGGCAAGGGTCCAGGAATCTGCATATTTAGCTAAGAAATAATGGTGTCCCCATATTTCTATATCCGTACAGTATCTCACAAGTGAGGACACCCCTCACATTTTTGTAAATCTTTTATTACCATTTCATGTGACAACACTGAAGAAATGACACTTTGCTACAATGTAAAGTAGAGAGTGTACAGATTGTATAACAGTGTAAATTTGCTGTCCCCTCAAAAAATAACTAAACACACAGCCATTAATGTCTAAACTGCTGGCAACAAAAGTGAGTACACCCCTAAAGTGAAAATGTCCAAATTGGGCCCAAAGTGTCAATATTTTGTGTGGCCACCATTATTTTCCAGCACTGCCTTAACCCTAACCCTCTTGGGCATGGAGTTTCCCAGAGCTTCACAGGTCGTCACTGGAGTCCTCTTCCACTCCTCCATGATGACATCACGGAGCTGGTGGATGATAGAGACCTTGTGCTCCTCCACCTTCCGTTTGAGGATGCCCCACAGATGCCCAATAGGGTTTAGGTCTGGAGACATGCTTGGCCAGTCCATCGCCTTTACCCTCAGCTTCTTTAGCAAGGCAGTGGTCATCTTGGAGGTGAGTTTGGGGTCGTTATCTTGTTGGAATGGTACGGTGTAATAAGGTGCTTGCCTGACATTCCACTTTAATACATATAAACAGTGCTGTGTAGAGTTCTTTAAGCTGCACATCCTCCTCTATAATAAATCTGATATTGTAAGAAACCTTCACCTTCGTCAACAGAATTGATTCTCTTTTTCCTTTTAGGGAAGTGCTGGAAAAAGATGCTAAAGATTATGCTGATTCCATCAATGCTGTGTTTGTGGAGACAAGTGCCAAGAACGCCATAAACATTAATGAGCTATTCTTAGAAATTAGTAAGTATACAGGCCGTATCTTTTTTTTTTTTTAACAGAAAAATACAGGACGTATCTTCAACAACCAAGTCAGCTCCATATCTTTGTTGTCATAGATTGTCTGTCTGTAAAGAGACCACATGGGCAAAGTGACAGGACCTCTTTAAAGCCCACCCAACCCATTTATAATTCCTCTTGTCAGCACTCCCGCCACTCCATCTTAGTTGCAGGCACAGAGTTGGTAACGTACTTCTGCTCCAGTGAACATGTGTTAAGCCTGACGATTGGCCACTAGGTTTGCATCATGGGAGGAGGTTATATGCTCCTCCATACCTGGAGGTATTGGAATTTCTCAGCAACTCTAGCAGAACAACAAAGCATTGGAGAATTTGGCTATAATCAGGTTGGAGGTGGGCACATTGGTGATTCTATCTCTTTGCCCTAATAGGAGAGATGGTAGTCTCTTTAACTCCTTCCCACTTTTCCTATAGCAGAATGACGGCCAGGTGGTGGCTTTAAGATCCTGACTGCACATCATATGACATCCTTCACATGCACCGCCCCCGGGAGTGCGCAGCGTTTCGGTGGTGAGCTGTGTCCCTTGGACACAGCTCATCACCAATCAGAGTAAAGAGCCAATGACGCTGGCTCTTTACCATGTGATCAGCTGTGTCCAATGACAGCCAATCACAAACAAAGGCTGGTTTTTAGCACTTTCAATGTCTGAGGAAAGGAAAGCCTTGCTTTCCAGTTACAGGGGACATTTACACTTATAATCAGGGCACTGATCATCAGTGTAGCATATTAATGCCCATCAGGGCGCCTTATCAGTGCAGCCTCATCATTGTCCATCAGTGCAGCTCATCAGTGCCCATTAGTGCCTCCTCATCAGTGCCCATCAATGCAGCCTATCAGTTCCCATCAGTGCCCCTCAGTGCAGCCTCATCAGCCCACATCAGTGAAGGAGAAAAATTACTTATTTATAAAAACAGAAAAACAATTTTTTTTTGTTTGTTTTTTGTCGATCTTTTTTCTTTTGTTTTAGCAAAAGATAAAAAAAAAAACTCAGTGGCGATTAAATACCACCAAAAGAAAGCTCTATCTGTCTAAAAAAAATGATAAAATTTCATATGGGTACAGTGTTGCATGATCGCTCAATTGTCAATCAAAGTGCAACAGTACTGAAAGCTGAATATTTGCCTGGACAGGAAGAGGGTGAAAGTGCCCTGTATTAAAGCAGTTAAATAGCTATTTTATTTTTCTTTAGGTAAAAGAGTCCCATCAGGCAATGCCAGCGCCACATCCGGAAAAGGATTTAAGCTTCGAAGGCCATCTTCAGAGGCGGAGCGCCGATGCTGCTGACCAGATGGATGTGTAGATGGGACTGTTTGAGAATGGTGCCTCCACCAGTCTAGTTACCACTATGCACACAGTGTGTACGCTTCCTCCGCTGTAAGCTTTCCACAGAAAGGGAAAATGTATAGACACCGTCCGTCTATATAGTGTTGTTTTTTTTGTTTTTGTTTTTTTTTTTTTATACTATAGCTTAGAATTTTTCGGTACTCATGTTGGAAGGATCTCTGTTCACCGTGCTTAACCCAGAGCTCCATCGTTCATCTTTCCATGCTTGTCCTCTAGGAGGACATGGAGGCCATTCAGATGGAAGACTGGGGCTCTCCTGTAGCCATTCCAATACTCACAGACAGGTTCAATCGTCAACATTAGATAAGATATTATTTAAAAGCAAGTGGGTCAAAGACCAATTATCTTTGGTTTTTAAATCGTTAACATCTTTTGGAGACAAAGGTGTTCAGAGGAAAGTTTGATCGGTTGTTTTAAGACACAACTACTCCCAGCACAACAAGATGGTTTTAGTTTATGTATAATGATAATACTAAAGACTTTGAAGCTTAAAGAGCATTAAAGGGTTTACTGACTTAGGGCAGACAGTTAAATATTTTACCCGAACACTACATGTAGATAAAATGCAGCATAACAAAGACCTACTTTTCCATAAAAAGATGTATTTTTTGCTGTAGTTTCTTAAGGACGTTTGAATTTTCGAGCCTTCCTTAGCCGTCCTATACTACTTTGTGCATTTGATACATTGTAAATGATAATGGCATCAGAGTACAGCACCCTCAGCATTCCTTTAGTGGTGCATTGAGCATTTAAGTAACATACGGCTTTGGGAGCACTGTGGATGTCATATTTAATTCCCCAGACTTCCATTCTTCCTGATATGCTTCAATCCATCAGCTAGCTTATTAGCAGCTCTTCTAGATCCAGGATAATGAAACGTGGGTATAGTAGTGGGCTCATCAGTGGTCATTCAGAATGGCAAAAATCTTGAGAATTTTCCTTCTATCTGCAGTCTAACTTTTAACACTAGAACAGCATTTTCTTACAAAGCAGGAAACTACAAGAGACGCCAGTAATTTCACTAAAAGCCTGCCCACTAGTGGTAAGAATCGAATCTCCTTCTTGATGCCAAACTTCTATAAAACGAATTGGCTAATCATTTTATTTTGTCATTGTGGCATGTTTTAATGCTGGCATCTAGAAACACTTCTTTTAAAACACTTTTTACCAATCCTGTCATTTTTTTGTTTTTTTATCTTGCCGAGTTGTTTCTTGAAAGAAACCCAGGTGGACCTCCAAAAGCCATCTCCATGACTTAAGTTTGAGAATTCTCCTCTGGTGTAATTTTTTTATGGTCTTTTTTTTTACTGACAGACAACTTACTAGAAGAAACTGAAAGAGCAGTTTCTGAAATTATACCTAATGCCGCGTACACACGATCGGAAATTCCGCAAAATCAGCAAAACTCAGATGAGAGCTTTTTGTAGGAAAATGCGTGTGTATGCGCCATCGGTCTTTTGCTGGCGGAATTCCAGCCAGTAAAAGATTGAGAGCATGTTCTCCATTTTTCGGTCGGGAAAAGTTCTTATCCAAAAATGCGATCGCCTGTACGAATTACGACACTCAAAATTCCTAGGCATGCTCAAACAATTCGACGCATGCTTGGAAGCATTGAACTTAAATTTTCTCGGCTCGTCGTAGTGTTGTACGTCACCGCATTCTTGGCGGTCCTAAGTTCAGAGAACTTTTGAGTGCCCGTGTGTATGCAAGCCAAGCTTGAGCGGAATTCCGTCGGAAAAAACATCCACGTTTTTTTCCGACGGAAAATCAGCTCCCGTGTACGGGGCATTAGGCGTGGTTCTCAAGAGATAACTTACACCTAGTTTTAGAGACATCTAAGTTGGAAGGAATAAGAAAACCCATGTGTCCCCTTTGGACTTAAACTACAGCTAAAGCATATTTATTACTTCTACATTTAAGGGATAAGTTCACCTTTTGAGAACATGTTACATCTGTTTTTAGGGTGGAACATGTAACATGTTACTACTTCTGCAGCCTCTCACCCATTCCCCCCCTCATTGCGACTGTGAGCCAGGGATCTTTTCCCCGCATCTGCTGTCACAGTTTGAAAAGAATGCGGCTGTATGGGGCTCTGCCCACACGGGTGCATCATTTATTTACAGAGATCTGTGAATGAATGAACTACAAGTACCAACATTCTTTGCGGCTGATGGCTTTTAGTTATCAATGAACTACCGGGGTGTTTTTGCGCACTTTAGGTCAGTGGTCATCAACCCTGGCCCATTAACAGGCCAGGTTTTATTTATTACATTGGGGAGATGCAGACTAGAATACTGCAATCACTGAGCAGCAAATGATATCACCTGTGATGTATTTCAGTTATCTTGCAAACCTGGCCTGTTAGTGAGCCCTGAGGACAGGGTTGATGACCACTGGTCTAGGTAGTTCATTGAGTCTTTCTGTCATTGTGTAACTGCCTGCCTGTACGAGGTATAAGGCCCCTTTCACACTGGGGCGTTTTCAGGTGTTTTTCAGGCGCTTTAGCGTTAAAATAAACGCCTGTAGAGCGCCTGAAAGAAGCCGCAACTGCAATCCCAATGTGAAAGCCCGAGTGCTTTCACACTGAGGCGCTGCGCTGGCAGGGCGTCAAAAAGAGTCCTGCAAGCAGCTTCTTTGCAGCGCTGAATACACCGCTCCTAAAGCGCCCCTTCCCATTGAAATCAATGGGAAGCGCCTGAAAAGCGATTGAAAAGCGCTTTTAGCAGCGGCGCTTTGTGGGCGTTTTCAACCCTTTATTTGGCCACTAGCAGGGGTTAAAATCGCCCCACTAGCGCTCGAAAAACGCTGGTAAAGCACCACTAGTTTAAGCGGCGCTTTACAAGCGTTTTTCGGGCGCTGGCAGTGTGAAAGGGCTCTTAAAGCACTTGGGTTTTCACATTGGAATTGCAGATGGAGCTTTCAAGCGCTTTACAGGCGCTTTTTTTTCACGCTAAAGCGCCAGAAAAAACGCCTGAAAAACGCCCCAGTGTGAAAGGGGTCTAAGCAGACAGATACACTGACAAACTCTGCTGATCGTGGGTGAAATGCTTTACAGGCTACTAAAAAAAATTATAATAATAAATGCAAATTTTTTTTACCTGCAAAAAAATTTGCATTTATTTTTATTCATTTTTTTTTAGAAAGGTGAACTTATCCATTAAGCCAACTGGTCCAAAATGTGTTGGAAGGGGCTTAACTGACTTATATTGCTGTGGAATTTGTAATGGGGGCTTCGACATGTACAGGACTACAATTTCCAGCAGAGTGGAATAGGTGACAGGTGCACTTTAGCTGGAATCATTGCAATTACCACTTTTTATTTTGTCTATGTGTTCCACCCAATTTGTTACCTCCTAAAGGGAAATATCACTCTTCCTTTTAGGAAAAGTGTATTCTTGTTCCTTGTAAGCGATGTCATTTTTTTTTTATTGCACATATTTATGATATATCGGTGCGTTTCGTTGGCTTGGTTTATTCATGTCAAGTTTCTGCCTAAAGGCACGCATGCTACGTTCTACGCTTTGAGAGCCGCATGACTGCCTAGTATTGGAATGGATTTGGGGGAATCTAACCCACCTGAAGAGTTCCTTTTTTGATTGCTGACAAATGTGTTTTTTTTTTTTTTTTTTAATTAAACAAGAAATAAAGGGAAGTTCAGAAAGGTGGAATAGCCAGTGGGCATGTATTTTTATGAACCCTTGTGATCACTGAGCTACTGTTATCTAAGACCCACCTAACACATTACAGCAGAGAATGGCCATATTAATTAAGCGAGGCTAAAGCCCCGTACACACGGTCGGACTTTTTGACAACCAACATGCAAATTAGGTGGTTTGGACCAACATCCGACCGTGTGTACGCTCCATCGGACCAACTTTTTCCAGGTTGCATCGGACTTTTGTTGGCTGTGCGAACGGACCAACTTTCTGCCAACAAAAGTCCGAAGGACAAAAGTCCGAACGTGTGTATGCAGTACCAACTGACTTTTGTCCACAGTACAAACACGCATGCTCAGAACCAATGCAAAAGATCAGACAACAATATAGAAGTTGACCAAAGGTGGCGCTGGAGTATTCGAACGTCCTCTTTTGAAGTGTCGTCAGTACGTTGAAACGTCATTACGTTCATGTTGGTTGTCTCAAAAGTCCGACCGTGTGTATGCAGTACCAACTTGAGGGCCAACGCCCTTTGGACAAAAGTCCAAGGGAAAGTTGGTCCACGGTCCGACCGTGTGTATGGGGCTAAAGTTTGCACATTTCCTATTTAAAAAAAATTGATGCAATTTGCAGATTTTATTCATGTGCCCTTTTAGGCATTTATTTTTAGTAAACTATATGCATTTTTCGTGTTACCAATCCACTTGCAATGGCACACAGGTTGATTTTTGTTTTTAAAAAAAAAAAAATGACGAATCTTTTCCATTGACCTCTGTGAAATACTTCAGCATCATATATCAAAGGGCCAATTGCGACACTTGCTCGGTTTGTGCACTTTTATCACGTACATTCAGAGTATTACAATGTGGTTACGTGGATTGGTACAGATTGTTGATTGACGGAGTGTCTAGTTAGTAAGCCGCCCATGAAGAATAGCTGGTCTGTTCTTCCTTTGGTGGCTAGTAGTAGTTTTAATCCCATGCGCTTGTGATATAAAATGAATGTTTTGTTACAAATTTATAGTTTGTTCACACAAATTGCAAGCTTGTCTTGTTTCTGAGCAAGTTGTCTCTAGAAACAGGTACCCCTTGATCAACTTGAGAGAATTCCTTACTAATCTGAGATTGGCTGCCTTATGCCGTGTACACACGACCAGAGAATAGGTCTGACGGAACAAATCAGTCGGACAATTCGATCGTGTGTGGGCTCCTTCGGACCTTTGCTGTCCAAAAATCTGACAGACTTTAGAAATAGAACACGTATCAAATTTTTCCGACGGACTCGAGTCCGGTCGAAAAATCAGTTTGTGTCCGACGGATAAAAACGGACGCTAGGGCAGCTATTAGCTATTGGCTATGAACTTCCTTATTCTAGTCCGGTCGTACATCATCACGTTCAAATCCGTCGGACTTTGGTGTGATTGTGTGTGGCCAAGTCCGTTCATTCGGAAAGTCAGTCGGAACTCCGCCGAAAGTCCGTCGGGAAGACCGTCGGACCTAGTCCGTCAAAGTCTGGTCGTGTGTACACGGCATTAGATCTTGGAATATTAGCAGCAGGCTAGCGGAACATTTAAGTGCTAAGTTCACCCAAAATATGTGGTTTTGCATCTATGCCGGAAAAGATTTTGGCTCCTGGCATTTTTCAGAAACTCTAATGATGTGCTAAAGCTCCCACTTTGATCGGACACAAAGGGGTTGATTTACTAAATGCAAATAGACTGTGCAGTTGCTTCAGAGCTTAGTAAATGAGGTAATGCTTTACTTTGCAAAAAAATACCCAATCACGTGCAAGTAAAACAAAAAAAAAAACAGCATTTTTGCTTGCACATGATTGGATGATGGAAGTCAGCAGAGCTGCTGCTCATTTACTAAGCTCTGGAGCAGTGGTGGCCCGTCCATATGGGGCGCAGGGCTGGCACTTATCCATGTGCCGGCCCTAATCTACATGCAGGGCACCAGACGAATAGATTCCAATGGGTTTTTTTTTTCGCTATTTATTCGCTATTGTCTTACTGATTCTCCTCCCGGCCAATCAGGAAGCGGTTCCTGAGACCCAATTGGCCAGGGAGTCTTAAGAGCCCTACCATCTGCATCCTAAAGTAAGGAGGCCTCTGATCGCTGCCTTCCCGTCCATCCCCCATCGGGGGGGGGGATCGTTGCCTTCCCGTCCATCTCCCACGGGGTGGGGGGTTGGCATTGGTTTGCCAACCCCCCCCCCCCCCCCCCCCCCAATATAGTGATCACCAGCCGCAAAGTGCACAGTCTAATTCTCTTAAGTATATGAACCTCCAAGCATCACACCTTCTGTTACATCTTCTGAACAATAATAAAAAATACAATAGGGATCGTTGGATGCTTGTAGAAGACAAAACATGTGGGCGGAGCTGGGAACTCAGGTGTCCTTTGCATCCTTGGGAGATATTAAGCAGCTGGTGGGTGACTCCTATGTCACGTGATCTACCTAGCACAGAAATAAAAGTTTTTAGAGGACTGACCCTTTATTACCCGATATTATCAAGTCTAAGAGCTGAACAGTGCATAAAAAAACTGCTTGCTGGGGAAATCAATATTGTTTAATATATCTTTATTAATGTTTAATTTGCTTTTATTTACATAAGAGCTAGCAAAGTTGCCATAGCACCTGCAGAACAAATAGCCACTGCAGTGACTGGAGTCACTTCCCCACCTTTTGTCTCCGACGCTAAAAGCTGCAACTGAAAACCAGGCCGGACAAGTTTGCCCTCACATAAAGTTAGCTGACTCATTTGTGCCACTTGTGTACTGAAAATCCAACATTTTTAGCTTGTGTATCGAGAGAAATCATTAGAGTCAATTACTGAAAATAAGGAACCGTCGCTCGAGAGAATTATGGATGAGCTGGCAAACCTGGCATCTGCCCAAATCAGTTTTTTGTGGACTGGCGTTTACAAGTCAGAAAAAAAAAGCTGATTGATGAACTATTGAGATTAGTCAGAGAAAAGAGGTCTAAAAGGTACAGGAGGTTGATAAAAAAAAATATTTTTTTTAAGGTGGCCAGGAACATTAGAGGCTGGCCGTTCAATTACATTTTTTTATTTTTTGTATATAAAGATTTACTCATGGATCACCAGACCATGTGTGGTCATACTGAGGGATTGGAGAGGAGAAAGCCCAAACAACTTCATCACCAGGTAATCCTAGAGGGGAACTTTATAATTTGATTGCAGCTTTCTGGAGTGGTTGTCCTTAGCCGAGATTTTTGAATAATGCTTCCATACCAACATGAGTTACTCAGGTCAATGAGGCCTTTATACTCTACTCCTATTGTTTTTTTGCAGTGGAGGATGAGATGCTGTGGGACTGTGTAATCTGCTGGGTGGAGTGTTGTATGTGTGCACATGTTACACTCTTTCCCCCATACAGCATCAAGGAAATGGGGATCTCTCAGAAGCAGTAATGCTCTGGTGGCTCAGTGGAATCGGCGATCTATGCCATCCCTCCCTTAAAATCTTTCTCATCTGCCTTGCAGGATCAAAATGGAAGGCATTCCAGTGGTCCCCATAGCTTCTTACTGGCCCAAGTGGATGTGGTATGCTCACCTGGTAAGACTGCTGGCCAACATCCCATTTGCTCTACCAGATTGTCAGGACCTTCTGTCCCAATGAATGAATTGCCATCCTGCTTCATGGTTGCCGGCTTTAATAGCATGGTTGTTGAAGCCTACCCTCTGAAGGACAGGGGCACTGAGTATGTGATTGCTATGATCCTAAAAGCTGGGAAGTCTACTTCTTATTGGATCTATTATCGGACAATAAAGGCTTCTGGAATAGTGTCTGGCTCTCAGTATTATCAACGATCAGGTTTCTGCCCTTTCTATTCTGTTTTATAGATTATTAGCCTCTCTCCCTAATTAAGACCTTTGCAGAAAACATCTGCTGTGTAGCTCCCTCTGTCCATTTCCCAGTGACTCCATGTAATCTAAATCTGCCTCTCTCTGCTCTTCAGAAACCACTGTTTTAACACATTAGAGATCTTGCTCTCTCTCCACTCCCACCGATAAGGTGGTGTTTCTTGTAGCGATCACCTCTACAAGGCAAGTGTCTGAACTGGTGGCCTTATCCTACAAGGAACCCTTTTTGGATCCGCATAGTAATAAGATAGTGTTGAGGCCTTGGACTTCCTTCATGCCTAGGGTCGTTTCTGCCCTTTACCTCAACCAAGGCATTGTTCTCCTGTCCCTGTCCAGCATCAGTTTTTGACCAAAAGGAGATTTCCCTCCATTGCCTGGATGTGGTTTGAGCTGTTAGTCTCTCAGCCACTACTTCCTTTAGGAAAACGGATTCTCTTTTTGTAATTCTTTTTATTTTTTTGTATTCAGCAACCAAACTTTATTGAAAAAGAAAACCAATACACAACAATACATTACCCAACCGACAAGACCACATTCCAGATAAACTCAAAGATAAGCAAGTACAAAGAGTAACATAGTACAGTGCTGTTGCACGGCTACATGTACATAAAACATTACCAAAACAATAGCATTGAGTATACAGGAAACAAAACCATATTTGACACCCTTCACCCAGCAGGTACATGGACGTTAGCCCAGGAATATCGAACCAGTTCGCCCATATCTTTTCAAATTTACCTGTGCACCCTCTATGTAGATAGATATGTTTCTCCAACCTTAAGGTGTCACCAGTGCGTTTTAACCATTCCCTTATGGTAGGCGGGTCCTCGGATTTCCAGTGAACCAGTATCAACTTGTGATACTGAAAAAGGGCTCTTATAATCGCCTTTTTAGTGAATGCCCCCATATCGAGTTCCCTTTTTGTAATTATTGATGGACCAGCTTCTTGTTCAGCCATCTCTAGATGGCTTGGGCAAATGTTTTGCAAGCCAATAGTCTCAAGGGTCGGGATCCAAGCCTTCCTATGAAAGTACACTTGACTAGATCAGGGAGGCCTTCTTGGCATCAAGAAACTGTTTCCCAAATTTGTAGGTTGCCACCTAGTCTTCTGTTCATAAATTTTACCAGGTGGACGTTACGTCATCATCTGAAACCAGTTTAAGGCGCTCGTTCAGTTTTCTTGGGCCCGTTAGCCTTTGTTTGCTGTGTTGCCTACTCCTTAAGGTCCGTAAAAACGATACGAAAATCGGAAGTAAAATTTAGTCCGACGAACGATCTGCCGATCTTCGGATCTTAGTATGGTGCTTTCGACAGCCGATTACGATTTTTCGTACGACAAAAGCTGGATGTGCAGACTATAACATTTTAATCATACGTGAACACAACGTCCGATTTTCGTTTAATCAGTACGGTTTTCATCCGAAAAAAATGTACGACTACGCATGCTCAGAAACGAAATAATACATACAAAACTATTCAACACATTACGTCACTTCTGAAGTTTGAATTCTGTCGCACGAGAATTTTCGTATGATGAGTAACCTCTTCACTTTCAATATGAAACTAGCATGCAACAAAAAACGGACAAACGTTCGTCCGAAAATCTGATCGTGTGTACGAGGCTTTGATGGGCTGTTTGTGGACATTCTGGAATTTAAATACTTCCTTTATCTTTTAATGGCCGTGGAAGAAAATCCAATTTTTGTACTCCCTGCGGTTGAGGTGATTGGAGCCGTAATAATACACTTGTGCCAAAATCAACTAGTACTAGTACTGTCCGTGATACTTTTTTTTTTTTTTTTACATTTGCACGAACATCAAAATTTTCAGATCATGTACACCCTGAAAGCCTGTCCTGAAAATTAGGATACTAGTGCAAATAAAAAATATCATGGACAATACTTAATTGTTTTTGTACTCGTAAAATCCTTTTCTTGGAGAGCCCATTGAGGGAAACGAGTCCCAACGCTCTGTGTTTATGGTCAAGCTCTACTACTACTATACTACAAAACGGAAACGTTTGAGGGGTTATTTTGGGCTGAGAATAAAAAAATTATTTTGTTTGGCATTGTCTAAGCCTATTTAATTTATTAAAATATTTTTAGAAAAGTGTACCTTCCATTTGAAGAGCATTGTCCCTTATGGTTTGAGTTGTGTGCTTAACCCTCCAAATTCTACATGTGTAATCATTGCTTTTAATATAAAGTCATCTATCAACACTACAGCTGTTGAAGGTTCTTATTTAGGAGCTAAGGCATATATTTTTATTTTATTTTATTTTTCCTAATAGCCTTGGTAAAGTATTGATAATATGAAGTATCTGCATTGTTACCTAGATGATGTTTTAATCGATTATCCCTTAATTCTATTTAATTGATATGTTATATTTGCCAATCTTCTGCTTGACCAACAACGTATATTTTTGTTCATATTTTTAAACCACAGAGCTAGAGAAAGAAAAAAATGTAATTTTTGTACTGCAGACTTGGGCTGGCCCCAAGGAAAATGTAATCCATTGGTAATGTGTTATTTGCCTATGTTATTTTTGTCTCTCTATTTGTGTGTATTAGCATTTACGTGGGAAGAAAAGATTAAGGTTTTTGACTGCGAACAATTTTTATTTTCTCTGTTCCTTGCTAAAAAAGTAAAATCATTTCTAATTAATGCATTTTGTGTGTTGCACTTTTATTGTGTGTACTAAAGAGTCCAGGTAGAGTTCAGGCCGATGTATAAATGCTGGGCACAGGCTACATAGAAAATAATGGCATTTGTTTTTTGTTTTTTTTTACCTTTATCAGGCGCCCTTGTACCTACCACCACCAGCACTGGATCATGGGCTGGGCTGTTATTCAGCAAGTCTACTGATTTATAGCCAGAACATGCTGAGCGAATTACAGGAAAGAGCCTTGTGTAGGTAAACAACACAGAGCTCTCTACAGGCAGAAGTGATGTGTTTTTCTTTTTAACCCCCTGCTAAGCAGGGAGTAAAAAACGATACATTGCTTATTAACCACTTGCTTACTGGGCACTTAAACCCCCCTCCTGCCCAGACCAATTTTCAGCTTTCAGTGCTCTCAAACTTTGAATGACAATTGAGTGGTCATACAACGCTGTACTCAAATTACATTTTTATCATTTTTTTTTTTCACACAAATGAAGCTTTCTTTTGGTGGTATTTAATCACTATTTGGGTTTTCATTTTTTGCTAAACAAACAAGAAAAGACCTACATTTCTGAAAAAAAAAACATGTTTCATAGTTTGTTATAAAATTTTGCAAACGGTAATTTTTCTCCTTCATTGATATTTGCTGATGAGGCTGCACTGATGGGTACTGATGGGCACAGATAAGGCGACACTGATAGGCACAGATAAGATGATACTGATGGGCCCTGATAGGTGGTACTGATGGGCACTGATAAGATGACACTGATAGATGTCACTGATAGGTGGCACAGATGGGCACTGATAGGTGGCACTGGGCACTGGTAGGTGGTATTGATAGGCAGCACTGATAATGACGCACTTATCAGTGATTTATAGGCGGCACTGTGGGTACTGATAGGCAGCACTGTGGGCACTGATAGGTGACAATGAGGGCACTGATAGGTGACAATGTGGGCACTGATGGGTGGTACTGTGGGCACTGATGGGTGGTACTGTGGGCACTGGTAGGTGACGCTGGTGGGCACTGGTAGGTGACGCTGCTGGGCACTGGTAGGTAATGCTGGTGAAACATCCACGATCGGGACTGACGTCCCACTCGCAGCCGCCGGTGATCAGCTTTTTTTTCCTCCTCGCGCTATCAGTGTGAGGAGGAAAAATAGCCGATTACCGTCTCTGTTTACATCACATGATCAGCTGTCATTGGCTGACAGCTGATCACGTAGTAAGGGTGATCTCATAGACTCGCTGATCACAGAGCGCGCCCTGCAGGGGGCACGCAGGCCGCTAAAGCACGGGGTGACGTCCGGGGACACCCCCCCCCGGCAAATTTTGCGTATAGCGCGGACGGCAAGTGGTTAAAAACAACACACAGTACTCACAGTAAACATTGATAGGCACACAATTACCCTTTGCTTTACCAAATCTCATTTAGGAGCAATCAAGGGGTTATGCCGTATTTGCTTACTTTTCCTGAGATATGAGGACAATAAGGTACAACCATTGTGAACACTACTAAGCAGGAAGAACTGCATGTATATGTCGTGAGCAAACATGTCTGCTCCATGTATGCACAGCTCCAAAATTTACATAGAAGAAGGTTTTAAAACCTAACACTGATCAATAAGGTCCATTAAAATTAAAATATTATTAAAACAGTAAAATCAGTCTGTATATGCAGTGAGTTATACTCACTGTAGAGCCTAAGGGGTTAATCCTCTGCATTGTGCAAAAAGGCTGTTTGAGCCTGTCTTCTCTGATCCATGCCTTCTTTTACTGTCCCCTATCCATCTGCTGATAGAACAGAGCGTTGGGGGCACTCTGCACATGCTCAGTTTTGGTATTGCTAGAGTTTTTTTTTTTTTTTCTTGGGAGGGTGCATGTGAACAGCACAGGGCCAATCAGCACTGTTCAGACAGAGGGTCAGGGGTTCTGCAGTCTTATAGGACAGTCAGAGGAGAATGAAAACTACTCCTACAATCTTTAACCAGACACAGATAGAAGTCACAAGACTGCTATATACTGCTGATGAGAAAAGGTATTTAGCAGTTTATATTTACTAAAATAATTGCATTTCCATGTACTGAGGGAGATCAGATATAGTGAATGCAGGTTCCTGGGATTAGTAACACTTTAAGCTGCGCCCATTCACATGTACATAAAAAAAGACGTTAATGTGAAACTAAACTTTGGATTAAAAAAAGTTGCATTCAAGTAAGTATTCTTAGCACACAAAAAGTCCCTTCTATTGTTCTCAGCCTCCTCCAAATCTCCAAATTCAGTTTTTTGCTGCTGTTATCCAACTTCCTGTCAGAGGGTGGCCACGTTTGTTCTCCATGGTTCCACTCTATGTGGGAATGTAGCTACCCTCTTTTGCTCATTCCTGAGATAGACTATGGACTATGGGATTTGTAATGTAGAGCAGTACACATGATAGCAACTATAGGCAATGCTCGTTTTAAGCAAAGGAAGTGAGGGGGGAAAAGGAGAGGTTTGTTAGTTACATAGTCTGCTTGAAAAAAGACACAAGTCCATCTAGTTCAACCAATAAAAGGGAAAAAAATATCCTTAAAAAAAAAAAATTATACAATTCCATATACATAATCCTACCCAGAGTTGATCCAGAGGAAGGCGAAAAACCCCAGCAAAGCATGATCCAATTTTCTCCAGCAGGGGAAAAAAATTCCTTTCCGATCCCTCCGAGAGGCAATCGGATATTCCCTGGATCAACTTTACCAATTAATGTTAGTATCAATTTTATTATGTACATTTAGGAAATAATCCAGGCCTTTTTTTAACCACTTCAGCCCCGGCCGATTTTACCCCCCTTCCTTACCAGAGCACTTTTTTGCGATTCGGCACGTCGCTTTAACTGACAATTTTGCGACGTTGCACCCAAACAAAATGACGTCCTTTTTTTCACAAATAGAGCTTTCTTTTGGTGGTATTTGATCACCTCTGCGGTTTTTATTTTTTGTGCTATAAACAAAAGAAGAGCGACAATTTTGAAAAAAAAAACACTATTTTTTACTTTTTGCTATAATAAATATCCCTTTTTTTTAAAAAAAAAACGATTTTTTTACTCAGTTTTAGGCTGATGCGTATTCTTCTACATATTTTTGGTAAAAAAATTTGCAATAAGCGTATATAGATTGGTTTGCGCAAAAGTTATAGCGTCTACAATATAGGGGATAGATTTATTTTTTTTTTTCGTGACTGCGACATTTCGGCGGACACTTCGGACACTTTTGACACATTTTTGGGACCATTCACATTTACACAGCGATCGTTGCTATAAAATTGCAGATTACTGTGTAAATGTGACTGGCATGGAAGGGGTTAACACTAGGGGGCGCTGCAGGGGTTAATATGTTCCCTATGTGAGTGATTCTAACTTGGGGGGAGGGGACTCACAAGGGGAGACCGATCAGTGTTCCTCGGTACTGGGAACACACCATCGGTCTCCTCTCCACTGACAGGACGTGGAGCTGTGTGTTTACACACACAGCTCCACGGTCCTGCTATTTTCCCGGGCAATCGTGGGTGCCCGGCGGACATCGCGTCCGCCGGGCACGCGTACCGGATCCCGAGCGTCGCCGGCGGCACGCACGCGCCCCCTAGGCGGCCATGAATGGGAGGACATCATAAGACGTCCACCCAGGATGGGAGATCCACCTTGTGGACATCATATGACTATGGATGGGTAGGGAAGTGGTTAAAGAAATCTACTGAGCTGGACAGAACCAGCTCTTGGGGAGTCTATTCCACATTTTCACAGCTCTTACTGTAAAGAAACCTAAAGAGAATAAATTCAGTTCCTCTAATCTTTCCTCATAGCTGAGCTCCTCCATGCCTCTTTGAATGAATTTGGTTGCCCCTTCTTTGCACTTTCTCCAGTTCCCTGATTATCCTTTTTTAACCACTTCAACACCGGGCCATTTTACACCCTTCCTTACCAGAGCACTTTTTGCACTGCGTCGCTTTAACTGACAATTGCGCGGTCGTGCGACGTTCACCCAAACAAAATTGACGTCCTTTTTTTCCCCCGCAAATAGAGCTTTCTTTTGGTGGTATTTGATCGCCCCTGCGTTTTTTTTTTTTTGCGCTATAAACAAAAGAAGAGGGACAATTTTGAAAAAAAACACTATTTTTTACTTTTTGCTATAATAAATATGCCATTTTTTTTTTTAAAAAACTATTTTTTTACTCAGTTTAGGCCGATACGTATCCTTCTACATATTTTTGGTAAAAAAAATCGCAATAAGCGTATATTGATCGGTTTACGCAAAAGTTATAGCGTCTACAAAATAGGGGATAGATTTATTGCATTTTTTTTTTACTAGTAATGGCGGCGATCTGCTTTTTTTTTCGTGACTGCGACATTGCGGCGGACACTTCGGACATTTGACACATTTTTGGGACCATTACACAGCGATCGTTGCTATAAAATTGCATTGATTACTGTGTAAATGTGACTGGCAGGGGGTTAACACTAGGGGGTGCTGCAGGGGTTAATGTATTCCCTATATGTGTGATTCTAACTGTGGGGGGAGGGGACTCAAGGGGAGGAGACCGATCATGTGTTCCTCCGTACTGGGATCACATCGGTCTCCTCTCCGCTGACAGGACGTGGCTGTGTGTTTACACACACAGCTCCACGGTCCCGTTGTTTTAACGGGCAATCGCGGGTGCCCGGCGGACATCGCGGCCGCCGGGCACTCGCACCGGGGTCCCGAGCAAAGCCCCCCAGGCGGCCGGGAATGGGAGGACGTCATATGACGCCCACCCAGGATGGGAGATCCACCTTGTGGGCGTCATATGACTATGGGCGGGTAGTGAAGGGGTTAAGAACCGGTGCCTAAAACTGAACTGCATATTCCAGATGAGGTCTTACTAATGCTTTGAACAGGGGCAAAATTATATCTCTCTCTCTCTGGAGTCCATACCTCTCTTAATACAAGAAAGAACTTTGCTCGCTTTCGAAACCACAGCTTGGCATTGCATGCTATTATTAAGCTTATGTTCTACCAGAACACCCAGATCCTTCTCCACCATTGATTCCCCCAGTTGTACTCCCCCTAGTATATATGAAGCATGCATATTCTTAGCCCCCAAGTGCATAACTTTACATTTATCAACATCAAACCTCATCTGCCACATAGTTGCCCAATTAAGCAGTGCATTGAGGTCAGCTTGTAAAATGGAGACATCCTGTTTGGTTGTTATTCCACTGCATAGCTTGGTGTCATCTGCAAAGTGTCAGGGCTGGTCTCTCAGTCCTCCCTTCTTAGTGCTCAGGTTGCCCAGCTGTCGGTTAATTGCCAGTACCCATCATTCCACAGTGGCTCACCTGGTAATCATTTCCTTCTCGTCAATCCAGCCTACAGCCAGCCCCTTCTGGATATTTAACCACTTCAATACAGGGCTTTTAAACACCCTTCCTTACCAGACCAATTTTTAGCTTTCAGCGCTCTCACACTTTGAATGACAATTACTCAGTCATGCTACATGCTACCCAAACCAAATTTTTATCATTTTTTTTCTCACAAACAGAGCTTTCTTTTGGTGGTATTTAATTACTGCTGGTTTTTTTTATTTTTTGCAATATTAGCGAAAAAAGAGAGAAATTTAAAAAAAAAAAACACTTTTTTTTAGTTTCTATTGAAATTTTTTGCAAAAAAAACATTTTTTTTTTTTTCATAAATTTTGGCCAAAATGTATACTGCTACTTATCTTTAGTAAAAATAACCCAAATAAGTGTATATTATTTGGTTGCTGTGAAAATTATAGCGTCTAAAAGCTATGGTGCAAATCATTGAAAATGATCACATCTGATCACACCTGATGCACTGAAGGCCTATCTCATTTCTTGAGACCCTAACAAGCCAGGAAAGTACAAATACCCCCCAAATTACCCCTTTTTGGAAAGCAGACATTCCAAGGTATTTAGTAAGAGGCTTGGCGAGTTTTTTGAAGTTGTAATTTTTTCCCAAAATTCTTGGAAAAATGATAAAAAAGTTGTTTTTTTTTGCACAAAATTGTCATAAAAAACAAGTTATTTCTCTCACACAGCACATGCATACTTGCAATGACACCCCAAAATATATTCTGCTACTCCTCCTGAGTATAGTGATACCACATGTGTGAGACTTTTACATAGCCTGACCACATACAGAGGTCTAACATCCAAGTAGCACCGTCAGGCGATCTACGAGCATAAATTGCACATCTCATTTGATGACAACCTATCACACTTTTGAAGGCCCTGGAGCACCAGGTCAATGCAAACGCCCACAAAATGACCCCATTTTGGAAAGCTAACACCCCAACGTATAATATATGAGGCATAATGAGTCTTTTGAATGGTTCATTTTTTTACAGTAGTATTTGGAATCTGTGGAAAAAAATGAAAACGCATTTTTTTTTTACATAAAGTTGTCCATTTATAAGATATTTCCAACACATAGCATGTACATAGCAAAAATGACACCCCAAAATACATTCTGCTACTCCTCCCGAGTATGGCGATACCAAATGTGTGAGACTTTTACACAGCCTGGCCACATACAGAGGCCCAACATTGAAGTAGCACCGTCAGGCGTTCTACATGCATAAATTACACATCTCATTTCTCAACCACCTATTACAGTTTTGAAGGCCCTGGAGCACCAGGACAATGGAAACGCCCACAAAATGACCCCATTTTTGGAAAGCTAACACCCCAACGTATAATATATGAGGCATAATAAGTCTTTTGAATGGTTAATTTTTTTCCCAACGTTTTTGGAATATGTGGGAAAAAAATGAAAACGCATTTTTTTTATACAAAGTTGTCAATTTATAAGATATTTCCAACACATAGCATGTACATAGCAAAACTGACACTCCAAAATACATTCTGCTACTTCTCCCGAGTATGGCGATACCAAATATGTGAGACTTTTACACAGCCTGGCCACATACAGAGGCCCAAGTAGCACTGTCAGGTGTTCTAGGAGCATAAATTACACACAAATTCCTGCCAACCTATCACATTGTTGAAGGCCCTTCATATTTCTAACACATAGCATGTACTGTACATACCAATTACAAACCAAAATACATTCTGCTGAGCAAAGGGTAAAGAAAAGATTACCTGCGGTTTTAGTAGTGCAGTGGTCCACAGAGGAGAGCATCGGTCCAGGCAGCAGGCAGGAACGTGGACAGCGACAGCAAAACAGGCAGCAGGCAGGAATAGTCAGCACAGGTAGAGATGTTGTCATCACAGCCAATGCATTAGTCCAGATAGCAGGCAGGGATGTGGTCAGCAGCAGCAAAAGGATCAAAGGATCGTCCATGCAGCAGGCAGGAATACTGTCCATAATCAAGTAAAGGCAGCAGGCAGAGGTATGGTCAGCACAGCCAGAGTATTTTTTCCAGGGAGCAGACAGGACCATCAAGCTTAGGGCATCGGTCAGGGAAGAATGGGGACAGGGGTAGAGGCTTCTCCCACCCAAATCTCTTTGAAGCCTCCGGACAACCAGACCCTGTTATGGGAACACAGAAAAACTGGTTTTCTGAACTCCGAACACTCTTCTGGAGCCCCTCACATATGTGAGACCCCTGTGTAGCAGGGTAAAAGATCAGTCCAAGGGGCAGGCAAAAACATGGTCAACAAGCCGAGGTCAGTGAAGGTAAAAGGCAGACATAGACGGTAGGCAGAGGCATAGTCGAGAAACAGGCCAGGGTCAGTTCACATGGAAGACAATGATATGGTTGAGGCAGGGAAATATTCATGACAGAAATTGGGGGGAAATGGCAGTCTATTGGAAATATGGGCTAATAGTGGTCCAGAGTGTGATATCGCCTGAAGCATTGTCCGATGCAAAGGCCAGGTAGGGAGGGACAATCGGGACAATAGAAGCTGGTGTCTTTCCTAACTCCTCTCTTAGTGCACACCCGGCATTTTTTTTGGCGTCGTCTTCCGGATGCTGATGGTGGAATATGTTCCGGAAAATGACGCTCATGTAGCCTGACGCCAGAATCTGAGCGAATGCTTTCTGGGGGGGATTCCTCTTGATAAATAAGTGAAGTGACAATGTCTTCAATATATTTTATGAAGGTGGTGGGTGTTGCTGAGGATTTTTGGTAAATTATAAAAGAATTTAAAAGGGCCAAATGAAAAAAGTAAATTGCAACTTTTTTATACCAAAAAAGGGATTTTCTTGTTGACAGATAGGGCTGCAACATCTGGTCATTTAAATCCACCCCCCCCCCCCATAAATTTATTATAAGCATTGATGCAGGAAGGCTTGCGAACGGGACCGCGTCTTCTGTGAAGTTCCACTGAGGTGTCATTGTGGATGGTGGACATCATATACACATCTTTAGTATCCTTCCACTTCACAGCCAGCACTTCCTCATTCCTCAAGCTGGCCGATTCCCCCCTTTGAATGTTTGTGGCGACAAGACGCTGTGGGAAGCCCTTCCGTTTTTTTCTTATTGTACCACAGGCCAATGTTTTTTTTAGGTACAGGTGGCGGAGAAGGGGCAAACTCGTATAAAAATTGTCCATATATATATGATACCCCTTTTGGAGGAGTGGGAATGCCAACTCCCAAACAATTTTCCCACTAATTCCCATGTACGTTGGACACTCAGGGGGCTGGATCTGGGAATCTTTTCCTTCGTACACATGGAAGGAGTGCACATAACCGGTGGCACTTTCACAGAGCTTGTTGAGCTTCAAGCCATACCTCGCTCTCTTACTTGGGATGTATTGTTTGATACCCAGCCGGCCTGTGAAATGCACCAGGGATTCGTCCACAGATATATTTCTGTCAGGGACATAAAGTTCAGCAAACTTTTTGGAAAAAAAAATCAATTAGGGGGCGAATTTTATACAGCTTGTCAAATTTTGGGTGATCCCGGGGGGGGCACTGTGAGTTGTCACTAAAATGCAGGAAGCGCATAATAATTTCATATCGGGACCTGGACATGGCTGCAGAAAAAACTGGCATGTGGTGGATGGATTTGGTCGACCAATACTTATGTATCTCATTTTTTTTGTAAGCCCCATGTTTAGCGTTAGGCCTAAAAACACTTTCAGCTCTGGAATTGTTAGGGGTCGCCATTCAAAAGGGCGGGGATAGCTGGAGTTGGGGTTGGCTGTGATAAATTGTTGGGCACAAAGATTGGTTTGGTCCATGACGACTTGGAGCAATTCCTCTGGGAAAAATAAATAAAAAAAATCCATCTTGGAAAAACCTGCAGTGTTGACCTGCACACCTGGCTGTGCTGTAAAAGGGGGGATCGTGGCTGACCCTGTGGTAGAAGGTAGCCACAATGGGTTTGCCAAGCTTTCTGGCAGCTGATTTTGGGCCCTAATTCTTTGGCGCGCACTGGGCCTCTCCTCCTGGGGTCTAGCAGCGCTTGAACTGGGCCTCCCCTCCTGGGGTCTACCACCGTTGGCACTGCTGATAGATGCCTGGGGTTCAGACCGTCTTCTTTTAGGAGGGACTGCTTCCTCCTCCAATTCGGATCCTGAGGTGCTGCCTTCAGGGGGCTCATATTCTGAGCCAGAAACTGAAACAGAACTGAGCGGTGAGAGCTCCCCGATGCTCTTATCGCTCAGACTGAGTATTTGGTATGCCTCCTCTGGGGTGTACATCCTTTTGGACATAGTGGCAGGTACTCTGGTGGCAGGTGGTGAGGTGGCAGGTATTCTGGTGAGGTGGCGGGTACTCTGGTGGCAGGTGGTGAGGTGGCAGGTACTCTGGTGGCAGCTGGTGAGGTGGCGGGTACTCTGGTGGCAGCTGGTGAGGTGGCGGGTACTCTGGTGGCAGCTGGTGAGGTGGCGGGTACTCTGGTGGTAGGTACACTGGTGGCAGGTACACTGGTGGCAGGTGATGAGGTGGCGGGTACTCTGGTGGTACTCTGATGGCAGGTACTCTGGTTGCAGGTACTCTGATGGCAGGTACTCTGGTTGCAGGTACTCTGATGGCAGGTACTCTGGCAGGTGGCGGGTACTCTGGTGGTACTCTGGCAGGTGGTGAGGTGGCGGGTACTCTGGCAGGTGGTGAGGTGGCGGGTACTCTGGTGGTACTCTGGCAGGTGGTGAGGTGGCGGGTACTCTGGTGGTACTCTGGCAGGTGGTGAGGTGGCAGTACTCTGGTGGTACTCTGGCAGGTGGTGAGGTGGCGGGTACTCTGGCAGGTGGTGAGGTGGCGGGTACTCTGGTGGTACTCTGGCAGGTGGTAAGATGGCGGGTACTCTGGTGGCAGGTACTCTGGTGAGGTGACAGGTACTGATGACAGGTACACCTGATGACAGGTTCTCTTTATTTAGGGGGGCGATCTGGGCACAGATGGGTATATATACTACAGTATATAGGTAACTCACTGTTAGCTGATCTCCTCCTCACACAGGATCGGTGTGTGAAGAGGAGAACCCAGCAACAGGAGTTACCACACTTTTTTGTTTACATTTAGTGACTGGCTGTCATTGGACACAGCCAGTCACTAAATAGCCAATTATTTTTTATTTACTCTTTGATCGGGGCTGAGCTGTATCTAAGGCAAAAGCCTCAGCCAGCCTCAGTCCCGATCTGTCACTGAACGTTCCCGGGAGCGCGCGCGTGCGCAGTGCACGCCACTTCCGGGAAAGAGGCAATCAGCGGCGAACGGCGCCGCTGCAACTGCTCACTTCACCGCCTCGGGACACCTCGGGACACTTTACGGCCACTTCAATACCCCCATCGGGGACGGCTGTGTCCCGAGGGACACACCGGATCCCCGATCGCCGCTCTGCGGGCCCCCCCGGGCCCGCAGTAGCGGCGGATGGCCGAGGACGTCATATGACGCCCACCCAGGATGGGAGATCCACCTTGTGGGCGTCATTTGACTATGGCCGGGTATTGAAGTGGTTAAACTGCCTCGTTCATTCCTCCCACGCCTTCACCTTGGTCAAATAAATCTAGAGACTCTCTGTTGTGTGCCTGTTGAAGACTTGCCTGGCTGACATCCCTTCTGGTTCCTGATCCTGTCTGCTGCCTCAGACTACGCTGATCTCTGGCTTCCTGATTTACTGGCTTGTTCTGACTACCTGCTCTGGCTACCGTACCCTGGCTATGTTTTGACTACATTTACTATTTGTACCATTTTTACCCTTTATATTAAAAGTTGTGATTTTTTACTGCACTTTCTGTCTCCGTCTGTTTCATGGTTCCTGGTTTCATGGTGAGCCTCTGTCACCAGTGCCTGTTGAAAAACAGGAAGTGGTTTTGAGCCAATTTCCATTCAGTTCAGCAGGAATTGGCCAAAATTTGAGTCATCTATGGCCAGCTGTAGAAAAGAAAGTCTAGAAGAGCTTTCACCCAGACACATGCCCAAAGGCAGGGGTAGGCAAAGAGGTGAAGATCTACCTGAAAACCATGGGAGAAGTGCCTCCTCACACCTGATTTAAACCTCTAATTGCTGTACTACCATGTCGCAATTGCATGCGTTGTATGGCAGTCATGGGTTTAAATCAGGTGGTGAGGAAGCAACATATTGCCACCTCATTACCTGTCAAATACATTTGGATTGCTTTTCAGAGGAGCAGCAGTGCTCCCTTAGGGCTCGTTCACACGTAAAGTTGGAGGGTGGTAAATCCCTGCAGTTGAGTTTACCGCCCCACATCCTTACCCCCTTTAGTTGCTGAGGCAGCAGCCAATGCTGTACATATGCCGCTGCAGGATTTAAACCCCCTGTTGCTTTGGTGGGTGCTACTGCATACCAATCGTGACCCATTCAAGTAAATGAGGCCATTCAGCAAGCGCCCCAGAACTGTATGCTTCTGCGGGGTCCAAGGGGTTAAAGCAGGTGGTGAGAAAGCAATAGACCTGTGCAATTAGTTCCGTACGAAACTAAAATTCGTACGAATCTGAAATACTAATTTTTATGCATACGAATTCTGTACGAAATACGAAATTTCATTTACGAATTTCGGATCCAAATTCATAACGAAAATTCGTAATTGTTACGAAAAGTTAACGAACCTAAAAGTTAAAAACCCAGGAAGTCAGCACAGTACAGGGATGGTGGGAACCCCTCATAATGATAAATTCATCATAACGAACATTCGTAATTGTTATGAAAGGTTAACAAACCTTTACACACTTCAGGTGTACAGGTATTGGTCTATTGAAACGATTGGGCCATGTTAGTTTTCACACACGCTGGTTCTTGGTCTATTGAAACGATTGGGCCATGTTAGTTTTCACACACGCTGGTTCTTGGTCTATTGAAACTATTGGGCCATTTTAGTTTTCACACACGCCGGGTCTTGTTCTATTGAAATTATTGAGCCATGTTAGTTTTCACACACGCTGGTTCTTGGTCTATTGAAATTAATGGTCCATTTTAGTCTTCACACACGCCGGGTCTTGGTCTATTGAAACGATTGGGCCATGTTAGTTTTCACACACGCCGGTTCTTGGTCTATTGAAACGATTGGGCCATGTTAGTTTTCACACACGCTGGTTCTTGGTCTATTGAAACTATTGGGCCATTTTAGTCTTCACACACGCCAGGTCTTGGTCTATTGAAACTATTGGGCCATTTTAGTTTTCACACACGCCGGGTCTTTTTCTATTGAAATTATTGAGCCATGTTAGTTTTCACACACGCTGGGTCTTGGTCTATTGAAATGATTGGGCCATGTTAGTTTTCACACACGCTGGTTCTTGGTCTATTGAAACCATGTTCGTTTTCACACACGCTGGGTTTTGTTCTATTGAAATTAATGGGCCATTTTAGTTTTCACACACGTTGGTTCTTGGTCTATTGAAACTATTGGGCCATTTTAGTTTTCGCACACGCCAGTTCTTGGTCTATTGAAACTATTGGGACATGTTAATTTTCGCACATGGCGACTCTTGGCCTACTGAAAGGAATATGACACTTCTGCACCACTCAAACCAAACATGGCCTATTGGTTTCAATGAAGCTGCGGATGTGAGAGGTCCTGGAAGGCACGAGTGAGGTAAACCTCTCAGAGTGAGGACCTTATTTAAAGCGGTTCTGCACTCATTTCATTTAGTAAATCTCTTTGCCTTCCAAATCAGGCAAAGAGTACTAAATGAAATGTTTTTTTTTTTTTTTTTTTTTTACTTACCTTGTAATTGAAGACTTCCGGTCTTCTCCCTCTGCGGCGGCGGGCGGGGTCTTGCGTCGATCGTCGTCACGCCGCACTGTCTCCTGGATCTGGTGTCATTGATCCCAGGAGCCAGTGCGGGCATCTTCCGAAATCTCGCGAGATTTCGGCCACATCTTCCGAAATCTCCCGAGATTTCGGCCGCATCTGCCGAAATCTCGTGAGATCTCGGCAGATGAGCCGTTACTGCGCACGCGCGAGTAACGGCAGTGCATGCTGGGCCATCTAAAGTCCCTGTGGGTGTTTCACATGCCCACAGGCAAGATGGCCCCCAGCACTAAAGAAGAAGACGAGGAACTTCATCGGACGAAAACCGGCGGCGATCGAGATGGAAGATGGAACAGGTGAGTCCCCTAATAAAAGGTAAGCACACTTTATATTACATCCTTAAAAAAAAAAATTTTTTTCAGAGTGCAGAACCGCTTTAAGTCCCAAAACCAGGAAGTGGGCAAATATAAACAACACCCATCGTCTTTTATTTTATCATGGTCTGTGTGGTAATTTGATGTCAGCATGCAGGAATACATATACGAGTTATTTTATGAGGGAAAGGCCCTCTTTTATTAATACTGAGGTGATGTCAGGGCCCAGGCAGGACACAATAATGGAGGAAGCTGCCCTCAGACCCCAGTATGCCTGTCACAGAGGCCCACACAGGTATACAGGGAACCGTGTCAGGCAGGGACACTTCCCAGGCCACGTCCAGCCCCTGTCAGCCATGCACAGAGCTCGCCCTGCCTGTCCCCTGCAGTCACCCTCCCCCTCCTTCTCCTCCTCCCGCACAATGCGCATGCGCGCCCGGGCGCAGCCTCCTCCGGGCCTTGCAGTACGTGACGTCAGCAGCCTCCGCCCTCCGCCGCTTTGCTGCATCACCAGCTGAGTGCCCAGGCCCCGAGCACCCCCAGCACTGCATGCACTGCCCGCACCGGAGGAGACATGGCCAAATCCGAGCAGGTCCTCGTCCTGGAGCCCCAGCATGAACTCAAATTCAAAGGTAGGGACCCCCGGGGTGGGGGCAGGGGGGAGCATTGCACAATATCCTCAGATCGGACTGTGTGTGCCGGATGTGATCGGACTCTGCTGTCCGGAGGGGGCTGTGTGTGATCAGAGCACTGTGCACACAGCATGACACCATCACATCACACTACACCACTGGGGGAGGGCCATACAATCCTCTCCAGTCCTGGTGTGTGTCCCCCATCACACATTGTACACAGATCAGAGGTGTGTGTGTCCCCCATCGCACATTGTACACAGATCAGAGGTGTGTGTGTCCCCCATCGCACATTGTACACAGATCAGAGGTGTGTGTGTGTCCCCCATCACACATTGTACACAGATCAGAGGTGTATGTGTCCCCCATCGCACATTGTACACAGATCAGAGGTGTGTGTGTGTGTGTGTCCCATCACACATTGTACACATTTCAGAGGTGTGTGTGTGTGTCTGTGTCCCCCATCACACATTGTACACGGATCAGAGGTGTGTGTGTGTGTCCCCCATCACACATTGTACACGGATCAGAGGTGTGTGTGTGTGTCCCCCATCACACATTGTACACGGATCAGAGGTGTGTGTGTGTCCCCCATCACACATTGTACACGGATCAGAGGTGTGTGTGTGTCCCCCATCACACATTGTACACGGATCAGAGGTGTGTGTGTGTGTCCCCCATCACACATTGTACACAGATCAGAGGTGTGTGTGTCCCCCATCACACATTGTACACAGATCAGAGGTGTGTGTGTGTGTGTGTGTGTGTCCCCCATTACACATTGTACACAGATCAGAGGTGTGTGTGTGTGTCCCCCATTACACATTGTACACAGATCAGAGGTGTGTGTGTGTGTCCCCCATTACACATTGTACACAGATCAGTGGTGTGTGTGTGTGTCCCCCATTACACATTGTACACAGATCAGAGGTGTGTGTGTGTGTCCCCCATTACACATTGTACACAGATCAGAGGTGTGTGTGTCCCCCATTACACATTGTACACAGATCAGAGGTGTGTGTGTGTCCCCCATTACACATTGTACACAGATCAGAGGTGTGTGTGTGTGTCCCCCATTACACATTGTACACAGATCAGTGGTGTGTGTGTGTGTCCCCCATTACACATTGTACACAGATCAGAGGTGTGTGTGTGTGTGTGATCAGAGGTGTGTGTGTGTGTGTCCCCCATTACACATTGTACACAGATCAGAGGTGTGTGTGTGTCCCATTACACATTGTACACAGATCAGAGGTGTGTGTGTGTGTGTCCCATTACACATTGTACACAGATCAGAGGTGTGTGTGTGTGTGTGTCCCATTACACATTGTACACAGATCAGAGGTGTGTGTGTGTGTGTGTCCCATTACACATTGTACACAGATCAGAGGTGTGTGTGTGTGTCCCCATCACACATTGTACACAGATCAGAGGTGTGTGTGTGTGTCCCATCACACATTGTACACAGATCAGAGGTGTGTGTGTGTGTGTCCCCATCACACATTGTACACGGATCAGAGGTGTGTGTGTGTGTCCCATCACACATTGTACACATCAGATGTGTGTGTGTGTGTCCCATCACACATTGTACACAGATCAGATGTGTGTGTGTGTCCCATCACACATTGTACACAGATCAGAGGTGTGTGTGTGTGTGTCCCATCACACATTGTACACAGATCAGAGGTGTGTGTGTGTGTCCCATCACACATTGTACACAGATCAGAGGTGTGTGTGTGTGTGTCCCATCACACATTGTACACAGATCAGAGGTGTGTGTGTGTGTCCCATCACACATTGTACACAGATCAAAGGTGTGTGTGTGTGTCCCATCACACATTGTACACAGATCAGAGGTGTGTGTGTGTGTCCCATCACACATTGTACACAGATCAGAGGTGTGTGTGTGTGTCCCATCACACATTGTACACAGATCAGAGGTGTGTGTGTGTGTGTCCCATCACACATTGTACACAGATCAGAGGTGTGTGTGTGTGTGTCCCATCACACATTGTACACAGATCAGAGGTGTGTGTGTGTGTCCCATTACACATTGTACACAGATCAGAGGTGTGTGTGTGTCCCCCATCACACATTGTACACAGATCAGAGGTGTGTGTGTGTGTGTGTGTGTCAGAGGTGTGTGTGTGTCCCATCACACATTGTACACAGGTCAGAGGTGTGTGTGTCCCATCACACATTGTACACAGGTCAGAGGTGTGTGTGTGTCCCCATCACACATTGTACACAGATCAGAGGTGTGTGTCCCCCATCACACATTGTACACAGGTCAGAGGTGTGTGTGTGTCCCCCATCACACATTGTACACAGGTCAGAGGTGTGTGTGTCCCCCATCACACATTGTACACAGGTCAGAGGTGTGTGTGTGTCCCCCATCACACATTGTACACAGGTCAGAGGTGTGTGTGTCCCCCATCACACATTGTACACAGGTCAGAGGTGTCTGTGTCCCCCATCACACATTGTACACAGGTCAGAGGTGTCTGTGTCCCCCATCACACATTGTACACGGATCAGAGGTGTGTGTGTGTCTGTGTCCCCATCACACATTGTACACAGATCAGAGGTGTGTGTGTGTCCCATCACACATTGTACACAGGTCAGAGGTGTGTGTGTCCCCCATCACACATTGTACACAGGTCAGAGGTGTGTGTGTCCCCCATCACACATTGTACACAGGTCAGAGGTGTGTGTGTCCCCCATCACACATTGTACACAGGTCAGAGGTGTGTGTGGGTGTGTGTGTCCCCCATCACACATTGTACACAGGTCAGAGGTGTGTGTGTCCCCCATCACACATTGTACACAGGTCAGAGGTGTGTGTGTCCCCCATCACACATTGTACACAGGTCAGAGGTGTGTGTGTCCCCCATCACACATGTGTGTGTCTGTGTCCCCCATCACACATTGTACACGGATCAGAGGTGTGTGTGTGTGTCTGTGTCCCCATCACACATTGTACACAGATCAGAGGTGTGTGTGTGTCCCATCACACATTGTACACAGGTCAGAGGTGTGTGTTTGTGTGTGTGTGTGAGTGTGTGTGTCTGTGTCCCCATCACACATTGTACACAGATCAGAAGTGTGTGTGTGTGTGTCCCATTACACATTGTACACAGATCAGAGGTGTGTGTGTGTGTGTGTGTCCCATTACACATTGTACACAGATCAGAGGTGTGTGTGTGTGTCCCCCATTACACATTGTACACAGATCAGAAGTGTGTGTGTGTGTGTCCCATTACACATTGTACACAGATCAGAGGTGTGTGTGTGTGTGTCCCATTACACATTGTACACAGATCAGAGGTGTGTGTGTGTGTCCCATCACACATTGTACACAGATCAGAGGTGTGTGTGTGTCCCATCACACATTGTACACAGATCAGATGTGTGTGTGTGTGTGTGTGTGTGAGTGTGTGTGTGTGTGTCCCATCACACATTGTACACAGATCAGAGGTGTGTGTGTGTGTGTCCCATCACACATTGTACACAGATCAGAGGTGTGTGTGTGTGTCCCATCACACATTGTACACAGATCAGAGGTGTGTGTGTGTGTGTCCCATCACACATTGTACACAGATCAGATGTGTGTGTGTGTCCCATCACACATTGTACACAGATCAGAGGTGTGTGTGTGTGTCCCATCACACATTGTACACAGATCAGATGTGTGTGTGTGTCCCATCACACATTGTACACAGATCAGAGGTGTGTGTGTGTGTCCCATCACACATTGTACACAGATCAGAGGTGTGTGTGTGTGTCCCATCACACATTGTACACAGATCAGAGGTGTGTGTGTGTCCCCATCACACATTGTACACAGATCAGAGGTGTGTGTGTGTGTGTCCCATCACACATTGTACACAGGTCAGAGGTGTGTGTGTGTGTCCCCATCACACATTGTACACAGGTCAGAGGTGTGTGTGTCCCCCATCACACATTGTACACAGGTCAGAGGTGTGTGTGTCCCCCATCACACATTGTACACAGGTCAGAGGTGTGTGTGTCCCCCATCACACATTGTACACAGGTCAGAGGTGTGTGTGTCCCCCATCACACATTGTACACAGGTCAGTGGTGTGTGTGTCCCCCATCACACATTGTACACAGGTCAGAGGTGTCTGTGTCCCCCATCACACATTGTACACAGGTCAGAGGTGTCTGTGTCCCCCATCACACATTGTACACAGTCAGAGTGTGTGTGTGTCCCCCATCACACATTGTACACAGGTCAGAGGTGTGTGTGTGTGTCCCCCATCACACATTGTACACAGGTCAGAGGTGTGTGTGTCCCCCATCACACATTGTACACAGGTCAGAGTGTGTGTGTGTCCCCCATCACACATTGTACACAGGTCAGAGGTGTGTGTGTCCCATTACACATTGTACACAGATCAGAGGTGTGTGTGTGTGTGTCCCCATCACACATTGTACACAGGTCAGAGGTGTCTGTGTCCCCCATCACACATTGTACACAGGTCAGAGGTGTCTGTGTCCCCCATCACACATTGTACACGGATCAGAGGTGTGTGTGTGTGTCTGTGTCCCCATCACACATTGTACACAGATCAGAGGTGTGTGTGTCCCCCATCACACATTGTACACAGGTCAGAGGTGTGTGTGTGTTTGTGTGTGTGTGTGTGTGTGTGTGTCTGTGTCCCCATCACACATTGTACACAGATCAGAGGTGTGTGTCTGTGTCCCCATCACACATTGTACACAGATCAGTGGTGTGTGTGTGTGTGTGTCTGTGTCCCCATCACACATTGTACACAGATCAGAAGTGTGTGCACAACCATGTGTTCACATGACGCCATATATGCAGTATAATATATGAGTATTCACATGACATACACACACACACACACACACACACACACACACACACACACACACACACACACACACACCATTGTACTCGCATGATCTCTTATTTAATTTGTTATATAATTTGACTACAACTCTAGGATATGACAGACATTGGATCAGATCTGGTATACAGTATGGTTCCCCTCTTTGTATATATCTCATGCTGTAATTTTATAGTACTTCGCTATGGTATGGGATTCTCTATTGGGAATCTGATAACCCCAAATCAAAGTTGATTCACCCAGAACTGATAGGTGTGAGGCTGTCAGGTTCCAGTACAGGTACCAGGAGCCATGCACCAAGGTGGGCCTTTTCCAGCTTCCCTGAATGACTTTCCAGCCACTGTACCGGTACCAGGATACATGCCTCAAGTTGGGACCCCTTCCAGCTTTCCCTGGCTTACTGGCCGGCCACCGTACCGGTACCAGGAGCCATGCACCAGATCGGGCCCCTTCCAGCTTCCTTGGCTGACTGGCTGACCACCGCACCAGTACCAGGAGTCATGCACCAAGCTGGGTCTCTTCCAGCTTCCATGAATGACTGTCTGGCCACCATATCAGTACCAGGAGCCATGCACAAAGCTTCCCTGAATGGTTGGCCACCATATCGGTGCCAGGAGCCATGCACAAAACTTCCCTGAATGGCTGGCCACCATATCGGTACCAGGAGCCATGCGCCAAGCTGGGCGCTGTTCCAACTTCCCTGGCTGACTGGCAGGCCACCATACCAGTACCAGGAGCCATGCACCAAGCCAGGCCCTTTCCAGCTTTTCTGGCTGACCACCATACCGGTACCAGGAGCCATGCACCAAGCCGTGCCCTTTGCAGCCTCCCTGGCTGACTACAGTACCCGTACCAGGAGCCATGCAGCAAGCCGGGCCTATCCTGCTTTTCTGGCTTGCCAAGTTACCGGTACCAGGAGCCATGCAACAAGCCAGGCCTATTCTGCTTCCCTGGCTGACCACAGTACCCGTACCAGGAGCCATGCAGCAAGCCGGGCCTATTCTGCTTCCCTGGCTCACCACGTTACTGGTACTAGGAGCCATGCAGCAAGCCGCGCCTGTCCTGCTTCCCTGACTTGCCACTGTACCGGTACCAGACCCCATTCAGCAAGCCGGGCCTATTCTGCTTCCCTGGCTCACCACTGTACCGGTACCAGAGCTCATACAGCAAGCTGGGCCCATTCTGTTTCCCTGACTCACCACTGTACCGGTACCAGGAGCCATGCAGCAACCTGGGCCTATCCTGCTTCGCTGACTTGCCACTGTACCGGTACCAGAGCCCATACAGCAAGCTGGGCCTATTCTGCTTCCCTGGCTCACCACTGTACTGGTACCAGGAGCACTGCAGGAAGTTGGGCCTATCCTGCTTCCCTGACTTGCCACTGTACTGGTACCAGGAGCCATGCAGCAACCCGGGCCTATCCTGCTTCCCTGACTCGCTATTGTACCGGTACCAGGAGCCATACACCAGGCACCTTCCAGCTTCCCCCGTCACCCTTTCATCACTCTGCCCCCCTGAAATGAGGGTATTTTGGGAGCAGGACTTTACCCCAACTGCTTTGAAAGGGCTAATAAAAGCTGTGATTCATAGCGCTAATATTGGAACACCCAGGCACTATATTTAGTGGAATTCTTTGGCCTCTCGTGCACTCACATTATTGTGTCTTGGAGATGAATGAAAATCGTGATTGTGCAGATAGGGCTGCGATTGCTGCGTGCGGGGAGACGCAGTGAAAGGCTCCCGTCCAGGAATATCTCTGGGTTTTGGAATCTAATGAGATGGAATACAATTGGGAAATGATATTCCCTGAATACAAATGTTGGTAGGAGCTCAAGATGTACGGAGCCAGGAAATCTTTCCGTAAAGCCCGAAATGGCGATAAAGCGCCGGATTGGGTTTGGGAGATAAGCCCCGCGCCTCTCATGAATTATTACTGCCATAATCTGATTTTCTCCTAACTGATGTGGAGGAGTTAACCCTCGTGTGACCCCCCAGAAAATGGCGCTAAGAGGAAACATAAAGTATAAGGAATTAAAGGGAACCTGTCATAAGAAGATGGGAGCTGAGCCCCTAATCATAGACCTGGGAGTAGAAATTCCCGATCTCTGGGCTTGTTCTGCGTCGGCTCAACCGCAGCAGTGAAAAAAAAATCAAGTCTTTTGCTGTACCATGTGGACGAGTTGTGTAAATCTCAGGACTGGATAGACAGGAATACACAAGCTTTGGCAAGTAAAATGGCCGCCACGTCTGCATTCCATTGGTGGATTTAGCTGTTTGGAGTTCAGCTTTAAACATACTTTGGCCACCAGTACCTAGGGAATGGGGGAGAGAGCCGACCTCCTCGCTTCCGCCGCTATCCCATCGGGACTAAGCGGCCTGAAAATGCTGATCATTAAATATTTATAACACTCCATCGCTGTACATAGTACAGGCATCCGGTGATGGAGGAGAGGTCACCATTGCCCCGCTCCGAATGATCTGATGATATATAGAGGGGGGTACTGTAAGTGTGTCTGGGGTGGCGAGTTATCGCTTACACTCTATACATCAGATTGATGTGTCATCAGCCTACCAATGAAAACGGGGGATATCGGACCGCTGGCAATGCTTTTATCACCTATCTGCAATCTGATTGGATGGGTTGCACATTGTTGTGTCTCTTTGTGCTGCATTACTGAATGTATCTGTGATGTACCCACAGCGATTGGCTGAACTGGGCGATCAAAAGCGTGTCAGTGGGGTCACTTTATCATTCTGTAGCTGGAATTATGTTCTAACAAATGGAAATCCAAAACAGTATATACAATTCTGTACAGATCATTATCCCTAGCAACCAAGATATTACCCGTAGTAATGCAAGCAGTAACCGCTAGCAACCAAGATATTGCCCTTAGTAAATCATACAGTAGCAACCAGGATATTTCCTTGGTAGCTAAAGCAGTAACTCTTAGCTACCAAGATATCACCCTTAGCAGCCCAAGCACTAACACCCTAGAAACCATGATATCACCCTTGGTAACCCCATAGAAACCAAGATATCACCCTTTAGCAACCCAGGCAGTAACCCCCTAGAAACCAAGATATCACCCTTAGCAACCCTAGAAAACCAAGATGTTCTTAGCAACCCAAGCAGTAACCCCTTAGAACCCAAGATATCACCCTTAGCAACCCAAGCAAAAAAAAAAACTAGAAACCAAGATATTGCCCTTAGCAACCCAAGCAGTAACCCCCTAGCTACCAAGATATTGCCCTTAGCAACCCAAGCAGTAACCCCCTGGCTACCAAGATATTGCCCTTAGTAACCCAAGCAGTAACCCCCTAGCTACCAAGATATTGCCCTTAGCAACCCAAGCAGTAACCCCCTGGCTACCAAGACATTGCCCTTAGCAACCCAAGCAATAACCCCCTGGCTACCAAGACATTGCCCTTAGCAACCCAAGCAGTAACCCCCTAGATGCCAAGAAATTGCCCTTAGCAACCCAAGCAGTAACCCCCTATATGCCAAAATATTGCCCTTAGCAACCCAAGCAGCAACCCCCTAGATACCAATATAATTGCCCTTAGCAACCCAAGCAGTAACACCCTAGCTACCAAGATTTTGCCCTTAGCAACCCAAGCAGTATCCACCCAGAAACCAAGATATCACCCTTAGAAACCCAAGCAGTAACCCCCAGCAAGGGAGTATTTCCTTTTGTAAACAAAACATTAACACTAACCCCTGGCAACAATATATTTTTCTTAGTAACCAATGGAATAACTCCTAGCAACCAAGATTTTACCCTTGAAACCAAACTTGAAGGGCCTAGCAACAAAGATATTTCCCTTTAGTAAATACAGCTGTAACAGTAATCCCTAGCAACCACGATACTACTTTAGCAACCCCAGCAGTAACCCCTAGCAAACAATATATTACCTTTTTTAATAACTAAAGCAGTTACTCCCAGCAACAAAGATATTTTCCAATGCAGTAACCCATAGCAACCAAAAGATTGCACCTAGGAACCTGAACAGTAACTCCTAGCAACCAAGATATTACCCTTGAAACCAAAACTAAGGCGCTTAGCAACCAAGATATTTCCTTTAGTAAACAAAGCTGTAACAGTAGCCCCTAGCAACAAGATACTTCCTTTAGTAACCAATGCAGTAACCCTTAGCAGCCCAAGCAATAACCCCTAACAAATGAAGTGTCGCAAAGTAAACCTTCAACTCCGCAGCACATTGCGGTGTAAACAATGCACACATGCTGCACACCGCCGCACATCTATGGGGTGAAGAAGGCACATAGAGAACAGTTGTTTTCTGTGTTCCCCTGTGTGGAGGCTGTGCCAACATGGTGCCATAAAGGTGCATGGGCAGTGACTGTTCCCTGGCATTAAACATGCGAGATGCAAATTGCTGCAAAATTACTGAGGTAACGATTCCAGGGAAAGTGCACCCTTATGGAATCGCTCCTGTAGCTGAGGCAGTGAGATATTGCTCCTATCAATATCGATCGAGTGTCAGCAAGGCCCGAGCTGGTGTCAGAGCAACATCTTGCTGCGTCAGGCTTCAGAGGGAGCGTTTCCATGGGCTCTTTAGCAGTTCTATAATATGCTTCTGACAGTTTTTATTGATGCTACCATTGAGACTTCTCCTCACGTAATGTGACAAGAAGTGAGGGATGAAGGACCTAACCCTTCCTGTTTTACTAAAAGAACGTGTTTTTGTCCCTGCTGGAGAGATTTCCCCACACTTCCTGTCTAGACAGGAAGTAAGGGGAAATCTACACTACTGGGATGCCGGCCTTAATACAGGCCCAAACCTTCCTCTGCCCTGCCCTGGTTACTTTCTGAAGCCCCCTTGAAGTGCTATTATGCAGATTCTGACTTCAGCTAGGAAGTTAGTGGGGTCACTTTTTATCATTCTTTAACTGGAAGTATGTTCTAACTAATGGAAATCTGAAAAAGTGAATACAATTGTGTACAGATCAGTAGCCCCTAGCAACAAAGATATTACTTTTAGGGATGCACCGATACCATTTTGTTTTTTTGTTTTTTTTTTACGAGTACCGATACTTTTTTTTTTTCTTTAGTACTCGCCGATACCAATTACCGATACCTACCGTAACTGTTTTGTTTTAACTTCAACTGTCAGCAATGGTACAAAGCATTGAAAAGTTGTTTATAAATTAAATAAATTTGATTTTAGTTTTTAATTTTGCGCTTTTTCAATGTGAAATGTGTTTGTGCAAAAATATTCACTAGCAAAGCAAATAAACAATCAAAACTTTTTTATATTTTTTTTTATCGTTTTATAAAATAGACATGAACAAAAAAAAAAAAAAGCAGGAAAATAATTAAACGGAGGAGACTAGGGAGTTAATTAGGGCTGATTAGTGTGAACTAAGGGTTAATAAGGGGTTAGGCAGAGGAACATTTGTTCATCCCTTTGATCGGCAGATGAAGAAACGGAAAGATACAAAAAGAAACATTGTTTCTTTTTATTTTAGTGTTTCAGCAGCTGAGCAATGTTGTTAATAAACATTACCAGCTGCTTTTTTTTTTTTTTTTTTTTTTTTTTTTTTTTTTACAGCTCCAGTTACCGGACTTCTTTAACACTTTAGCTGTCAACAGGGGAGACCCCACTGACAGCTCAAAGAACCGAGCCTGAAAGTATCGGTTTCAGGTATCAGTGCATTTGCATTCGTACCGATACTAAACCGATTATTACGTTTAGTAACACAAGCAGTAACCCCTATCAACCAAGATAGTAACCTTAATAACGCAAGGAGTAACTCGTACAGTACTAACAACCAAGATATTTTCCTTAGTAGCTAAGGCAGTAACTCTTAGCTACCAAGATATTACACTTAGCAACCCAAGCACTAACCCCTAGAAACCAAGATATTACACTTAGCAACCCAAGCACTAACCCCTAGAAACCAAGATATTACACTTAGCAACCCAAGCACTAACCCCTAAAAAACAAGATATTACCCTTAGCAACCCAAGCACTAACCCCCTAGAAAACAACTATTATTTTTTTTGAGTCTGTGTCCCTGTTGGAGAGATCACAGTCCATATGCCCATCATACTGGTTCCTGGAATGAGCTCTTAAGGTACTGGGTGCTGTAGGGACCCAGTACCAGGATACTGGAACCTGTGATAAATGTAGATATTCGCCAGCACACCAAGGATCATCAATTTCATCCTAGTGTGTGTGTGTGTGTGTGTGTGTGTGTTTTTTTTTTTTTTTTCAAGAAAGATCACATCACAAATGGTTGGACGAAATTAATGACCCTTGGTGTGCTCCCGAACATCGACATACCTGTTGGAGAGATTTCCCCTCATTTTCTTGACAGGAAGTGAGGGGAAATCTCCACTACTGGGACGCAGCCTACAAATAAAGGCTTAAAATGGAGTTCCACCCAAAAGGGGAAGCTCCGCTTATCTGCTTATCTGCCCCCCCCCACTGCGACATTTGGCACCTTTCAGATGGGGGGGAGCGGGTACCTGGTTTTGACAGGTACCCACTCCCACTTCCGTCTGAGTTCACCGTGGCTGGGCCATTTACAAAGTGCAGCGCGCTTCTTGCATGTGCAGTAGGGAACCAGCTGTTGACCCACAACGCTCCACTGCCGGTTTCCCTTAGCGGAGATAGTGGTGGCAGCACATGAAAAATCGGCTCGGGTGAGAACACCGCTGAATTCTCGGACAGGTAAGTGCCGTAATATTAAAAGTCAACAGCTACAGTATTTTGTAGCTGCTGACTTTTTTTTTTTTTTTTTTTCTGAAGGAGCTCCTCTTTTTTTTAATACAGGCCCAACCTTTCCTCTGCACTACCCTGGTTACTTTCTGACAGTGGCAGTGTTATTATGCAGATTCTGACTTCAGCTAGGAAGTCGCTGCCTCAGCCCGCCTCCTAACCTCTTTATTGGTCGGTCACAGTGATGGGCAGCCTCCTTGACCAGTACTGAAGCTTGGGAGGGATTGAGACAAATCGCTGACGGTAGCCGTTCACATTTAGGCCCCTTTCACACTTATACGACTTGTTCCACGATTTGGGACTGCAAATTAGCATGACAAGTCGTTCCCCATGATTTCCAATGGCAGCCATTCATATTAGTACGACTTCAAGTGGTTCCGACTTCAAAGTAGTCCCTACTTTGGTCCAATTTTGATGCCACTTACACAGGCATTCCTTGAAACCGCGGCACAATCGCGCGACTTTGACGTCGAACAAGTGTGAAAGGGGCCTTAGGGTAACTTCATTAAAGATGACTTCTTTATTAGCGGATTGATTGGCCACTATAGTTTTAATACATTTTTCACTGTCCATCATCCAGAGTGATCCTTTTCTGTGTTCCTATAGGATAAGCCCAGTTATGTAGATATTTGCCGTCCATTGCTCTACAGAGATCTCTGTCCTACCTGTGCAGGTATTGTTGTACAGTCCTCTGTGTGTACTTCTCATTGTTTATAGTACAATATTCTGATGCAACATCAGCCTTTGCACTGAGCAAAGGACTGGCCATGTGTTCTGCAGAGCAGGCCTCTTATCGGAGAAGTGTCCTATGGCCCCGGTTTTATTGGAGATGGTATATGAGTCAAAGTGCTTCATAGATTGTGCCGCTGATGTCTGGATCGTTCATTGGACGGTGTGGCACCTGACGGGCAAGATGTGAATGCGGCAGCTTTTGGAATCTGGTTCCCTAGACCTGCTTTTTGTGTTACACACCAGTATGGCGAGGTGGGACAAACCCAGGATCCCACGCTGGAGGGTAACTCCACTTTTATGGGAAATGATGGCAAAAAAAAAGAAAAAATTCTAATATATAATTGCGACACAAGTCATATTGTAATTGATTGTCTTTAAAAATGACCTTTCTTTTCAATCTGCAGCCGCTGTCATTTTATGTAAAATTCAATATGGCTGCCTGGAGGTGTTCTGTACACAGATGGTGTACAGAACGCCCCCTGACAGTGCCATTTCCTGCTTTTGTGATTGGCTTACAGGTTTTCCCAGACAAGGATGCAAGTCAGATTTTGTGCTTTCCCAAAGGGAAATCGCATAGAAAAGGGATGCAGGCCCTGCCACTTTCCACATTCGAGCCCTGCAAGTGCAACAGCTGATTGATAATTCTATATTCGCTCCCAGTCCCATTAAAGCGGAGTTCCCCCCACATTTTTAACTTTTCACCATCCAGCAGTAAAAAGTGCATTCATTGCAATTTGGCATATAGTTTTTTATTTTTTTTTTAAACGCTGCTGTATTTCTTCATAGTATTCCTTCTTCCTCCTCCTCGGCCGCGCGCGCGTCATATCCAGCTTTGCATTGTCTCCTGGAATATGTGGGGCATCAATGCCAGGAGACAACAGGCATCACCGGTGTTAAGCCGCTACCCATCGGAATATGCAACTGAAGTGACATTGCGTCGCAGCCATCTTGGTACACCCGCACTCGTCCGCAGTAAGCCTAGAGTTAGAAGTCAGCTAGCGGACATCTTTATACACCTACCGGAGTCTTGCTTTTCACAGATATTTTTAACAGTAAACTCAGCTTATCTATACTGTATTTCACTATATAAGATGAGTTTACTGTTAAAAAGGTGTTGCAGCCTGGGGGGGGGGGGGAGAATGAAGTCAGCAGCTACAAATACTGTAGCTGCTGACTTTTAATATATGGACACTTACCTGTCCAGGGAGCCTGCGATGTCGGCACCCCAGATCTTCAGATTGGCTGTCGGGTGCCGCTGCCGCCGCCATCTCCACTAAGACCCCTTTCACACTGAGGCGGTTTTCAGGAATTTTAGCGCTAGAAATAGCCTCTAAATAAAGCCTGAAAACCGCCTCCCAATCATTTCAGTGTGACTTTTCACACTTGCGGGACGTTAGTAAAAGTCTTGCAAGCAGTTCCTTTGGGGCGGGTTGGGAACGCTGTATTTAGCACTCCCAAAACGCCCTGCCAATTGAAATGAATGCCTGAAAAGCGAATCGGAAACGCAGAAACACGGGTGCTTTTTAACCTCTTCTTTGAGGTTAAAAGCGCCCCGCTAGCGGCCGAAAAGCGCAGCTTAAACAGCGGTAAAGCGCCGCTAAACGAGCGGCGCTTTAGCGCTAACACAAAGTAGATATTTGCCAGCACACCAAGGATTGGCCCAAAGTGGCGTCCAAACGGGTAGTTTATTGCACAATCACAACACAAGAAATGTGCAACGTTTCGAAGTCACACAGGACCCCTTCGTCAGGCATGTGATCATCACAGCGGCATCCATCACATGCCTGACGAAGGGGTCCTGCGTGACTTCGAAACGTTGCACATTTCTTGTGTTGTGATTGTGCAATAAACTACCCGTTTGGACGCGACTTTGTGCTGATCCTTGGTGTGCTGGCAAATATCTACTTTGTGGCTTGAACCAGTATCCAGCTGGTTGTTACTGCAGCACCCAAATCTTGAGAGCTTAGACCAGGAACGTGTGCGACGGGAATATGAAGTATTGGCGCTAAAACAGTCGAGGCCACAGTGTGAAAGGGGTCTATAAGAAACCAGCAGTGAAGCCTTACGGCTTCACAGACTGTTCCCTACTGCGCATGCGCGAAACGGACATCGATTTCTAATTGGCCCGGCGGTGGAGGAAGGAGGAGGGGTGGCGGAACTTCTGAGAGACAGCGCCGTCTCCAGAAGTGGTGAGCGGTACCTGTCAAAAACAGGTCCCCCGTTCCCTCCTCTACCCTGAAAGATGCCAAACGTGGCACCGGAGTGGGGGAGGAAACAAGTGGATGTTCCACTTTTGGGTGGAACTCCGCTTTAAAGTGACCCTGTAAGGGTGCCCATTCAAGGTAAAGTCCATCACACCAATCCAGTTCTAATTGTTTTCACAACGCTTCCCCTTGTTCCTTTCCTTCCCCCATCTTATCCAATGCAAAATACTTATGCCGCGTACACACGATCAGATTTTCCGACGGAATTCTGCTCAAGCTTGGCTTGCATACACACGGTCACACAAAAGTTCTCTGAACTTTCGACCGTCAAGAACGCGGTGACGTACAACACTACGACGAGCCGAGAAAACGAAGTTCCATGCTTCAGAGCATGCGTCAAATTGTTTCTGAGCATGCGTAGGAATTTTGCACGTCGGAATTGCTACAGACGTTCAGAATTTCCGATCGGAACTTTTTCCATCGGAAAAATAGAGAACCTGCTCTCATTCTTTTGCTGGTGGAAATTCCGCCAGCAAAAGTCCAATGGAGCATACAAACAATCGGAATTTCCAACCAAAAGCTCTCATTGGACTTTTGCTGGCGGGATTTCCGATCATGTGTGCAGGGCTTTAGTCTCGATTTGTGTTGGAGGTAAAAGCGGAGCTCCGGGCTCCTTCAGGAAAAAATGGAAGTCAGCCGCAACAAACACTGTAGTCACTGACTTTTAATATTAGGACACTTACCTGTCCAGGGATCCAGCGGTGTTCTCACCCGAGCCGATTTTTCAGTCGGCTCTCAGGGGCTGCCATCTCGGCTAAGGGAAACTGGCAGTGAAGCCTTGCAAAAAAAAAATTGTGAATAGCCCGGCAGCGAGTGAAGGAGGTGGCGGGGCTGCAAATTTCCGGTTGAGTTTGCCATGGCAAGCTCAGCTAGAAGTGAGAGCAAGTACCTGTTAAAAGCTGGTACCCGCTCCCCCCCCCCCCCCCCCAAAATGTGGCAGCAAAGGAGGGCGGGATTGGAGGCAAACAAGCAGCGCTTGCCATTTTGGCTGGAGCTTCGCTTTAAGCTGCTTATGAATGGGCTGCTAGGTCTGAGCCCTTCATCCTAGGAGGAGATCACATACTCGGAGGCACCAGGAATTTTGCAGCGGGGGAGGGATTGGCAGGGGGAGCATTGACAAGGTGAATAGAACTTGATTGGGGGGGGGGGGTAGTTGGGCTTTAAATAGGCCCTTTCACTTTTGCCCTAGCATAGCTTATGAGGGTCTTCATAGATCAAAGTTGCAGCTTTTTCCCTTACATTTTGACATTTGTCATATTAAACTCAATAGAAGCCCACGGTGCTTTAATCTGCCGAGAACTATAGTGGACTGACTGGGTCCTGAATTCTGTTTTTGGCTAGTAGTATTTTTTGTCTTCTCACTGTACTGATACAGCTGTGACATCACAATAGGTGCCATATGGTGACCTCATTGTGAGCTCATGGCACAAATACAGAGAGAGAGAGAGAGAGAGATGGAGTCTGAAATACTGGGCTGTCTTATTTCAATCTGCAGATGGACTATTGCCCTGAGACCTTTTTTCTGGATTGAGTCATAAGGTACCTACAGACAAATTGGCATGGTTTCCCTTAAAACAGAACTTTACCCACAACAACTTGATACAAAAAAAAAATAATGTTCTTTAGCAAGAAACATACTTTCCACATTATTAATTATTAAAAAATGAGTGTGTGTTGTAATTTGCCTCCAGCATGGTTTCTGCCTTCTTGCTTTAGGCTGCCATTTTGCTGAAGCCCAGAGCCCCTGAGTAGCAGTAAATCTTTAGGCTGTAAGCAGATCTGCCTCTAGTGGCTCTGATCTTCAGCACTATACAAAACAGTGATGTAGCAGGATATGATTTTCTGAGTAAAGTTCAACCTTTCCCACTTGCCGACTTTGTGTACGCCGGCAAGGCGGCTCTCCTGCGCTCGATCCAGCGCTTCCAGGTTGGGGGCGTGCAGGTGTGATTAGTCACAGCAGGAGCCAATTAGCGGGTACTGCGGACTTGATGTCTGCTGGCACCCGCCAATTATTCGCTACACAGGGAGAGCGACAGTCTGCAGATTGCCGTTCTGTCAGCGGGAAGACATTGATCCTGTGTTCCCGATAAGCAGGAACACGGATCTCTGCCTTTCCCTGGTACAAGCACCTCCTACAGTTTTAGTAAAGCACAGGCTAGGAACACCTTTAACCCTTTGATTGCCCCTGATGTTAACCCCTTTTCAGCCAGTGTCAGTACAGTGACAGTGCAAGTTTTTAGCACTGATCACTGTATTGGTGTCACTGGTTCCCAAAAAGTGTCAGTTAGTGTCCCAACTGTCCACCGCAGTATCGCAGTCCCGCTAAAAGTTGTCTGATCGCTGCCATTACTAGTAAAAAAAAAAATATAAATACTCCATAAAGATATCCCATAGTTTCTAGACGCTATAACTTTTGCGCAAACCAATCAATATACACTGGGGCATTTTTGCAGGTGCTTTAGCGTTAAAAAAAGCACTTGTAAAGCGCCTTAAAGAAGCCGCAACTGCAATCCCAATGTGAAAGCCCGAGTGCTTTCACAATGAGGCGCTGCGCTGGCAGGGCGTCAAAAAAAGTCCTGCAAGCAGCTTCTTTGCAGCGCTTCTGGAGCAGTGAATACACCGCTCCTAAAGCGCCCCTTCCCATTGAAATCAATGGGAAGTGCCTGAAAAGCGGCTGCAAAGCACTTTTGACATCAGCGCATTGTGGGCGCTTTTAACTCTTTATTTGGCCACTAGCAGGGGTTAAAAGCGTCCCACTAGCGCTCGAAAAACGCTGGTAAAGCGCTGCTAGTTTAAGCGGCGCTTTGCGAGCGTTTTTCGTGTGCTGGCAGTGTGAAAGGGCTCCTAAAGCACTCAGGTTTTCACATTGGGATTGCAGATGAGGCTTCTTTCAAGCGCTTTACATTCGCTTTTTTTTAACGCTAAAGTGCCTGAAAAACGCCCCAGTGTGAAAGGGATCTTATTGCAAAATTATTTTAGCAAAAATATGTAGCTGAATACATATTGGCCTAAATTGATGAAATGTTTTTTTATTTATTTTTTTTTTTTATTTAATTTTTATATTGGGTATGTTTTATAGCAGAAAAACAAAATATTGGGTTTCTCTTTTCCAAATTTTCGGTCTTTTTTCATTTGTTTAGCAAAAAATAAAAACCACAGACGTGATCAAATACCACCAAACGAAAGCTCTATTTGTGGGGGAAAAATGGACATACCTTAATTTTGGGGTAAAGCGTCGCACGACCGTGCAATTGTCAAAGTAACACAGTGCCGTATCGCAAAAAAAAAAAGGCTTCCAAAAATCTTCCAAAGCTGAAGTGGTTTAAAGGAGAACTACAGCCAAACCTAAGACTGTGGCAATAAATAAGGCCATATTAGCTGTATACTCTTTAGGAGCCCACTGGGCAGACTGTGTGATCTGTGCCAAAAGGACTATTTTTGGTACAAGTTTAATAATATTGTTATTGTATTTTAAGCGGCAGCTGACATAACTTTGCATGTAACGTAAATACGTAATTTTTGCAATTCTGACAGTTCTATATTTTATGAAAGCTGATATTTTCATAGCGCTGAGATAGTGGAAGTAGGCCTAGGATTTCACTGTAGTTTGACATGGTGCCAAAAGTATACCCACCCATACTCAACGGCACTAATCCGTATAGCAGCTGGGAAAGTGGTACGCGTCAGTACAGTGCACTTCTCTGGATCACATTTCAAATGATGAACAGAATATCAAATAGACAGAACTTTATACAAGTTTTATTTTACGGTTTCCTCTAATCTATACTCTAATATGAAGCGATGTCTGTAGTCTTGCTGCAATAGACGTAAGCGATGAGCTTTTTAGAAGAAAATGCTGCTTCTCGTTTCCTACGGTGCTTCCATTATGACCAAAATCCTCGGCATTTGGTCATGTGATATCTGCCGAAGAGGTGGATCAATATTCTGATTGGCTGACCCTTCTTATCAGCACAAATCACATGACCAAATCTTTTTGTTATGTGAGCAGCATTGCAGGGAGCCTAGAGCAGCCTTTTCTCCAAAAAAGATGAGCGTTTTAGAAGTGCTATTGACGTTTTTTTTAGTGTCCATCATATTTGTACAGGCCCACTTTACATGCACATCATATGAATCCTACAAACTAGGGATGCACTGATACCATTTATTTTTTATTTATTTTTTTACTACGAGTACCGATACTTTTTTTTAATTTTAGTACTCGCCAATACCAATTACCCATATCTACCGCAACTGTTTTGTTTTCACTTCAGCTGTCAGCAATGGTACAAAGCATTAAAACGTTATTTACAAATGAAATAAATCGATTTTTTTATTTTGCGCTTTTTCAATGTGAAGTGTGTGTGTGTGTGTGTGTGTGTGTGTGTGTGTGTATATATGTATGTATGTGTATGTGTATGTATGTATGTATATATATATATATATATATATATATATATATATATATATATACACACATACATACATATATACACACACACACACACACACATATACACACATATATATATATATATATATGTGTGTGTGTGTGTGTGTATATGTATATGTATATGTACATATGTATATGTATATGTATATGTATATATATATATATATATATATATATATATATGTGTGTGTGTATATATATATATATATATATATATATATATATATATATTATACACACACACACACACGAAAATAATGGAGGAGAATAGGGAGGTCATTAAGGAGGGGGTCCACCCAAAAAATTAAAAGTCAGCAGCTACAAATACTGCAGCTGCTGACTTTTAATAAATGGACACTTACCTGTCCAGGGTGCCTGCGATGTCGGCAGACGAAGCCGAGCAATCACTCGTCTCTCGGCTGCCCCCGCCGCCATCCTAGGTGAGGGAATCAGGAAGTGAAGCATTGCGGCCTCACTTCCCGCGGTTCCCTACTGCACATACACGAGTCGCGCTCAGCGTCCTCACTGGTCCCCGCTGTATTCTGGGACCTGTGTGTTTCCCAGAACAAAGCAGGGGGTGATGCGAAGGGGCGTGACTCCAGCGGGAGTCTCTTCCCGGAAGTGGGTGCAGATACCTGTATTATACAGGTAGCTGCACTCCCTCCCCCCTGAAAGGTGCCAAATGTGACATCGGAGGGGTAGAGGGTTCCGAAAAGTGGAGGTTCACTTTTTGTGTGAACCTCCGCTTTAAGGCTGATTAGAGTAAATTAAGGGTTTATAAGGGGTTAAACAGAGGAACATTTGTTGTTCATCCATTTTGATCTGCAGATGAAGAAACAGAAAGATTCAAAAAGAAACAATGTTTTTTTTTTATTTTAGTGTTTCAGTGGCTGAGCAATGTTGTTAATAAACATTGCCGGCTGTTTTTTTTTTTGTTTTTTTTGACAGCTCCAATTACCGGACTTCTTTAACACTTCAGCTGTTAACAGGGGAGACCCACTGACAGCTCAAAGAACCGAGCCTGAAAGTATCGGTTTCAGGTATCGGTGCATTTGTATGGGTACCGATACTTGTGCAAATACTCGATATTGGCGCAACCCTACTACAAAGGTTTTACTATACCAAGTCAATGTGGGAGGTCCTGTAGTGCTGGCCTTAGTTCAGCCTTTCTCAACCTTTTCAACACAGAGGAACCCTTAAATTGACTTTCTGGCCTCAGGGAACCAATGCTAAAAATTACTTTATCTACAACTCATTGGGAAGAATTACCTCCTTGTAGATAGCCCAAAAAATCATTGGTGTTAGTGGAAACTTATCTGAGAGGCAAAAATTGCTCAAGGAACCTCTAGCAACCTCTGGAGGAACCCTGGTTGAGAAACCCTGCCTTAGCTTGTTGGGCCCATAAAGCTTCATAAATTCATAACATCATTTTGGATTTAGGTTGGGCCCATGTCACACTTGCAGTCCTGCCTCTTGGCAGGTTCTCTTGCATATGTCGCTCCTTCACCAGCTTGATGAGTGAGTCATTGCTGTCTGTCTGGCGACTTACACGCTGCAGCGTTTTTGGCTGTAAATGAGCAATGCCTTGCTGATTCAGCTGGTGAGGGATGCCATATACAAGCAAATATTTCTCCCTGCATATTTTAGTTAACCTGTCATTTCTGAGTTTTCACCTTTTTTTAAATGATGTAGTCTTTCTCTTACCTGGCTGAATCGGTAGCAGAGATTCCTAGGAGAACGTTTTCTGTACAGCACATGCCTTCAGTCCAGTGTCAGTAAAAACCAGTAAAACCTTGGATTGTGAGCATAATTCGTTCCGGAAACATGCTTGTAATCCAAAGCACTTGTATATCATACTTGTATATTTATTTATTTATTACAGGATTTATATAGCGCCAACAGTTTACGCAGCGCTTTACAATATAAAAAGGGAGACAATACAGTTATAATACAATAAAATACAAGAGGATTAAGAGGGCCCTGCTCAGAAGAGCTTACAATCTAATGGATACAATACAATCTATATCAAAGAATACTATATACTTGTATATCAAAGAATTTCCCCATAAGAAATAATAGTAACTCAAATGATTCGTTCCACAACCATTTATTCATAAGTCCTTCAGCTTATAGTCCATATAAAAAAAATTATAGCAATGTAATAGGTTGTGTAGCCATAAAATGTCCATCCACAAATGGAAGCCTCCACAGGGGGATTAGAAGCAAAATCCAGCAGGAGCTCCAGAGTATAAAAGAGAAGAGAGGCGCCAACTAGGGTTTTCATTTATTGAAGGTACAACCTTTAGCAACTCGCATGGTTGATGATTAAAAGAGGCACATCTAAGTATGCAGGCATCTGGGGTAAAGCTGTCCACATAGACCATCCTCCGCACCACCGACTCTCACCAGGAAGACTATCCTGCAGTAGAGCGATCTGAAAGCGAGGCTTGGAGCACTCGTGGAGAGCAGCGTGGAAGGAATGACATCAATGGCGGTGCTGAAAACACCCCATTTAATAGCATGGGCCATGAAAGGTCCTCTTTATGTTGAGATCTGGGGTCTATTAGACCCCAGATCTCTCCTCTGGCCTCCAATGCAGCCAAGTAAAAAGGGAGAGAAGTTATAAGCGCAATGGTTTGGTCACTATACCTAATCTGCTATGAACAATGTTCATGAAAGTATAATATGCGAGTCCATATTGAGTCCAAGCAGAGCCAACACTAGGGCAAGCTTCTTGTAGAGCTTTAGCAGACTCTAAATACATGAAGGACAAAAACAAAAGGAGAGAAGTGCCTCTAAGTGCAGCAGAACATGTAAATGCTTTAATTACCCCAGAAGGCTACTCACAATTTAACAGGCACATCATGTAGCGTAGGTCCAGAACACCAGGTTGGCTGGGTCGAGGGAGCTCATGGTGCCGCCTGACGTCAGATGAAAGATGCCCCAGGAAACCTTTCTCTACACACGGCAATGGGGGTCTCTTCTCCAGCTCCTCCCTCTTCATGGTCAAATTGCCTAGTCTCCGCTCCATGGTCCTGAAGGCCATGCAGTGAATTGAATGGGTTTTCCGGCTGGCCACAGGGAGGAGCAGCCCAGCCACCACAGCTGCCTAGGACATGCGGGTGGCAGGTGTCAGCCGGGTGCGGCCTGCACCCACCTAGCGATGCCATTGTCCACCACCAAGGTGACGTCACTTCCGGCATCAGTCTTTGGTATCGGAGCTTTTTCACGAGTACCGATACTAAGCATTTTCGCAAGTATCGGCATCGATATGAAACCCTGATCTGTACAGCACAAGCCTTCAGTCCAGTGTCAGGAAACAAATACAGGAATCTGTACAGCACATGCCTTCAGTCTAGTGTTGGGAAGCAAATAATGGCATAGTTGCCAACAGTTCAGATTTTCCCGGAACATTCACTGTAGTCAGTCCCGTGAAAAATCATGGGAAATTGGCTTTGTCCCGGTGTTCTGTAGGCGACCCATCAGATCACAGGGACGGCCGCAGCCTCTGGCTGTGAAAACATGGCCCGCAGGATCTCCCTCCGGCTAGTGGGTCTCTCCCCTGTGTACAGTGGAGAGGGGGAGGGGTCTCTAACCCAGGCAGCTAACTGGCTGCAGTACACACAGGCCGAATGTCGGACAATTTTTATTGAACCAGCCGATGCCGCCTAACATTCGGCCCCTGTGTACAGGGCTTTAGGGTAACCATAAATGTTCTACTCTGACCATTTTATTTTTTTCTGTACAATCAACTTTAGATTTACCAAAACTATGCAATATACGGGCCTTCCTAAACTATTCAATCAATTTATATCCCATCAGGCCGGCCCTTGCAATACATTGTTTTTGGTAAATCTAAAGGAGATTGTACAATTAGATTGTAATGTGTGTAGCGAGCCTAAAGCCCCGTACACACAGACTGAATGCCGGAAGACAGCGGCTGGTTTAGACAAAACCGGACAGAAGCCGGATGTACATGCTGGAAAACCAGCAGCCGACCGGCTCCCAATCAGTGCTCTCAGCCAATGGTGGAGAGCGCTGATCAGAGTGTTCTGGGGGGAGGGGGGGGGGCGTCCTCTTGTCAGAACACAATAGCTCAGCAGTGGAGAGCGCTGTACTAACCTTGCATCGTTAGTATAGTGACTCCGACCCGAGCTGACTGTTAAAAAAAAAACCCGTCTTAAAGCGGGAGTTCCGACCAAATTTTTATTTTTTAGAAGTCAGAAGCTACAAATACAAAATACAAATGTGATCGTGTGTACGCAAGACAGTTTCAGCAGAATTCCGTCGGAAAAACCTTCAGAGTTTATTCCGTCGGGAAAACCGGTCGTGTGTACAGGGCATTAGAGATGCATAGATTAAATGGAATGCACCTGTGTCTTTCCTACCTAATAATAGTTCTGTGTCTCTTTCCTGTCTTAGAATATAATTTTTAGCTAATAGGGTGACTTTAAAGTAGCCCCCAGTATGGCAAGGATTGTTTATCAATGCACCACCCAACCGCCCTTGGGGCATACTGCTTGTCACATCCTGCATAACCTGAAGGGTCAGTTCGACCTTCCAAATTTCTATCCTTAGCAATTAAAAAGGTATGGAATGTAGCTGTTGCCCAGTAATGATCAGAGAAGGCTTTCTAACCTGTCCAGTAACTCTTCTATCGGACAAGAAGCCAGCAAGTCATAAATAACTTATTAAAGGACATGGAATTATCACCTGACCAGATCGGTAACTTTAAAGCTGGCTCAAATGAACTATTTACTACAGTAACAGGTGCGTTTGCTGGGCGCTCTTTATAAACTAGCTTCAACTACATCCAGTATACAGAGCTTTGTTCCAGCAGGAGAATGGGGACTTCCTGTCCCGCTCCTGGAACAAAATCAAGTTGAGCTCAGTGCTACTCCAGCCATTCACAGGAGGCTTTGTATTCTATGAATAAATACAAAGCTTCCTCTGCACTGGTGGGCACCGATAGGTGGCATTGGGTAGCACTGAAGGACACTAATATCTGGCACTGATGGGTTGCAGAGATGGGCACTGATGGGTTGCAGAGATGGGCACTGATGGGTTGCAGAGATGGGCACTGATGGGTTGCAGAGATGGGCACTGATGGGTTGCAGAGATGGGCACTGATGGGTTGCAGAGATGGGCACTGATGGGTTGCAGAGATGGGCACTGATGGGTTGCAGAGATGGGCACTGATGGGTTGCAGAGATGGGCACTGATGGGGGGGCACTGATGAGGCACTGATGGCAGGCACTGATTGTCACCACTGGGGGGAGATTGATAGGTGGCACTTGTGGGCACTGATAGGTGGCACTGATGTACTGTGGGCACTGATGCGTGGCACTGATTGCTGGCATTGGCAGGCGGTACTGGTGGGCACAGAGGCCCTTCCTCTTCGGACCGATGTCCCTGCAAACAGAAGCTGGCGATCAGCTTTTTTTTCTTCTCACGCTGCCAGCGCGAGAAGAAAAAAAAAACGATTACCGAGCCTCTGTTTACATTACGTGATCAGCTGTCATTGGCTGACAGCTGATCACGTGGTAAGGGGCTGTGATCACCCGAGTCTCATTGACTCGGGTGATCACAATGCGGGCCCCCTTCAGGGGGCGTGGCCAGCTTTGAAAGGGGGAGGACGTCAATAGATGGCCTCCCGGAAAAGCAGCCTTGCGCTGTAGCCGTCATTCGGCTATAGCGCGGATCTGAACAGGTTAATATATTGCATAGTTATAGCTGCAAAATGGGCTAACCTGAAGTGATCTAGCAGGACCTCATTTTCTGACTAAAGTTCCACTTTAAGCCCTCACACTAATTACAAAACCTTTTTTATTTATATATATATTTTTTTATTTTATTTTTAAGTTTTGTTGGCTTCTGACATCCAGGTTGTCCTTTGAACATATACGAATCTAGAATATAGAGATCTTCATAGTAAAGTGTATCTCTAGGCAAACCTTTGCTAGGACAGATTGGGAAGATCCACTCCTCTACTTGTTCTGGTGACTAGTAGAAAGAAAGTTAAGGACAGTCCAAACATTTTAAGGGGTGCCCAGAACCCAAGGTAAGGGTACATTTTCCAGTGGGTACAGACAGAATATAAAATACACTTGCAGCACAGTGGCATTTCTGCAGTGCTAGGGTCAAATTCCAGCCATGACACTACCTGCATGGAGTTTGAATGTTCTCTCTGTACTTGTTTCCACCCACACACTAAATACATGCTGATAGGTTAATTGGCTCCTGTCTAAATGATCTCTAATATATGTATATGTGATGGGGAACCTCCAGATTGTAAGCTCCTCCAGCAGAGGTTTTAATACTTCCATACTCCAAGGGCGGGGCTTTGTATGTGTCACCCTTTTTGTTTCACAGGCTAAAAACTGAAAGGAGGGGTCTGATTGGCTGCTGCTGTCACACTGGGCCTACTGAGGTAATTTAGGGCCTTGGCCTGCTGCTGTTTTTTGTCAACCATTTTTCCCACCATCCCTTCATACGGCACTGGAAGCATAACATGGTATTCTGGTTGATATGGACAACGGTGGCTGAGCTTCATTTACAGACTTGAGGCCTAGTGAGATTGGTTTCCCTTAGACTTTGATAAATGAGCTCCTCTCTGCTCCCGTGGCCAGATAAGGGACGCACACGGCCGTCTTATCCGCATTCATCTGCATTCAGTCAAATGGTATATGTCTGTCCTGTTCTGCTGGATGTGTGGCTTCACCTGCAGCTCCGGGCTGAGGTTACACGATTGTGTTTCTCCCAGATAAACCAGTCAGGAAGGGCTGGAGTGTAAAAGAGCCTTCCATAATATAAATAAACTTGACTCGCCTTGCCAGCTCTTGTAATTGAAGCCAAGCCTTGTCAATGCTAATTACATTACTTCACTGGCTTTATTACCATACTGCAGCTTGTGTGAGATCAACTGCTGATTATTTATGAAGTGTGAGGGACACGGCGAAACAGGCCAATGCCGAAAGAGAGGCCCAAACCCGTGTAGAGTTCATTCAAGATCGGCAGGCCAAGGGTGTCCACCCTCTTCTCCCCCCTACTTAGGCAAAAACATGCATGCTCTGCCAGTGTGGACATCCATGTTTATGATAAAATAGAGCTTTTATCAGTCGGAGCATGCTCGTCCGACCTCGAATATGTGGAGGCAGCTCAAAGTGTAGGTCCAGCCAATTTTATTTTTTGCCTTCAAGTAAAATAAGGAAGGATTGGAACCCCTGTTGCATTTTTTTACTGCTATCTGGGTCTCTATTAAAGTGGTTGTAAACCCTTACAAACCACTTGGACCTACAGGTAAGCCTAGATTAAGGCTTACCTGTAGGTCAAAGAAATATCTCCTAAACCAGTGATGGCAAACCTTGGCACCCCAAATGTTTTGGAACTACATTTCCCATGATGCTCAACTACACTACTGAGTGCATAAGCATCATGGGAAATGTAGTTCCAAAACATCTGGGGTGCCAAGGTTCGCCATCACTGTCCTAAACCTACACGGAGATATTTAAGAGGTGTATTGACCAGTACTGAAACCTCCCTGGGAAAACCTCCTGTCGATGGGTCCCGGCGTGCCGGAGCCCCCAACAGGTACACCGCTGGAGGAGCTCTACCCAACCCCCCCACCCTCATTCCCATGTCATTCAGCCAATGCACAGCTAAATAGTTTATACTGTGACGTTCCTGGCCTGCACCCATGCATCCCATATCTTATCGAATTTCTGCGGGCAGTTGCGACCCATGTACGTAAGTTTGTACAGGGGCAGAACTGCATTGACCATTGCCTTCCATGCCGAGCTCTGAGGCGGGTCCGGGAGCTTCCATTTTGCTAGTATCGTCTTTCTGGCATAAAAGGCTGCGTAAAAGACGAACAGGCCCATGTGCTTGGTGGTAGTCAGGTTGTCAGTGATGCCCAGAAGAAATACCAGGGGATCTCTGTCTAGAGAAAGACCCGCCACCGCGTTTACATCCGCCACCACCTCCCTCCAAAAGGTCTGAATCAGGGGGCACTCCCACACCATATGTATGAATGTTCCCACCGACTGTCTGCATTTGGGGCAAGTGTCCGACACTCCAGGATATATTCTAGCTAATTTGTCAGGAGTGTAATACACTCTGTGTAAGAACTTTAGCTGGGTGAATCGGTCCCTAGCGGATACCATGAGTGGAATACACTGCTGCAGGCCCTCACTCCAGTCCTCCTCCGTAAGGGTGGGTACATCTCCTTGCCACTTCTCAAACAACCTAGTGGTACTGTCCCCCGTTTTACATGTGAGTCTGAGATATACCGATGACAGGGTACGATCGATCCCCTCAGCCCTCAGGAGGGACTCGACCGAGTGTACAGCAAGGACCACTCCCTCCGGAAACTGGGCCTTCATAGCATGCCTAAGCTGCATGTACCTAAAGTACATCCAGGGCGGGAGACCGAAGTCTCGCCTCAGCTCCGTCAGGGGGAGAATGTTGCCTCCTGATACTATTTGTTTCAGGGTAGTGACATGAAACCTGATCCACACCTGGGGGTCAGGTATGGACTGGATATGAGGCAAGGATGGGTTGCCCCATAGTGGAGTATGCGGGGATACGGCCCCCGGCTCTCCCACCAATCGAGACACCTGTTGCCAGGCTAGAAGTGTCGTTTTCATGGGAGTAGTCACTTGGGGTCTGCACCCGGGTCCCCGGTATACCAGGGCACTGAGTTCAGAATGGGAGCCCAGAATGGCTGCCTCCAAATTCACTGCCGGGTTAGACCTGTCCTCAGTGAGCCACCACCGCACCGTTACCAACTGCGCGGCCCAATAGTATTTCCGGAAGTTAGGCAAAGACAGACCCCCTTCGGTCAATGAGAGTTGTAATTTGGATTTAGCCACCCGAGGGACCGAGCCCGCCCAGAGGAACGAGGTGATAATCTGGTCTAGTTTGTTAAAGAAAGATGCCGGGATAGGGACTGGGGCATGACGAAAGACATATAAAAATTTGGGGAGGAAGCTCATTTTAATAAGATTTACTCTTCCAACCGGGGTAAGGGGGAGAGTCTTCCATATCATACATTTTTCCTTAAAATGATTAAGCACTGGGTAGACATTGTCCTCCAAATAGTGTTTAGGGTCTCTACGGATCTGTATACCCAGATACTTGAATCGGGATACCAGCTGCAGCGGAGTGTGCGTCTCCCGCAACTGGCTCCCTCCAGATAATGAAAACAGTAGCGACTTCTCCCAATTCACCCGTACCCCTGAGAAGAATCCAAACCGATCGATAGTGGCTAAAGCTGCCCGGAGGGAGTCATGCGCGTCATGCAGATATAGCAGCATGTCATCCGCATAAAGGGAGACCTTTTCTATCAGGGGGGGAAACGAGATACCACGAACCTCCTCCGAGGTTCTGAGAAGCTCCGCCAGCGGCTCAACCGCCAGTGCAAAGAGGGCCGGGGAGAGAGGGCATCCCTGCCTGGTGCCTCGGTGGAGTGGGAAGGGGGCCGACAAAGAACCATTAGTTCTAACCCTGGCAGTAGGCGCAGCATAAAGCATCCGTATCCAGGAAATGAAATTAGGACCGAATCCAAATTTTCGGAGGACCAGCCACAGGTATTCCCACTCCACCGAGTCAAAGGCCTTCTCCGCGTCCAGTGAGGCAAGTACCTCGGTTCCCCCCCCGACAGGCAGTCCCGCCACCACTGTATAAAGCCTCCTCAAATTAATGTCTGTACCCTTCCCCGGCATAAACCCGGTCTGGTCCCCATGGACCAATGACAGGATAACCTTTCCAAGGCGAATGGCTAAAAGTTTGGCTAGAATCTTTGCATCTACATTCAGTAGAGAAATGGGCCTATATGAGGAGCACAACTCAGGGTCCTTACCAGGCTTGGGGATTACCACTATCACTGCCGCTGACATCGAGGGAGGAAGAAAAGAGGACTCCATCGATGCCGTCAACACCTCTAGTAGTCTGCAAGCGAGAGCCTCGCCATGTGCTTGGTAGAATTCGACTGGGAACCCATCATCCCCAGGGGCCTTCCCTGCCTGCATGGACCTTATTGCCAGTTGGATTTCTTTGAGGGTGAGCGGAGCCTCCAGACTCCCACGCGCCTCACTGGACAGAACCGGGAGATGAACTCCCTCCAGGTAGGTGTGAAGTTCGGCTGGGGTGTATTCCACCCTGGAGGAATACAACTTCTCATAAAAGGAGGCAAAACAAGCATTAATATCTCCAGGGCGGGAGACCAAATCCCCCTCCGCGTTTCTAATGTTGGCTATACCCGTCTGAGCAGATTGTTCTTTTGAAAGCCAAGCCAGGAGTCGGCCCGTCCGCTCACCCTGCTCAAAAATCCTCTGCGACTGATGGAGCAGAGACTTTTTGGCCGAGGTCGTCCTAAGCAGCAGGACCTCCCGCAGAGCGCATTGCAGATCTCTGCGTGAAGTCTCGTCCCCAGCACGAACAAACTGTTGCTCACAGTCAGTAGCCCTCTGTTCCGCCTGAGTTAATTCCATCCCGGACTGCTTCCTAACCTGACCTATTTTTTGTTGGTAGTAACCCCGGGCATGGACTTTGAAGGCGTCCCAGCTGGAAGCTGGGTTTGTGGCCGGGGGGTTCAGGGCCCAGTATCTAGTGACTTCCTCCTCAGCAGGAAGAGCTATCCTATCATCAGAAATCCAGTATCTTGACAGTCGCCACAGACAGTCGGTGGGAGCAGGACAAACATTGAGGGTTACCATGACAGGTGAGTGATCTGAGATACCCCGAGCCAAGATGGACACCTCCTGTATTTTGGTAAGGAGTGAGCCACTGGCATACACCAAATCTATTCTGGACATGGTCGGATACGACGCCGATTGACAGGTATATTGTCTTCGGTGTGGATACTTCCAGCGCCATACATCAGTAAGGCTAAAGTTAGAGGCCCATCGAGAGAGCGGGGAATCCACGGCCCCTCCGGGCGTCAACCTATCTATAGCGGGGGAGGGAGGCATATTGAAGTCTCCTGCCAGTAGCACGTCAACCACCGACAAACCAGCCAAGCACTTGTTTACTGTTTGCAGAATAGCCAGGGATGCCGGTGGGGGGATGTAAATTCCCACCACCGCCATGGGCACATTCGCAATCACAGCATGTACAACTACAAAACGTCCCCCCGGATCTAGGCACAGGTCTAACAGTTTGAATGAAAGGGATTTGTGGACCAGGACACTCACTCCCCTAGCATAGGAGGAATAAGTGGCATGATAATGATGACCCACCCATGCCTTTTTGAGACTCAGGATCCTGCTCCCCATTAAGTGGGTCTCCTGCAGTATGCATACATCAGGTCTATGATCTTTAAGAAATCTGAATACCAATGATCTTTTAATCCGGGAATTGAGTCCCCGGACGTTCCATGAAATAATTTTCAAAGGGGCCATAGGTGGAAGCACAAGTTATTTACACAGTACGGAGATTGGTCCCAGGGCAGAGCATCCGCTCCCCGGGCCCCCTCCCTTCCAGGGGTCTCTCGCTCCACCCCCCCCCCTCTGATTAAGGCACATGTCTACCGTATCACCATATATAAGTACAGGTACAATACATTCCTTCAAACAAATTCTAGAACTTAACAACCCTCCCCAACCTCCCCCCTCCCCCCACCCCGCACACCCATCCCAACTAGGGTACGCTTTTTTCCCAAACCGGAACATAGTCAAGGACTATATGGGGTCACGACCAGGTAGCAATCAGGGTGCAGCCTGTCTAAAAATAGCACCGAACCAGGGGCACAAAACAATAGGGAGAAACACAAAAAAGAAGGGGGAAGCAAACAATAAGGGGGTGCCAAAAGTGTGGTCAGAGGTGTGTAGGCACACCATGTCTAGAGGAGACGCCGCCTCCGGGCGGGATATAATGGACAACATATGCAACTAGGGTATGGCTAGGGTAAGTCCTCTAGCCTGCGATCATTGCCACCTTTTCAGTAGATCCATGCAATATGAAAAGTTAAACTTAGGGCACTAACGGGATCGGTCCCTGGGCAAAGAAAAAATGAAAAGAAAAAATGAAAAAATGCAAAACGGCAGGAAGTGTTTAGGAGCAGAAGTACTGGCTAATTGAGGCACTGTGGTTTGCAGTGTTCAGCAGGAAACACCGTGGGTTGGTTCTGCAGTCAACGACCGGATCACGATCTGCGATCATGGGGGGACCGGGAACAGTACCCATACACCGCCAGCACCTGTAGAAGTTCAATCGGCGACAGTTCCAAGTCACTTTCAGGGATGCAACAAACATATCTTAGGCGGATCAGTTAGTAGGTATGGATAGGGAACAGTACTTACGGCCCCAGGGATAACCACAGCCGAACTCCTATTGTGGGAATCAAGTGATTAGCGAGGTTGCAGTGTGTTCAGCCATTGGGAGGCCTCCTTTGGGGAAGTAAAGAATCTGGTGGATTCGCCATCTTGCACCCGCAGGCGCGCCGGGAACAACATGCTATACTTGATGGCCTTCTCCCGGAGGGCCCTCTTTACTTCGTCGAATGACTTCCGAAGCCTCTGGGTGTCGACCGAGAAATCCGGAAAGAACATCAGCCTTGCAGCCTCGTGTCTCACCTCCTGCATCTTCCTTGCCTCCCGCAAGATCAGGTCGCGGTCTCTGAAGTTAAGCAGTTTAAATATAAACGTGCGTGGTGGAGAGCCGGGGGGGGGGGCCGCGTTGCTGGCATTCTATGGGCCCTTTCGACCGCGAAAAAAGATGAGAAGGCGGCCTGTGGGAACAATGTGCGGAGCAGCCGCTCCGTGAATGTAACCGGGTCAGCTCCCTCCAGGCCCTCCGGAAGGCCTATGACCCGCAGGTTGTTCCTGCGGTTGCGGTTCTCCGCGTCCTCAGCTCTCGATTCCAGGGAGCGTACCCTCACCTGCAGGGTATGGAGCGTTGCCGAATGATCTCGGGTCACATCCTCCACGCCACTGATCCTGTGTTCAGTCCCAGACACCCTCTGCCGGATCTTCTCAAAATCCTGGCGGATCAAGCCCACCTCAGCCTGCACTGTGTCTATCTTGGTTGTGAGGGTTGAAAGGGAAGTTTGACATCCCGTAATGGCTTGCATCAGTGCTGCAAAGTTGCTTTGCTCGAGGAGAGCCGGCTCCGATGTGTCCGTCTGAGACGCCATGCTGTGAGTGGCTAACACGTGCTGCGACGTACCCCCGGGAGAGCTGTGAGCTTTAAGCGCGGATCCTTGCTTCTGAGCCTTCGGTTTGTGGCCGGTCCGTCTCATGCCTCGCCTAGGCAGAGTCGGGGGATGCTTGCAGGTTCTTAGCAGGTCCCAGGGTGTTGTAAAACAGGATTAATTGCCCCGTTAGCAGCAGAGCTCCTCAACTAAGCGTCCTACACCATCGCCATCTTGGACATTCTTCCCACTGACCACCAATGTAAGGAGACATTCTTCCCACTGACCACCAATGTAAGGAGACATTCTTCCCACTGACCACCAATGTAAGGAGACATTCTTCCCACTGACCACCAATGTAAGGAGACATTCTTCCCACTGACCCCCAATGTAAGGAGACATTCTTCCCACTGACCATCACACTAATGTACTGTGAGCTGTAGACATTGTAATTATTAGCAGAGGTTCCTTGAGACTGGAAAGAGTATTTCAAGGGTTCCTCCGTGTTGAAATTTGGGAATGGATGCTCTATATCATGCCAACTATGGAAAGTCCAGCACCAGAAGACTGTCAGGCCACAGGCTTTCCATTGATGTTCTAAAATTGGGTATAGTTGTATGCAAATTATGAAGAGTTTTGGTGCGGTGTGGTTCTTAACTCTTCTCATTCCTTTTTTATGTTATCTCCCTTTTTATAAGTCACTAGAAGAAAAAAACAAACACCTTCGCCAACATATACCAGAGAGTATTGTGATCTGTGATCTCTATAGATATGTTGCCATATGCATTAAAATGGAACTTCACTCTCTCAATTAACTGATTATTTTTAATCCTCATGCTGCTAGCATTAGTAAAATTTATATCGATTTTTTTTTTTTTTTTTTTTTTTTTTTTTTTACTTTTTTTTATTTATTTTTTTTTTACATTTCTTTAGTGACTTGCTGGTTTCTTGCCTAGGCAAATTATGTCATACACCCCATAAGTCTTCAGGAGGGGAGAAGAGGAGGAGGTTTTTTTTTGCAGCCAAGCACACTCTCTCCTGCATGCATGCTTGAGCTAAGGGCAGATGGATTCCAGGAAGTAACTGCTACATGAAATCGTTACCCTTTCTCAAAATGGCCACGGCCATAAATGCTAGGGGGTTGTTTTTCCAAGTGATTTCAAAGCATGGAGACATGGGGGGAGTTTGCTTTGAATAATAAAAATGAAATAAGTAGTTTTGGTTTGAAGTGCTCAGATGTAGTTAAGGTACGCTTTAAGTGTGTATGTGTTCCCTCTATTTTCTCCAGTTAACCTTTTTTTCAAATCAGCCCCCCAGAATTGATCCTTGCATGTAACTCATAGGAACATTAGAGTGTAAGCTCCTGGGTAACAGAGCTCCTCTTGGCAGTGCTGTATAAGTAATTGAAATGGCGTTAAAAACAATAAAGGACAAATGAATTTGGGACCCGGGCGGTCGGTCAGTCCAGTCTTGGGGCCCGGGCGGTCGGTCAGTCCAGTCTTGGGGCCCGGGCGGTCGGTCAGTCCAGTCTTGGGGCCCGCAGGAAATCAGAGCAGCGCAGTACTTTACTGACAGCAGGAAAACTGGTCTATAAATGTAGGCTCCAGCTTTTTTTTTTTCCCTCCAGTGCTTTGGCTACCTGATCTTGGAATAAGTCCAGTTCTATTTATAAACCGTTTTGATCCATGAACCCATGGCAGTAGGTCTGTGGGTCATGCCGGTAGATCAGTGTGTTCGTGTTTGCATGCATGTGTTTTAAAATAAATATAAAATATATATACACATATATAATATAATCATTTGATGTTATTTTCTGACATGAGAAAATGTTGATGCCGGGCCGGACTTAGTTGTTTCTAATTTAGTCTGCGCTCTTTCCAGCTGGAGGATCTTCCCAGATTATAAATAGGCCATACATTGCTGAGGTGTGCAGGAACATCGATAATACCACTCGTCTTTGGTTACTTGTGTGATGGCATTTGGGGTGCTGGTTGCATCAAGAGGACATTTAGGGGGTCAGTCCACTTTCTTTCTTTTAAATTATTATTTTATTATTATTATATATTTTTTTTATGTTTTCCACTCTTTCAGCTCTAGGTAGATGCAGTGACTACATGCAGGTAGATGGGTAGTGAGCCCAGGAGCCCATTATTACAAGAAGGCATTGTCACCTGGGGGAATAAAGTGATGGGAAATCTGAACAGGAATAGAGGAGAACGCTTCCAAAAGAGAACACTTGTTCCGGGAAAGTTTCCTCTCTCTTCTTTTAATTCTACATATACCTTCCTCCAACCATGTGCTGTTACCGCCCCGCTCCCCCAACCCCTCCTTCCCAACCTATGCTTGGACAGTAGCGGTGCACCGAAATGAAAATTCAGGATGCGCTTGGCCGAAAACTGAAACCGAAATGGACCGTTTTTAAACTGTAATTAATGTGGGCGGCGTTATTGCATTGATGTCATTAGGGGTGTGTTTTTGCCTTTTAGTCAGTGGGGCGGGGTTTTGCCTTTTTAGTCGGTGGGGCGGGATTGTTCCCTGCAGTCGGTGGGGCGGGATTGTTCCCTGCAGTCGGTGGGGGCGGCATTGTTCCCTGCAGTCGGTGGGGGCGGCATTGTTCCCTGCAGTCGGTGGGGGCGGCATTGTTCCCCTGCAGTCGTTGGGGGCGGCATTGTTCCCCTGCAGTCGTTGGGGGCGGCATTGTTCCCCTGCAGTCGTTGGGGGCGGCATTGTTCCCCTGCAGTCGGTGGGGGCGGCATTGTTCCCCTGCAGTCGTTGGGGGCGGCATTGTTCCCCTGCAGTCGTTGGGGGGGCGGCATTGTTCCCCTGCAGTCGTTGGGGGGGCGGCATTGTTCCCCTGCAGTCGTTGGGGGGGCGGCATTGTTCCCCTGCAGTCGTTGGGGGCGGCATTGTTCCCCTGCAGTCGTTGGGGGCGGCATTGTTCCCCTGCAGTCGTTGGGGGCGGCATTGTTCCCCTGCAGTCGTTGGGGGCGGCATTGTTCCCCTGCAGTCGTTGGGGGCGGCATTGTTCCCCTGCAGTCGTTGGGGGCGGCATTGTTCCCCTGCAGTCGTTGGGGGCGGCATTGTTCCCCTGCAGTCGTTGGGGGCGGCATTGTTCCCCTGCAGTCGTTGGGGGCGGCATTGTTCCCCTGCAGTCGTTGGGGGCGGCATTGTTCCCCTGCAGTCGTTGGGGGCGGCATTGTTCCCCTGCAGTCGTTGGGGGCGGCATTGTTCCCCTGCAGTCGTTGGGGGCGGCATTGTTCCCCTGCAGTCGTTGGGGGCGGCATTGTTCCCCTGCAGTCGTTGGGGGCGGCATTGTTCCCCTGCAGTCGTTGGGGGCGGCATTGTTCCCCTGCAGTCGTTGGGGGCGGCATTGTTCCCCTGCAGTCGTTGGGGGCGGCATTGTTCCCCTGCAGTCGTTGGGGGCGGCATTGTTCCCCTGCAGTCGTTGGGGGCGGCATTGTTCCCCTGCAGTCGTTGGGGGCGGCATTGTTCCCCTGCAGTCGTTGTGGCGTGTTTTTTGTGGGGCGGGATTGTGCCTTGGAGTCACTGGGACACAGCATGCCGTTATGAGCACCTCCTCCTTTTTTTTTTTTTTTTTTTTTTTTTTTTTATCGGAGAAACGCTGATAACCCTATTTTAAGCATCCGATATATTGGTGCATCCCTGTTGGACAGCTCAGGAATGTCCTCCTAATCAGGAAATTGTATCCAGTTGTGGAACTGAATGCAGCGTACTGTACGGTCAGGAAAGTGTGGAATTTGGGTCTTTGGTGAAACAGGTGATGAGGCTGAAGATCTAGTTTGACGGGTTTGGCATTCTTAAGAATTCAGAAGGCATATTCCACACACTGGAATCTATGTAAATGATACCACGTTTTGTTTAGAATGGCGCTCCTCTTCGTCAAGAAAAGGCTTCATACGTAGAGCTGGATCACAGCGTTGTAGAGGACGCTGAAAGAAAGTCGACATCACATTCGTGGTCTGTGAAAAGGTGGAATAGATCTGTTTAAGCTGATTAGAACACATGGTGTGGATGTAAATTCTACATTCTGTTCCCATTGGCGGGCAGTGGGATTTTAGATCTCAGTATGTGTGCGGTAATCTTTCAATCCTTTCTTGGCAATTAGCAATGGTTTATTTTATTTATTTGGCTGACTCTGCATGAACATTGTCTCAAATAAATTGTCTCCAAATAAATATGGATTGTAGGGGGAAAAAAATCATAACGTGGGTGCGGCCAGCTTATTCTTTGTATTACTGGGTTCCTGAAGTGAGATTGTATTCCAGGGGAACAAAGGTTTTGTTTGAATTGAAGACTCAAACCTTGGGCTTCCATGACGTTTTCTGTAAAAAACAAACCGGCTAGTTCTTCCATTGTCTAACCTGTCTTCAGCAAATGGCAGTTGGAAGCTGATCGGTTGCTGTGAGCAACAAAAACATCAAAACCAGAAACTAGCTTTTGCTGGAATTCTTTAACTATACACTAACAAATGGGATGGATCAGGAAGGGGAAATTAAAATAGATAAAATGTCTTATCTTGCCTGGAGAAAATGCTGCTCCTATTTCTCTCCTGTGCTGTTCTCACATGACCAAAGCTTAGACATTTGATCACATGGCCGCTGCTCAGGGGCAGGATGAGAATTCAGATTGGCTGGCCCTTTTAGTAAATAGTAAAATCAGTCTGTATATGTAGTAAAGCATGCTTGCTAATACTCACTGTGGACCTAAAGGGGTCCTCTGCATTGTGTAAAAAGGCTGTTTGATCCTGTCTTCTCTGATCCTCCGCTTCTTCCACTGCCCCCAATCCATCTCCTGATGAAACGGAGCCTGGGGGGCAAGCTGCACATGCTCAGTTTGGAGTGCACAGCTGTGGCCAAAAGTTTTGACACTGACACAAATATTAGTTTTCACAAAGTCTGCTGCCTCAGTTTCTATGATGCCAATTTGCATATACAGTGGAACCTCGGATTACGAGCAAAGGAGAATGCTCATAATCCAAAGTACTCGCGTATCAAAGCGAGTTTTCCCATTGAAGTCAATGGAAACGAAAATAATTTGTTCCGCATTGACTTCAATGGGATGCAATAACGCATGCGGTCAGAGGCGGGCGCCAGAGAGCCTTGGAAACGGCCGAAAAGGCCCGAGCACACTTCGAATGACCTCCGCAAACCTCGGAAAGACTCCGTTCACAAGCCTTTTCGAGGTCAGTTGAACTGTCCTTGGGCCTTTCCGAGGTTTGCCGAGGTTAGTTGAACTGTCCTTGGGCCTTTCCGTGCATTTCCAAACACAGATGATCGGCGCTGTTCGGCTCCGGCGCCCCCCACCTCATGCCAAAAGCGGTACCGCACACCGCTTTTGGCCTGAATCCTGCTCGAGTTAGGATTTTTAGAAATACAGTGCTCGTTTTGCGAAACGCTCGTTAACCGCGTTACTCACAAACTGAGGTTCCACTGTACTCAAGAATATAATAAACAGTGATCAGAGGAATTGAAATTAATTGCAAAGTTCCTCTTTGCCATGAAAATTAACTTAATCCCATAAAAAAAACATTTCCACTGCATTTGTGAAGAAGGCATCAGGGTGCCCAAGAAAGTCCAGCAAGCACCAGGACCGTCTCCTTCAGCTGCGGGATCGGGGCACCACCAGTGCAGAGCTTGCTCAGGAATGGCAGCAGGTAGTACATCTGTACACACAGTGAGGAGAAGACTTTAGGAGGATGGCCTGGTGTCAAGAGCAGCAAAGAAGACACTTCTCTCCAGGAAAAACATCAGGAACCGACTGATATTCTGCAAAAGGTACAGGAATTGGACTGCTGAGGACTGGGGTAAAGTGATTTTTCTCTGATGAATCCCCTTTTCCGATTGGGGCATCCAGAAGAAACCTTGTCCAGAGAAGAAAAGGTGATCGCTACCATCAGTCCTGTGTCATGCCAACAGTACAGCAACCTGAGACCATTCATGTGTGGGGTCGCTTCTCAGCCAAGGGAGTGGAGCTCACTCACAATTTTGCCTAAGAACACCACCATGAATAAAGAATGGTACAAAAACATCCTCCGAGTACTTCTCCCGACCATCCAAGAACAGTTGGAGGAACAATGCCTTTTCCAGCATGATGGAGCACCTTGCCATAAGGCAAAAGTGATAACTAAAATGGCTTGGGGAACAAAACATTTTGGGTCCATTGCCAGGGAATGCCCCACACCTTCATCCCATTGAGAACTTGTGGTCAATCCTTGAGGCAGGTGAACAAAAAATATATATATATATATATATATATATATATATATATATATATATATATATATATATATATATATATATATATATATATATAATATATATATATATATATTCTGACAAACTCCAAGCATCAGTCAGGATGTGGCCCAGAATTTGATTGACAGCATTCCAGGGGGGTGGATTGTAGAGGTCTTAAAAAAAAAAAAAAAAAAGGGTCAACACTTCAAATATTGACTCTTTGCAATAAACTTAATGTAATTGCCAATAAAAGCCTTTGACACTTTTTTGAAATGCTTGTAATTTATTTAACATCCGACAAAAAGATCTAAAAACACTGAAGCAGCAGGCGTTGTGAAAAATCAATATTTGTGTCATTCTCAAAACTTTTGGCCACAGCTGTATTGCTAGAGATGCGTGTGTGTTTTATTTTTTTATTTTTATTTTTTTGAGAGACTGCATGTGATCAGCACAGGGCCAATCAGCACTGTCCAGACAGAGGATCAGGGGTCCTGAAGCCTTATAGGACAGTCAGAGTAGAATGAAAACACCTCCTACAAGCTTTAACCAGACACTAATAGAAGTCACAAGACTGCTATACTGTATACTGCTGATGAGAACTAATTACTAATGTAACTGCATTTCCATGTTCTGTGGGAGACCAGATATAGTGAATGCAGGGTCCTGGGCTTAGTAACACTTTAAGGGTTGATGCACAAAGGGCATTTTTTTTTTAACTGCCTCAAAAACGCCCCTCCATGTTAGCCTTAAGGCCCGTACACACGATCTGACTTTTTGACAACCAACATGCAAATTAGCTGTTTTGGACCAACATCCGACCGTGTGTACGCTCCATCGGACCAACTTTTTCCAGGTTTCATCTGACTTTTGTTGGCTGTGCGAACGGACCAACTTTCTGCCAACAAAAGTCCGATGGACCAAAGTCCGACCGTGTGTACACAAAACCAACGGACTTTTGTACAAAGTGCTAACACGGATGCTCAGAACCAATGCAAAAGATCAGACAACAATATAGAAGTTGACCAAAGGTGGCGCTGGAGTATTCGAACGTCCTCTTTTGAAGTGTCGTCAGTACGTTGAAACGTCACTACGTTCATGTTTGTTGCCTAAAAAGTCCGATCGTGTGTATGCAATACAAACTTGGGGCCAACGCCCTTTGGACAAAAATCCACGGGAAAGTTGGTCCACGGTCCGATTTGTGTGTATGAGGCTTTAGTGTCCATGCACATATAAACTTTCAGAGGCATTTAGGGGCAGTAGAAAAAAATGGATGCCAGGAGCAGAGGCTGTTGGGCTGTAAAAAGGCGGTTTTAGGCATTTCTACTGAAAAACGCCATTTTTTTTTTTAGGTGGGATTAAACCAAGAGAACAATTTTAGGGTACTGTTTAGGCACAATGATCATTCCTACATGTTCCTATAGCTTAGCAAATCTTCACTTTTCGAATTCAGGCCTATGCAAACTTTTATGTATTTCTGCTCAGCCTCACAAATTACATTAGCTGCTGTGTATGACCTGATTTTTTTTTTTTTTTTTTTTTTTGGAGGACTGGAGAAGAGATGTTGTTTATGTCACACAAATGTCACAAGACCCAGCCAGGGCCTCCTCCATCTTTAACTTTGTTAGCTCTGCTCTTAGCAACCGTTTATAAAACTGCGAGTGCTGGAAGCCTCTTTATTGCCTTGAACAGCTCTATTCTGCCCTCATATTCCTCTGTGTATGATGCCAAATGTCTAAGCAGCTAGAGGGAAATATTCAACCTGGGCACACACAATATATGATTTTATATACAGTTTGTGTGTGTTTAACTCATCCCTTCCCAGCAGCACCCCATAGTTGGATTTATTTCTCTCCTCCACCGCTCTGTTCAGCTGCTGGAAGTGAAAGGAAAGCCCTCTTGTAGCTTACACGGGGCTGTGGAGTCCCCTGTGACAGCACTGATTCACCCAGTGCTGTCGCATGTTCCTCCATATCTGGAGGTACTGGGTACTTATTAAGGCTGCTGGTCTGGAACGGAGCAGTGGGGGAGTGCAGAAAGGTGAGTATATGTTGGGGATCGGGGGATTAAACCACTTGCTGACCGCCTAACTGGGAAAATATGTCAATACTTTACAGTTAAACACCGGGGCTATGGCTGCAGCAAAATGCCATAACCCCAGTATTAAATTTTTCCCCTGCCGCTGATCTTTCTGCTAAAAGTGATCCAAGCAGCTAATTAGCTGCTGGATCACTTTTTAAAGCAGTGAGAGTGGTTGCAGCCCCCCCCCCCCTTTATTTATTTATGTATTTATTTCAGCTGTTCTCTGGCTTACCTGGCTCATCAGGAAGCCCGGGTACCAATCTGGCAGTGGCTGGCCATAGAGATTAGCGGAGGCCACCTATCCTCTGCATCTCTATGGCCTAGGAGGCTGGGAGCAAGGTGGCTTCCGGTTCACAGCTGATATAAACAAGGCCATTTATTTATTTATTTTTTGGTGAAAAACATTTAGATCAATTTTTTTTTTTTTTATTGATGCTTTCTATTGTAGAGAAGAGATCTGGGGTCCTATTGACCCCAGGACTCTCCATAAAGGTGACCTGTCTTGCTTTATTGTCACAAAATGTTTCCATTTCTTGTGACAGCAATAAAAGTGATAACATTTTTTTTTTTTTTTTTTTTTTTTTTTTTAAAGGGACGGTGTAAAAAAAAAAAAAAAAAAGAAATAATATTTAAAAAATGTTTTAAAGCACCACCATGCTCTCGTGCAGTGGCAAACGCATACGTAGGTCATGCCCACATATGTTAACGTGTTTGCACCACACGTGAGGTATCGACGCGAACGCTCTAGCGAGAGCAATATTTATGTAACTAAACGGGTAACCTGTAAACATTTTAAAGCATTGACTATGGAGATTTTTAAGTACCGTAGTTTAGCGCCATTCCACAAGCATTCACAATTTTAGAGCATGACATATTGGGTATCTATTTACTTGGCGTAACATCATCTTTCGTATTTCCCCAAAAAATTGGTGTGTGTATATGTATGTATGTGTGTATGTATATGTGTATATGTGTATATATATATATATATATATGTGTGTGTGTGTATATATATATATATATATATATATATATATATATATATATATATATATATATATATATATATATATATATATATATATATAATAGTTTTTTTTTTTTTTTTTTTTCCTTTAATTCATGAAAAATATGTTTTTTTTTTCAAAAAAATAAATTGTGTTTGAAAAACAGCTGCGCAAATACCATGTGACATAAAAAGTTGCAACAACTGCCATTTTATTCTCTAGGGCCTCTGCTAAAAAACTATATATTTTAATGTTTGGGGGTTCTAAGTAATTTTATAGCAAAAAATACAAATTTTTATTGGTCCTTTGAAGTGAAGCAAGTCTTGCGCTATGGTTTCATAAACAAGGCCTAGTATGTTTGTGGGAGGAATGCAAGAGCCCCTCGGGGAACACTCAAGCAAAGGGAGGACTTACATTCTCCACGTTGATGGAGACCGAGCTGGGCTCCTATTCAGAAGCAGAGCACTACTTGGCAGTAAGGCCAGTCTTCATGCCACCATGTAATCCTTGTGCCGTCTTGGACTTGTGTCTTGACAAGCGTCTTTTCTCATTTCAGGTCCTTTCACAGATGTCGTTACAACAAACCTGAAACTCATGAACCCCACAGAGAAAAACATCTGCTTCAAAGTGAAGACCACCGCCCCTCGTAGGTACTGTGTGAGGCCCAACAGCGGGGTCATTGAAGGCGGCTCCTCCATCAATGTGTCTGGTAAGTGCTGTGCCAGGAGCTCCCATTTTCTACCTTGCCCATCGCTTGGTTTTTGTTTGTCACGCAGGCTTAGTTACAGGCTGTTATTTTCCTACTTTCCATGATCAAAGAAAAAAATCTTTTTTTCTTCTCGCATCACTAGAGGCAGGTAGGTTGTTATGAGGATTATAAAAAAGCTGGAAATTCTATGTCCTCAATTCAGATATCTCCTTGTTATAGCATTAAGAGAGAACACCCTTCGAGGGTCCAGGGTTTTCCACTCCAAGAACCTGCAATTACAAGTCTTGCTTGCCACCTAATGGTGAAATCTGGCATTGCGTGACCTTCTAGTGGCCCTAGCAACAACTATACAGTATTGTTTTTCATGTTAATGCAGAAAAAAGCTGCCATGAGGCCCACTGTGTCTTTGATTCTAGGCTGCCATCTTGGTAGAGGATGGGGTTTTGCTTCCTACCCTCAATGGCTATTGATCAGATAATTATTGGGGAAATCTTCCATTTTTTTTTTTTTTTGTTGGACAGGATATTTTGACCTTATTAGATGGAGCAGTGAGCTGGTTGTGGACAGGGATGATGCGTACAAAGCATAAAACTAAATGCGTCTTGTGATCTGACTTTACACAGGCTGAGGAGATCTGCTGAGCTCGGCATTTAGTCCTGAGCAGCGGCACTCAAGGACAACCTCATCATGTGTATTTCCATTCCACTAAACAAAGGAGCCACATTGGCTGCTTGTATCTCTCGCACACACGGCTAGGATGGTAGTCCCTGTGTACTGAGCTGGTCAAAGGTAGGAAGATAGTCCAAGCTACATAAAGGCTTTCAGAAAGCGCAGCTTCAAACTGAATCAATCACAGACAAATGAGAATGGAACCTGCAGATTGCGGATTAAAGCGTAATTGCTACACCTACCCAAATCCAACACATCGGCATTTTCCAGGAACAGTTTGGCCAGTGGGCAAAACTGCTGTCAGCAGGAATAGATGGTTATGTACAGTGCTGGTGTGATACCGGATCACCCTTCCAGCATTAGAAGACAATGGGCTTCAATATCACACCCAACAAGAGAGAGACCAGAAATGGTGAAGAAGAAAACCTGTGTGTAATTATACAGTATGTATCATAAATAGATCAATATAGATGTGTGTGTATAAATAGATCTATTCTTTCTTCTTGATCTCATATCTCTCACATCTGTCTCTCCCTCTCTCCTCCTCCTTTTCTCATTCTCTCTCTCTCTCTCTCTCTCTCTCTCTCTCTCTCTCCTCTCTCATCTCCTCTCTCCTCCTCTTCTCTCTCTCTCTCTCTCCTCTCCCCCCTCTTCTTTTTCCCCCCCCCTCCTCCACCCTTCTCCCCCCCCCTCTCCACCCTTCTCCCCCCCTCTCTCCATCCTCCCCCCCCCCCCCTCTCTCCCCCCCCCCCCCCCCCCTCTCTCCACCCTTCTCCCCCCCTCTCTCCATCCTCCTCCTCCCCCCCTCTCTCCATCCATCCCCCTCCCCCCCTCTCCATCCTCCTCCTTCCCCCCCCCTCTCCATCCTCCTCCTTCCCCCCCCCCTCTCCATCCTCCTCCACCCCCCCCTCTCTCCATCCTCCTCCCTCCTTCCCCCCCCTCTCTCCATCTCTCACTCCCCCCCCCCCCCCCCCCCCCCCCTCCCCTCTCCATCCTCCTCCTCCTTCCCCCCCCCTCTCTCCATCCTCCTCCTCCCCCCCCCCCCTCTCTCCATCCTCCTCCTCCTCTCTCCCCCCTCTCTCCATCCTCCTTCTCCCCCCCTCTCTCCATCCTCCTTCTCCCCCCCTCTCTCCATCCTCCTCCTCCTCCCCCCCCTCTCTCCATCCTCCTCCTCCTCCCCCCCTCTCTCCATCCTCCTCTCCTCCCCCCCCCTCTCTCCATCCTCCTCCTCCTCCCCCCCCCCCTCTCTCCATCCTCCTCCTCCTCCCCCCCCCCTCTCTCCATCATCCTCCTCCTCCCCCCCCTCTCTCCATCCTCCTCCTCCTCCCCCCCCCCCTCCTCTCCATCCTCCATCCCCCCCCCCCCCCCTCCCCTCTCCCCCTCCTCCCATCCTCCCCCCCCCCCCTCCCCCCCCCCTCCCCCCATCCCCCCTCCCCCCCCCCCCCCTCATCCCCCCCCTCCCCTCCTCCTCCCCTCCCCCCCCCCCCCTCTCCCCCCCCCCCCCCCCCCCCCCCCCCCCCCCCCCCCCCCCCCCCCCCCCCCCCCCCCCCCCCTCCCCCCCTCCCCCCCCCCACCACCCCCCCCCCCCCCCCCCCCCCCCCCCCCCCCCCCCCCCCCCCCCCCCCCTCCATCTCATCCCCCCCTCCCCCCCTCTCCCATCCTCCTCCCCCCCCCTCTCCCCATCCCCCCCCCCCCCCTCTCTCCATCCTCCTCCTCCCCCCCCCCCCCCTCTCTCCATCCCATCCCCCCCCCCCCCCCCCCCCCCCTCTCCCATCCCCCCTCCATCCCCCCCTCCCCCCCCCTCCTCCCATCATCCCCCCCCCCCCCCCCTCTCCTCATCCTCCCTCCATCCCCCCCCCATCCTCTCCCCATCCTCTCCCATCCTCTCCCCTCCTCTCTCCATCCTCTCTCCATCCTCTCTCTCCCCCTCTCTCCATCCTCTCTCTCCCCCCCCCCTCCTCTCCTCCTCCTCTCCCCCTCCCCCCCCTCCTCCCTCCTCCTCCTCCCCCCCTCCTCTCTCCCTCCTCCTCCCCCTCCTCCTCCTCCCCTCCTCCTCCCCTCCTCCTCCCCCCCCCCCCCTCATCATCATCATCATCCTCCTCCTCCTCCTCTCCTCCTCCTCCTCTCCTCCCCCTATCCTCCTCCTCCTCCTCCTCCCCCCCCTCTCTCCATCCTCTCTCCATCCTCTCTCCATCCTCTCTCCATCCTCTCTCCATCCTCTCTCCATCCTCTCTCCATCCTCTCTCTCTCTCCTCTCTCTCTCCTCCTCCTCTCCCTCCTCCTCCTCCTCCTCCTCCCTCCTCCCCTCCCCTCCTCCCTCCTCCCTCCCCCCCTCCCCCTCCCTCCCCCCCTCCTCCTCCTCCTCCTCCTCCTCCCCCTCCTCCTCCTCCTCCTCCTCCCCTCCTCCTCCTCCTCTCCCCCCCCTCCTCCTCCTCCTTCCTCCTCCTCCTCCTCCTCCTCCTCCTCCTCCTCCTCCCCCTCCTCTCCTCCTCCCCCCCCCCCCCTCTCTCCATCCCCCCCCCCTCCTCCCCCCCCCCTCTCGCCATCCTCCTCCTCCTCCACCCCCTCTCGCCATCCTCCTCCTCCTCCTCCTCCTCCACCCCCCTCTCGCCATCCTCCTCCTCCTCCTCCTCCTCCACCCCCTCTCGCCATCCTCCTCCTCCTCCCCCTCTCTCTCGCTATCACCTCTCTCCCTTTTCTCTTTCCCCCCGTCCTCCCAAACTCTACAGGTTTTTTTTTTCATTAAGCCCGCTAGATTGAACCCAAAAAAACTGATCGTGTGTACTAGGCTTAACATTAAAGTTTATTTATGGTAGTAACGTTAGTGACCTCCTTTCCTAACTCGTGAACAAGTCAGCAGCTTCCTGCAACCCTGAGACATGCTCAGTAATTATACTGTTAGAGGAAATAACTATGTATAATATCACTGACTGCTTCGCTGTAGATGACCTCTTGCCTTCATAACTCACGAGCAACAGAATATGTTAGATGTGTGGTGGGAAACCTCCGATTCATGTTCATCTGTAGCGACTGATATGGGCAGCACACTAATGGAGGATTGGTCGTTTAGCCAAATGATTTGTCTTCATAGGTTTCATGCATTTGTTTAGCACAGACATTTCTTGTTTCAATGCCTGTAGGCACAGTGATGCATTCTTCTTTTCTTCTTTTCTTCTTTTTTCAGTTATGCTCCAACCTTTTGACTACGACCCCAATGAGAAGAGCAAGCATAAGTTTATGGTGCAGTCCATCTTTGCTCCATCAGACATTGCCGATATGGAAGCTGTAGTAAGTATGCATGCATAGTGCAGAACAGTAGCACCTGGGGGTGTAGAGGCCCCTTCTTCTTAATCCTGAATGGTTTTGCACAACTTTAATATATTGAAACTAGAAAACTGCCCTCCTTACACGTTTCGTTGCTTCTAAATTGTCATTTTTAATCTTTTTAGTGGAAAGACGCAAAGCCGGACGACCTCATGGACTCCAAACTCCGGTGTCTCTTCGAGCTACCCTCTGAGAATGAAAAACCTGTGAGTATCTTTGTATTCTAGTACTTCCTTTCTCTGCTGCTGTTTTGCAAAGTGTACCTGTCATTTTCTTGTGTCCCAGGCATTATAATAGTTTGTGCTCTGACTGAGGCAGCTATTTATGGAATGTACTGCTGTTACTGAAAGTAGTTTCTATTAAGGTGGAGCTTGTGATCTCTTCAAGGTACCCACTTTTAAAGTGCTTCTAAAGACGGAAGTTTTTAATTTTTTTTACCTCTTAATGTATTCTCTTCATTAACCACTTTAGCCCTGGAAGGATTTACCCCCTTAATAACCAGGCCATTTTTGCGATACGGCACTGCGCCGCTTTAACTGACAATTGCGCAGTTGTGCGATGCTGTTACCAAACAAAATTGATACTTTTTATCCCCCACAAATAGCTTTCTTTTGGTGGTATTTTTATTACATCTGCGTTTTTTTTTATTTTTTTGCAAAAAATACAGAAAATTTTGAAAAAAAAATAAACAATTTTTTACTTTTTGCTATAATAAATATCCCCTAAAAATGTAAAAAAACTAATTTCTTCATCAGTTTAGGCCAATATTTATTCTGCTACATATTTTTGGTAAAAAAAAATCGCAATAAGCGCATATTGATTAGTTTGCACAAAAGTTATAGTGTCTACAAAATAAGGGATAGATTTATGGCATTTTTATTATTTATTTTTTTATCAGTAAGGGCGTTGATCTGTGATCTTTTTTTAATGGGACTGCAACATTGCAGAGGACAGATTGGACACTTTTGACACTTTTTTGGGACCATTGTCATTTATACAGCGATCAGTGCTAGAAAAATGTACTGATTACTGTATAAATGAGACTGACAAGGAAGGGGATAACACTAGGTGGCGATCAAGGGGTTAAATATGTTCCCTGGGAGGTGTTTGTAACTGGGGGGGGGGGGCTGTACTGACTGAAGGAGGAGAGAGATCGCAGTTCCTGATCACTAGGAATGGACGATCACACTGTACTCCCCGGACAGAACGGGGATCTGCTTTGTTTACATTGGCAGATCCCCATTCTGCCTCTCTGTGGACAGCAATTGGTAAGGGAAAAAAAAACTTGCATGCAGCCCCCCTCTTCTACTTACCTGAGCCCGATCTCGATCCAGCAATGTGCACAGGAGCAGAGGCTGTGTCTCTGCTCTCTCTCCTCATTGACTCAGAGACAGTCAATCACAGCCAGTGAGGGGGTAGTGGGGCTGAGCCACGCTCTTTGTGTCAATAGACGCACAGTGTGGGGCTCAGGAGCAAGCACACAAGTGCCCCCTAGAGCAAGCGGCTTGCTATAGGCACAGTCAGCTGGGGACCCGAGAAGAAGAGGATTGGGGCTGCTCTGTGCAATACCATTGCACAGAGCAGGTAAGTATAACATGTTAGTAAATGCTTTTTTTTTTATTTTTATTTTTTTATTAAAATAACAATCACTTTAAGTGGTCATGGTTCAGGCCTATTAATTATGATCCATAAAGTGAAACCTCAGCCAAATAGTTTTCTGCTTTTTGACTGAGCAGAGAAGGGTTATTGCCTGTTGTTAACATTACAGAGCCTTCTTTTCACTTGCTGTCTCTAAGAGAAGACCAAAAGTGAGTGGAAATTCGCTCTTAGACCATTGTGAGTGGAACAGTTGTCCCTATTGGAAGATTGATAGCTGCAATAATGTTCGCTTCCCTTCACTTTCTGTTCTAGTTACTGAGGTCACCAGTGCACACAGGTCTCCAGCGGGGACGCAGACAGCAGAAAAATCCCAACAGCTGTTCAAACCCTCAGTATTCTATTCCAAACTAGAAAAAAGTTCTACTTTAAGATCCACTTAACTATCACTTTTTCAGTCCATGCAGCCTGTTCATTTTGTCTTTGTTTTGTTTTTCAGCATGAAGGGGAAGTAAACAAGGCTGTATCTAGCAATGTAACAAAGACAGAATCCACTACCATGTTCAAATCCTTTAGCTCCAATTTGGACGACTCCGAGTATAAGAAGGTGTTAGACGATAACAAAAGACTGCAGTCTGAAATCCAGAGGCTACGGGAGGAGAACAAACCGTTTAAGGTAAGATGTTTCCCATCGCTCAGTATGAGGCTTGGGTGGCTTAAGGGGGTTATTATAGAAATATCCCCTCTAATTTATGCAGAGGACGGAATATGAGCACGCCATGCTGGGGTTGATTTACTGAAACTGGAGAGTGCAAAATCTAGTGCAGCCCTGCATGGTAGCCAATCAGATTCTAACTTCAGCTTGTTCAGTTTAAGCTTTGGCAATAAAACCTGGAAGCTGATTGGTTTCTATGCAGAGCTTCACCAGATTTTGCACTCTCCGGAAGGCTTCAGAAGGCGATCTGCGGGTGCTGCGCACTGGATGTCTTGCTGCACCCGCCGATTGTCTGACAGAGAAACAGGGGGTCTGCCTATGTAAACAAGGCAAAGCTCCGTTCTGACAGGGGGAAGTGATACATTTTGTGTCCCTGCAAAGGAGTGATGGCATAAAATCCACCATTTTCTTTAGTAAAGCACACAGTTTACACAAAAACACTGGCTAGGCACACAGTTAACCCTTTGATCGCCCTAGATGTTTAACCCCTTCCCAGCCAGTGTCAGTACAATGGCAGTGTATAAATTAGTGTCACTGGTTCCCACAGAGTGTCAGTTAGTGTTCTATTGCCAGTTAGTTAGTGTTCGATTGTCCGCTGCAATGTCGCAGTCCTGCCATAAGTCACTGATCGCCACCATTACTAAAATATAATAAAATAAATGTTCCAGTATATAGTTCATAACTTGTAGACGCTATAACCTTTACGCAAACCAATCAATATACACTTATCGGGATTTGTTTTACCAAAAATATGTAGCAGAATACTTATTGGCCTAAATTTATGAACACATTTTGATGTGTTTAATAGCAGAAAGTGTTTATTTTTATTTTTTCCTACAATTGTCAGTCTCTTTTTGTTTATAGTGCAAAATATAAAAAAAACGCAGAGGTGAACAAATGCCACCAAAAGAAAGCTCTATTTGTGGGGGGGGGGGGGGGGATTGCATGACCGTGCAATTGTCAGTTAACCGTTTGCCGAATAGCCGTCGTCCATTATGCTGTGGCAGGCCGGCTCTTTCCCGCGAATCGCCGTAGCTGTATGTTGGTCCCTTTAACAGCTATAGCGTGCGCCTGCTGCATGGCGGAGGAGCTGATGCGCGTAGTCCGCAGGCCACAGTGTCCGCCGGCCACCTGCGATTGCTCCACAGAGAGCCAGAACGGGGATCTGTCAATGTAAAGCAGGGATCTTCAAACTACGGCCCTCCAGCTGTTGCGGAACTACACATCCCATGAGGCATTGTAAAACTCTGACATTCACAGACATGACTAGGCATGATGGGAATTGTAGTTCCTGAACAACTGGAGGGCCGTAGTTTGAGGACCCCTGATGTAAACAAACAGATCCCCGTTATGACAGGGAAGTACAGAGTGATCGTCTGTTTCTAGTAATCAGGAACAGTGATCTCTCTGTACTCCCAGTCAGTCAGAACCCCCCCCCCCCCCTCCCACACACACACACAGTTAGAAACTCCTCCCACGGAACACATTTAACACCTTGAACGCCCCCTAGTGTTATTTCCTTTCCTGGCAGGGTCATTTATACAGTAATCAATGCATTTTTATAGCATTAATCGCTGTATAGATGTCACTGGTCCCAACAGTGTCCAATCTGTCCACTGCAATGTGGCAGTCCTGCTAAAAAATCGCTGATTACTGCATTACTAAAGAAAAAAATAATAAAAATGGCATAAATCTATCCCCATTTTTGTAGACACTATAACTTTTTCGCAATCAATATACGTTTATTGCAATTTTTTTTAAATTTTTTTTTATTACCAAAATATGTAGAAGAATACATATTGGCCTAAACTGATTTTTTTTTTTGAGGGGGGATATTTATTATAGCAAAAAGTAAAAAATATTGTTTTGTTTTTTTCAAAATTGTGGTCCTTTTTTTGTTTATAGTGCAAAAAATAAAAAGCACAGAGGTGTAAATGGCACCAAAAAAATCTCTATTTGTGAGGAAAAAAAGATGTCAATTTTGTTTGGGGTACAGCGTCGCACGACCGTGCAATTGTCAGTTAAAGTAACGCAGTGCCGAATCGCAAAAAATTACCTGGTCATTAGGGGGTAAATCCTCCTGGTCCTTAAAGCGGAAGTAAACCCATCTATAAAACAGTTTACTTTCCGGCACGCACCAGAAATGTAACGCTCCTATTGTGCTTTCAACCAAATTGTCAAACCATCCAATGGCTGGTGTCATAACTGATCACATGTGCAGAATCATGGCAGTTGAAGATCAAACAGAGGCCAAGATGGCAGCTTCCTTGGCTGAAAACACCAGGAAGGGTTTACTTCCACTTTAAAGTGGGGTGCCCCCTAAAAAAAATTTTTTTATAAAAGTCAGCAGCTACAAATACTGCAGCTGCTGACTTTTAATAATCGGACACTTACCTGTCCCAGGGTCCAGCGATGCGGGGGAACGGAGGCGTCCCCCTCTGCGTTCGCGGCGCCGGCATTCTTACTGTGGGCACCGGCTGTGGCTTCACAGCCGGGCACCCACTGCGGCGCCGCGCACCGTGATACACCGCGCAGTCATCTGTGACCTGTCACGTGTCCCAGATGACTGACTGCGCCGAGGGGAAGTGATGTCAGTGCCCAGGAACTGAAGGAGGCAGACTACGAGGGACCCCCTAGCAACAGGCATTTAGAGGTGAGTAAAACATTTTTTTTTTCCAATTTTTTTTATGAATTTTGAGCCATTTTTTTTTTTTTTTTTTTTTTTTAAGTAAAATCTCAACAATGGGACACAGATGGCAACAAAAAAGTTTTTAACCAATCTCTATTCTTTCTAACTGAAAAGTTTTTTGGTGTACTGTTATAGAGTGTGATTCTCATCTTTGGCCACTAGGTGGTACAATAACCCTGGTCTTTTCTGTTCGCAGGAGGAAGAAGGTCCAAGGATGAGAAAGAGCCCGATCTCCAGTAACCTCGGGTCTACATCCTCTAGCCTTGTAAAAGAGGAAGGCCTAAACAACCGGATACTCGCTATAATCGTCGTGTTCTTTATCATCGGTGTCATTGTAGGGAAAGTGGTCTTGTAGACGGAGCATGCTTTAATGAGAGAGAAAACAAAACATAAAAATGTAAAAAAAAACAAAAAAAATCATACTGTTGATGGTTTAGCAAGAAAATTAAATTTATTCATAACGAGAGAAAAAAACAAAAAACCGTACCACACTTCACAGGTCCTGCCTTTTTACGTTCGTTCCCGCTAACTTTTTTTTTTCGCTTCTAGGGTCCGATCAGTTGTACAGAACAATTCATTAGCAAGACCATGATCAATTCTGTAATGTCACGACTAATTCTTCAACAAAAAAAAAACAAAACGTCGTACTGTAAAATGTCATTTTAAAGAAAAAAAAAAACACTTTTAAAGTTCCGGATAAGTGTTTCTGGTTTACCTCTTTTAAGAAAAAAAAAGTTCTGAAAAAATGTCAATCTCTTATGAATTATCTCTCTAGGTGGTGCCATTGCATCTCCAGTGTTCAGTAGTTGGGGTTTGGGGGGAGGGGGGGGGGGGTTGGGGGTGATTCACTTTCTTAAATATATACATATATACATATATAAATAAAATAATCTTTCTTGCTGCTCATGATTAATGAAACCCATGTGCCAGCGTTCCTGAGTTGTCCAGCCCATCTTGCGCCTGCTCGGATTTGCACAAAGCCCATCGCGTTTTTTTTCTTCTCCCCGGTAGGGTAGGCCATCCAGTTCAGGAACCTGTTGGGCATTGCAATTGCCAAGGTTGTGTAGTTCAGAGCTTTGTGGCTTTGGTTGCGTGCGGTCCTCCTTGGCAGTACCTACTAATAGATGAAGGCTGTGTTGTACAGTGATCGCCTCTTGTATCTGATACTGTCTCTTAATATTGAGTGTGGGGTTCTACAGAACTGTATCTGAAAAGGGACCAAGTGGTAGACCCAAGAATAGTTGTTTCTAGGCTGTCTGATGAACATATAAAGACTAGTCCATCCAAAAAAAAAAAAAGTCTTGAGATTGGGCAGATGTTAGTTTGTACTATCCCGTGGCGTTTTTTTTTTTTCTCGCAGTTCTTGAGAATCGTTTCTGCTTCCCTTTCCTCCCGTCCGTCAATACTGTCTGGCTAGGTGAAGTAGAAGTAGCAGTTAAGTGCATTAAAGTGGTGTTTCCACAAAAAAAAATTGCTTAAAAATTGGAAAAAAAAAGAAAAGCATTTTACTCACCTCTAAATGCCTGTTGCTAGGGGGTCCCTCGTAGTCTGCCTCCTTCAGTGCCCGGGCACTGACATCACTTCCCCTCGGCGCAGTCAGTCATCTGGGACACGTGACAGATCCCAGATGACTGCGTGGCGTATCACGGCGCACAGCGCTGCTCGCGCATGTGCAGTGGGTGCCCGCCTGTGAAGCCACAGCCGGGTGCCCACAGTAAGAATGCCGGCGCCGCAAGCAGAGCGGGGAACGAGGGGGGGGGGGGCTTTGTTCCCCCGCATCGCTGGACCCTGGGACGGTTAAGTGTCCGATTATTAAAAGTCAGCAGCTGCAGTATTTGTAGCTGCTGACTTTAAATTTTTTTTTTTTTTTTTTTAGGGGGCACCCCACTTTAAACATATTCACTACTTAATAATAGTGCTGGGTTTACCAGTTATGCCCTCGGAGGGTCCAGAAGGGGCGGACATATGATTATCTCACTTGGCCTAAAGCATGGTGGGCGCAGCTGGGGAGCTAAAACGTTTACCGAGATTTAAGGTCGATGAATGAATTAAGCCGGTAAAAGAATTGCAAAAAAAAAAAAAAAATTAAGCCAGCTGGCGCCTGCCCCTTGGCGAGTATTTTATTCAGAGTATTTCACTGAGGTAAACTCATAATTTTAGGTTTATGGGTGCCCATGCTGGCAATAGGCAGGGTCATGGTGGATGCACACATTTTCGGGGTTGCTTGTCTGCCACGGTGCATTTAAAGTCACAGAAACGGGCCGGTTATGGGAGTTGGAAGATTTTAGGCTTCAATAAGTATTTCCTAAAGCACCAACAGTATACTCTTAATTGAATAGCCATCCTTTTAACTTTCATCAGTTCTTTACAATACCTCTTAAAGGAGTTTTGTAGGTGACTATTAAGGTTAAGACTTAGGCCCCTTTCACACTTGTGCGACTTCAAAGTCGCGCGATTTGTGCTGCGATTTCAAGGATTGCCTGTGTAAGTGGCATCAAAATCGCGCCAAAGTAGTGCAGGGACTACTTTGAAGTCGGAACGACTTGAAGTCGTACTAATATGAATGGCTGTCATTGGAAATCATGGGGAACGACTTGTCATGCTACTTTGCAGTCCCAAATCGTGGGACAAGTCGTATAAGTGTGAAAGGGGCCTTAGCGTTATGGCGAGCAGATGTTTTTTTTATTTATTTTTTCCTCATTAGTGCTCGCCGTTTTTTTTTTTTTTTTTGCGTTTTCACAGCTCTACATACTTGCAGATCACTGGGTCCCCCAACTTGCCTTCTGGAAGTATACAATGTGCCAGATTGAAGTGTAAAAGTAGGGGGCATCTGCAGTTTGTAGAGAGCAGCAAGGCCCATAGGCCAGCCAGTAGTAGGTATGCTGGCCCAGTGTTTCTCAACTCCCAGTCCTCAAGGCGCCCCAACAGGTCAGGTTTTTAGGATTTCCCTCAGATGAAATGGCTGTGGTAATTACTAAGGCAGTGAAACTGATCAAATCACCTGTGCAAAATAATGGAAAGCCTGAAAACATGACCTGTTGGGGCGCCTTGAGGACTGGTAGTTGAGAAACGCTGTGCTAGACTGTAGTGCTCTCAGATTTACATGCTGCTTGTTCATTTTGTGTTTGGTTGTACATGAGAGCACTTGCGCAAAAAAAGAAAAAAAAATCTGTTTCTGCCCCCCCCCTCTCCATTTACATAACGATCAGTGTTGGAAGGAATCTGCGTTATTTCACAGCCCCCTTTAATTCCACCTAAAGCTCCATTGTTAGTCGTTTACCCCACGCTAACTATATCTCTGGACTTTATTGTTTAGGTGACCTTTTAGGTGTTGATGTGGATAAACACATATATGTATGTGTGTGGATGTATGACACACACACCTCAATATACACCTTGGATTCCATCGTCTTGATCTGTTGGGGTTTTTTTTTTCTTTGTGTGTTCCATATGTGTGTGAAAACTAAAAAAAAAAAAAAAATTATTCAGCTGTCTTGGAAATGATCTCTTGGGTCTTGTTAAACATCAGACTTTACCATTTTATATCTACAGTTTAAAAAAAAAAAATTGAAAAAAAAAAAATTATTGGGAAACCGTTATATAACCAACCCCCGTTAGGAGTCCCTGCTGTAAATTAAATCTTTCAAAAATATCTCAGATTTTTTTTTTTTTTTTGTGTTTCTCTCTGGTCTGTCTTTTTGATCCTGAAATACAGTTTAGCTAACAAAACAGAAATGAAGCCTTAAAGTGTTACTAAACCCACAACCCTAAAATCAGTCTGTGTATGCAGTAAAGCATGCTTGTTATACTCACTGTGGAACCTAAGGGGTTAATCCTATACATTGTGTATAAAGACTGTGTGATCCTGTCTTCTCTGGTCTTCCCCTCCTTTCCATGACTCCACCCATCTCCTGATAGAACGGAGCCCTGGGGGCACTCTGCACATGCTCAGTTTGGTGTGTATTTGCTAGAGTTTTTTTTCCTTGGTAGAGTGCATGTGATCAGCACGGGGCCTATCGGCACTTTATAGACAGAGGGTCAGGGGTCCTGATAGGACAATCGGGGGGGGGGGGGGGGGGGGGGGGGGGGGGGGGGGGGGGGAATGAAAACTTCTCCTAAAAGCTTTAACCAGACACTGATACAAGTCCCAAGACTGCTATAACTGCTGATGAAAAAAGATATTTAGCAGTTTATATTTACTAAAATAATTGCATTTCCGTGTTCTGTGGGAGATTAGATGTAGTGAATGCAGGCTCCTGGGTTTAGTAACACTTTAACATGAAGCTGCATGGAAATTGAACCTGACCTGGCTCTAAAAGCTGGTAACACTGCTAAAGTGTAGTGGTTATAAGTACCTCTGCTAGTCCTCTGGTCAATTCTTGTGGTGGCTATAAGTACCTCTGCTAGTCCTCTGGTCAATTCCTGTGGTGGCTATAAGTACCTCTGCTAGTCTTCTGCTCAATTCCTGTGGTGGCTATAAGCTAGTCTTCTGCTCAATTCCTGTGGTGGCTATAAGTACCTCTGCTAGTCTTCTGCTCAATTCCTGTGGTGGCTATAAGTACCTCTGCTAGTCTTCTGCGCAATTCCTGTGGTGGCTATAAGTACCTCTGCTAGTCCTCTGCTCAATTCCTGTAGTGGCTAGAAGTACCTCTGCTAGTCCTCTGGTCAATTCCTGTAGTGGCTATAAGTACCTCTACTAGTCTTCTGCTCAATTCCTGTGTCGGTGCAGATGATTCTTGGATCTGAGGCCTAGCCTTGACTTTTGCCCATGTCAGAATGTAAGCCCCTCCCCCTGTGCTAAGCCCTGCCTCTGAGGTTTGGGTATTTGGTAGAGAGTGACTAAAGTCAACACCCTATGGTACAGCCTGGTTTGAGGATCCACAGAAACAGATTTGAAGACCAGTATTGCAGGTACTACAAGGTGCTCAACTGCAGCAATGCATTTTAGAAATGTTTTAGGCCAGGTAAAGTTTACTTCAATGTGATCCCGTTATTGGATAAGTACAGGCTATTGCGGAGTCCCTTCTGAAAATTGTACGTTTTTATATAGTTATCCTTTAGGTTGCAATGCCATAGTTTGCTACTCACTTGTCCCACGTTTCTGCAAGATCTTGCTATGTAGGCCACAGGAAGCCAAACAGTGGCTCTGTAACCTCTCCCTAGCCTATCCCTTCTGTGCATGCACAGAAAAATCTCATTCATTTCTAAAGAAAGGAAGAAAGGCTGTCTATTATGCAACTCAAATCGTAGACTGCTTTTCCATGGGAATTAAATATTATTATACAGGATTTCGATTTGCTCAGTGCTTTACAACATGAATTGAATGTTCTCAACACATGTGCAGAGACAAGGGACTGGGGGAAGAGTTTGCAGAGGCGGCTGTGCTTTGCACACTGTGGATTTTGCAGGAGCGTGGACACGTTAGTATAAAACTTTTAGGGGGTTTTAGTAGAGCTGCACGATTCTGGCCAAAATAAGAATCGCTATTTTTTTGCCTAGAATAAAAAGATCACGATTCTCATGGCATAAAATCTTTCACACTATACAAAATAAATTGGGCTAACTTTACTGGTTATTTTTTTTTTTTTTTTTTAATTCATTAAAGTGTAATTTTTTCGCAAAAAAATTGCATTTGAGCGACTGCTGAGCAAATACAGTGTGACGTAAAATATTGCAACAACCACCATTTCATTCTCTAGGGTCTCTACTAAAAAAATATATATAATGTTTGGGGGTTCTAAGTAATTTTCTAGCAAAAAAAAAAAAATTATTTTTTTATTTTGGCCAACGGAATGAATGAATGCCCAAGCACTTTCATTGCAAAACACGACTTTAGGCGCGTTTTTTTTTTTTTTTTTAAATGCTGTCTTTTTGCTCACCTGGAGTATATGCATCCAAGGGAGGGGAAAAAAATACATCCTTTATGCATAGGGAGGGCCTTAGGTATGGAAATTATAGTAAAAGTGCTGGGGGAGGGGTGGACAAGTCCATTTAGAGCAGGGGTCTCCAAACTTTTCACTTCGGGGGCCACATTGTGCATTTTTCACATATTCGCGGGCCGAAAAAATAATTTTTTTTTTTTAATGAATCGGCAGTAGAATAAAATAGAATTTGACAGGCTGCCGGCAGTAGAGCTTGATGGCGCACCTAAACGATGTAACCTCATGCACTGGGGCTAAAATCCCAGTGTTCACAGGGTCTTGCATCTGTGTTACTGTCAACACACGCCTCCATACATTTGTATCCTCATCAGAGCCCCTCTGCATATTTGTGTCCCCCTTAGAGCCCCCCCGAATATTTGTGCCTGAATAAGAACCCCTGCATATTTGTATTCCCATCAGAGCCCCCTGACACGTTTGTGTCCCCATCAGCGCCCCCTTCCATATTTGTGTCCCCATCAGAGCCCCCTTCCATATTTGTGTCCCCATCAGAGCCCCTTCCATATTTGTGTCCCCATCAGAGCCCCCTTCCATATTTGTGTCCCCATCAGAGCCCCCTTCCATATTTGTGTCCCCATCAGAGCCCCCTTACATATTTGTGTCCCCATCAGAGCCCCCTTACATATTTGTGTCCCCATCAGAGCCCCCTTTCATATTTGTATTCCCATCAGAGCCCCCCTTCCATATTTGTGTCCCCATCAGAGACCCCTGCACAATTATGTCCCCCTTAGTGCCCCCCTTCCACATTTATGCCCCCCATCACAGCCCCCTGCACAATTGTGTCCCCCTTAGAGCCCCCTTCCACATTTATGCCCCAATCAGAGACCCCAGCACAATTGTGTCCCCCTTAGAGCCCCCTTCCACATTTATGCCCCAATCAGAGACCCCAGCACAATTGTGTCCCCCTTAGAGCCCCCTGCAAAACTGTGTCCCCCTTAGAGCTCCCCTTTCACTTTTGTGTCTCTCAAACTAGCCCCCGCCGCACATTTGTGTCCCCATCACCTCCAACAGTCACATCTGTGTCCCTCTTACATCTGTGTCCGGCTTCAGCGCTGTTCTGCTGCACCTCCCGACTCCCGCCCGGCTGTTACACAGGCACGTTGTAGCCAAAAGCACAGCCGTAAAGGACACTGATGCTAACAGAGGGGCGGGACCCGGGAGGCGCAGTAGGTCCTATCAACAACTAGTGAGGCGCCGGGTTGGACATGCTCCGTCGGGCTGCGGGACCTGTGCTGCATACTATCAGGGCTAGGGGTGCAATGGATCAAAAAACTCACGGATCGATCCTCGGATCAGGAGTCACGGATCGGATCATTTTTCGGATCAGCAAATAATTGAATTTGCAAAAACCTGTGAAAATTCCGCCACCATATAGTCCCCACTGTAATATCCACGTCATCTCCCCCACTGTAATATCCACGTCATCTCCCCCACTGTAATATCCACGTCATCTCCCCCACTGTAATATCCACGTCATCTCCCCCACTGTAATATCCACGTCATCTCCCCCACTGTAATATCCACATCCTCTCCCCACTGTAGTATTGGCTGGGTATCGCAGAGTATTGGCTGGGTATCGCAGAGTATTGGCTGGGTATCGCAGGGTTAATGCAGAGTATCGCAGGGTTAATGCAGAGTATCGCAGAGTATTGGCTGGGTATCGCAGAGTATATGCAGGGTTAATGCAGAGTATCGCAGAGTATTGGCTGGGTATCGCAGAGTATATGCAGGGTTAATGCAGAGTATCGCAGAGTATTGGCTGGGTAATGCAGAGTATATGCAGGGTTAATGCAGAGTATCGCAGAGTATTGGCTGGGTAATGCAGAGTATATGCAGGGTTAATGCAGAGTATCGCAGAGTATTGGCTGGGTAATGCAGAGTATCGCAGAGTATTGGCTGGGTAATGCAGAGTATCGCAGAGTATTGGCTGGGTAATGCAGAGTATATGCAGGGTTAATGCAGAGTATCGCAGAGTATTGGCTGGGTAATGCAGAGTATCGCAGAGTATTGGCTGGGTAATGCAGAGTATCGCAGAGTATTGGCTGGGTAATGCAGAGTATATGCAGGGTTAATGCAGAGTATATGCAGGGTTAATGCAGAGTATATGCAGGGTTAATGCAGTATATTGGCTGGGTAATGCAGGGTATGTTTACAAGTGATCGCTCCGTCAAATTTGACGGAGCGATCACATTGTAAACAGTGGCCGGGTGTACCAAGATGGCCGCCGCTCCGGAGCTAGGCCGAAGCCGCGGCCTTTCCTAAGGCCGCCGGGTGTACAAAGATGGCCGCCGCCGCTCCGGAGCTAGGCCGAAGCCGCGGCCTTTCCTAAGGCCGAGGCCGCGGAGCGCTCCGCGGATCGCGGGGTGTGCCGATCCGAACGGGGTGGCCCGTTCGGATCACGGATCGGCGACTCAACCTGCGGGCCGGGAAAAACGTCCCAGCGGGCCGGATGTGGCCCGCGGGCCGTACTTTGGAGACCCCTGATTTAGAGGATAAGAGCATTTTGGTGCAGAGTACAGCTCCTCTGGACATTATCATATACCGTATATACTCGCGTATAGGCCGACCCAATTATAAGCCGAGGCACCTAATTTTACCACAAAAAACTGGGAAAACATATTGACTCGAGTATAAGCCTAGGGTGAGAAATGCGCAGCTACTGTAAGTGGAAAAGAGGGTCAACAATGCCCATTTGCAGCCTCACTGTGCCCATTTGCAGCCATAGGTCCTTCAAACTTGGTAGTTAAGGGTTCCTAGATGCCCCCTAGCTGCAGCCAAGATTTGGGGTCTCTGGACCCAAAGGGTCCTGAAATGACATTGCTGCAGATGGACACAGTTGACCGACTTTGGGGCCCCGTATCTCGGGGCCACTTGGTGCTGGGAACCCCAAATTTGGATAAGTTGTAGTGTTGGCTTTGGGTTTGCCCACCAAATTTGGGGTTCCTAGCACCAGGTGGCCCCAAAATCGAGTCGAAAAATGTCATTCTCTCCTGCAGAAAAGTGCTTGACTCGAGTATAAGCTGAGGGGGGCACTTTCAGCACAAAAAATGTGCTGAAAAACTCGACTTATACTCAAGTATATACGGTACTCAGGTCGGAACTGATGGCGACCATGATGTTCTCCCAAAATATACTGTCTGATACTGAATCAAAGCTTTTCCAAGTGACTTCCACACTGAGATGATTCAAAGATTATAGGCAAGATTTATTTTTTTTTTTCGTTTTTCCTTTCTGTATTAAAGTGAGCCTGTGCTACACCAATGCAGAACAAAGCAATGGGTGCATATAACCTACCTGCTGCACATTATCATCTGTCATGAGCTAAATGTTAGTTCACCTTTTAGGCTCCATGCACACTGGAGCTCAAAAAAAGCTTTTTCTGGACACCCGATTTCCGGCAGAAAACGCTGGTTGAAAAAATGCGATCTTAACAGCATTTTGTACTAGCGTTTATGTTTTTTTTTGAAAAAAAATAGACACTCCAAAAATCCTACAACGCATTGAAAAAATAGAACGCCAATTAATGAGCATTTAGCGGTGTTTTTTTGTGGTCAGAAAACTGGCACTTTGAACACGATTTTATGGCGTTCAGAGAACATCCCATAAACTTCACTGCTGATGAAAGCTAAAAAATGTCTGTGTGCATGGACACATAGAATAACCGAGTGGACTTTATGGGCTGTTAAAAAAAAAAAATGCCCCAACGTCAAATAACGTCTTTTTTTTTGAGCTCCAGTGTGCATGGAGCCTAACAGAAAAAAAAAAATGTAAGCGTGAACCCACACCGGACACCCTCCCCACCCCCCTGGTCCCTGCTTTTCTCCACGCAGCGCTTCTAGCATGGACCTGATAGATTTGCTGTGACTGCGCTGGCCAATCAGAATTGATCTGGTCTATCCCGGAAGCTCTGCGCGGAGAAGGGAGGAAAGCAGAGATTTTACATTCCTGGACTGCTGTGGCGGTACTCGGGGACCAGGGCGGTGGGGAGGGTGTCTGGTGTTATCACCTTTACATATTTTCCAAAAAGGTAAAATAACCCTTTAAAGGAGGCCGAGAACTCTTTACCTTGCTTGCGGCAACGCCGGATACCTGAGCAGCGATTTATCAGTCGCTAGTTTGGTCAGGTGAGAGAAAGAGTCGGCAGTGGGATAGCAAATGGAAGATATGTGCTGCCAGTACACATGCCCTTATTTTTAATGGCTTCGGGCCATACATTCATGGGCCATAAGCCTTGTTTTTTGTTTTTCCCCCCAGTGCACCTTAGGGTAACACATGTTTCTCATTACTGTGTATGGACATTGGGATGCCAATGAAAATGGGCATACATGGCATGTTGTTGTACCACATGTTAACAGAAAATGGACTAAAGGGTTTTAATTGTAAATTTTGCCTAAACTAAATATACAATAAAAAATAGAACACTATGTATATGAAAACACAGAGGAGGCTCTATCAACCAAATTAGGAACAGAATCCGGTGCATTTTTATTGCAAATCCAATATCCTCTCAATTAGCAAAGCATTTGCATCAGTTTAATGTGCGTTTGAGACCTCCATGTTTGCAGTTCCCTCAATGGAAGGCTTCCTTCATACAGCAGCTGCTGTCGGTGCTTTGAGTACATGGAGTGCGACATGGCTGTCAAATTGTCTAGTTCTGTGTATCAATAGCAGACCCTTGCGCACCAGTTGGGCTCGGTTCACACAACCTGCAGTGCGACTTTGCTGCGACTTCAGGCAATGCCTGAGTAATCTTCCTGTAAAATCGTATCCAACTCGCATCAATTAAGATGAAGATTCGACTTGGAGGCAACTTCCATTAAAGTCTATGGGCACAAGTCGGATAGAAGTCGCCTTGAAGTAGTACAGGAACCTTTTCTAAAGTTGGAATGACTTTAGTAGTGCTAATTAGGACAGCTCTCATTGACTAACTTGGGATTTTACATGTCACACAACTTGGGGTCTCACGAGTTGGATTCCATGTCGCCGCCGTGTGAACTGAGCCTAAATCTACAGCTCCTGAGATGGTGCACTAGATCTAGAATTGGCAGCCCGTTTTGTCGATTATAAGGAGAGAGCGGCTCACCTGGTGTAACCTGCGGTGCCCAGGCGTCTGTTTTGACAGCTGGTCCAGTTCTGTGTATTGGCAATGGTTGTCCCTCCCAGTATACCCTTTTCCCCCAGTACGGCACTGGTTTATAAACATGTACACCAGTCTCCAGGAAATGCGCCTGGCTTTACTGAGCTTCACAACTTGTCCGTTTGTGAGCCGAGGCTTGCTTGTGAATCGGGAGACCTGCAGAGCTCGGTTGGCAGTTTGACTGCCTGGTCACTTTGACTACCTGGTCACTTTCTATGCATCAAGAGCATTGACAGCGGCTTCTGATACACAAAGCTGGACTTGGCTGTCAAACTGCCAGAAACTAAAGAGAGGACATGTCAGCCTAGTGGATTACCATTGTAAACCATTTATTAACCACTTGCGGACCGCCCCATGCACATATATGGTGACGAGGCGGACACTGCGCATTTCTGGGTAGAGGGCGTGCACGCCCGCCGCCCAGTCAGTGCTGTGATTCAGTACAGCACAAGTAGGTCAGCAGGTCCCAGCCAATGATTTATGGCCAGGGCCTGCTGATCGGCTTAACGAATCAAAGTACAGAGCCCTGTGCTTATGAACAACACAAGGCTCTATACACAGCTGATTTTTCTCCCTGCTTTGCGAAAAAATACAGCACATAATGCACACATTACACATTGTTAGGCACGCGGTTAACCCCTTGATTACCCCCTCAAATTGAATCCCTTCCCAGCCAGTGTCATTAGTACAGGGTATAGTATTCGCACTGATCACTGTATTGGTGTTGCCGGTGATGACAGTTCCCACAGAGTGTCAGATTGCCCGCCGCACTATCACCCACTATAAGTCGCTGATCACTGCCATTACTAGTATAAATAAAAATTCCAGTATACTGTGTATATACCATCATTTTTAGACACTATAACATTGACGCAAACCACTCAATATACACTTGGGCCTGGTTCACACCTATGTTTGCATATTCCAGGTGCATTTTGCATTTTTCATTTTTCAATACATGTTTTTGATTCATAGAAGTCTATGGAACCAAAAAACTGAAAAAATGTCCCTGTCCCTTTCCAAAAAAATGCATAGATGTGAACGTGTCCCATAGAAAACCATGTTAAAAGGGTTGTAGTGTGTTTCAGCAAAAGTGAAAACCCACTACAAAATGCATAGGTGTGAGCCAGGCCTTTTTGTGATTTTTTTTTTTTTTTTTTACCAGAATAAATTTTAGGCCTAAAAAAATACAAATTTAATTTGTGTACATTGTTGCATGAAGCTCATCAATAAATCCCAAAACCAGAGACATTAGATCTGCTGCACATACTCTCTCTCATGGGAAGACTCTATTCAGATCTATTCTGGCTGACGTGTTTCAAGGAGAGTCCCCTCTTTATCAGAGGGCTCTGATGAAGTGGGGACTGCCCTTGAAACGCAGCAGCTCAAACAGATCTGAGTTTGGGATTTATTGATGAGCTTACATACACGCGTTTGAGTATAACACTTATTTTTATTAATAAATGGTTAATAACTTTAATGCACTAGGCTGGTGCACCCTCTCTTTGTTGTCTAGTACATTTGCATCAGGGCTAAGAGGTTAGCAAAGCACGTGGTCTAATGCATCTCTGCTGTGGAAGTAAGTGGGTCCATTGGCTTTTGTACACCCCACTAGAGTGCAGGATTTTGTTCTGTAACGTTGCCAGGCCTGCAGGTCCCCATAAAAGTTGTAAGGACCAGTGCTGGGTGGCATATGCCCTGAGGACTGGGGCAGATGTTTAGAAATTAGTGCTGTGTAGATATGGAGGGACAGGATTAACGTTGAAAATTCCACCTCTACAAAAATTTGCCCCAATGGCATCCCTTACCCTCAACATCCCAGCTTCCCTCTTCTACTTTACCTTGGATCAGCTGGTGTCCTCAAGTGACTAGGACTACAGCCAACATTTGGCCGCAAGTGCTGGAGGAGGTCTCTGGCTGATCTGAGGTAAGTAAAAGATGATATATGGGGAGGGCACATTTATGTAAAGGTTGAGTAACCTATTAAAATAAATCTTTGCAAAGACTAAACATTCCTATTTAGTTTTACGTAAGGCAAGGGCCTTTGGTATATGAAGCACCTACATAAGCAAGAGGGAAGGTGAGATAAGTTTTATAAGAAGCTTTCACAAGAATAAATATTTTACATCATAAGTAAAAAAAAAACTTTGTTTTATGGAAGGGGAAAACAATCTCCTTTATAAACCAAACATGGGTAAATTTTTTTGAGTGCTGTGCATTGTCCATGTATTGGCGAAATCCCAATGAGCCAGACCAGTCATTCCATCCAGAAGCAGCACAGTACTGGTCTAAAGAGAACCTGTATAGTCATAGGGTGGCAGCAGCCATTTGGTGCCAAGGCTTTATACATAAGAATGCAGCCATATTTTTGGGCTATAATGTCAATCAGACAGCGGGTCCACATGGTTTCAGTCCATACAAATGAAGGCTTCCCCATGAAGGTTACAGGTTCCTCTTCAAGAGTGGGTTGAAAAGACATTTCTGTTCAGTCTCTGAAGCACCATCCGGCTTTGGCATAGGAAAACCTCCTCAGCACCTGGACTTTTTACAAAAAATATATTTCTTTTTCAGCAAGTGCATTAGCTAGATAAAATACTATGTACATTATCTTGAAACAATACAAAGGAAAGCTAAAACCTCAACACATTTTTATCTTTCTTAGAGGAAGATGAGGGTGTCCAGGTATGTCAGAGAACTGCATCTGACAAAACAGACGCAAGGAATCAGTTCTGTCTTAAAATATGTAATACAATAAACATTGAGAGCAAGGCCCAAGGATGAGGCCTAGGCAAAGCTGCAAGGCTTGATGCATTGTCTGTAAATACCCTTTGCTTCAAGGGCTCTGTGAGCTCACCAGAACACTGGATGAGTGAAGGCTGGTATGACGTTGGCCTTTTTTGGGGCGTCGATGGACTGGACCCGTCTGTAGGCCTTTCGCCCATGTAAAGAAGGAGACGGCTATGGCTGTCCTGCTCGATTTTAAATAACTCGTATTCAGTGTGGGGGAGGCTGATGCCCAGGGTGGTACAACCGCTGGTGACTGAAATATCTTGCTCCTCCCCTATGGCCCACGAACCGGCCACACCACAGCTCCTGGGCCGAGACATGTTCAGCATCTGTAAGATGACCTGGTTTAGTGGTTTAACCCATACTTGGTTCACTGTAAACACCAACTCGGTGCCACCCTTCACATGCTCAGAACGGACGCCTTTGGTGTAGTAACCAGCGGCACGAAGAGTGAAAGTCGGCTGCTTGCAGAGAGGGTCGGCGTAATGATAGTATAATCCTTCCCAGGAGCGGTTATCGGCATGGAACATCAGGTAACGAGTGAGGAAGAGTACGTTTGGACGCACTTCACATTGGCTGCTAACCCATTCACCTCGAAGGTGGGCCGGAGGCTGTGGAGTGCGAGGCAGGACAGGTGGTTGGTGCTCATTGGCGTTGTATATTATTCCACAGACGTGGCATGGGTGAACGTGGTGCTGCAATTAGAACACAAGTGTAAGTAAACAGAAATCACTTAAAGCCTTAGGCCTGTTTCACATGAGCTTCAGCTTATATAAGAGCAGTGTGAACAGCAGGCTTTTATAATGATGTAAGCAAGCTTTTGCAAAACTTTCTCTAAGCCTTCAGCTCCTGTTTGGAAACTGATTGCCACTTTAAACAAGCTGCTAGCAGGCTTCAGCAAGCTTTACACAAGCAGCTTGTTTAAATTGGCAATCAGCACTCCCATTATGATATGTATGATTAAAATTTAGAAACTGGGGCCGAATGGTACTTTAAAAGCTTCACAAAATGCTCTGTAAATTCAAATCTTTGTAAACAGCTTGCTGTTCACACTGCTCTTATACAAGCAGAAGCCCATGTGAAACAGGCATTATTCAGAAATGTTGGGCAAGTTATGCTGATCTGGCCTTTAGCAAGGTCATATTAAAGTACAGCCCCTATAGCAGACAATGTATTTCTGAAGCCAAAACAGGAAGTGGTGTTAAATCTCTCCAGGGGACACAGACAGCAATGATGGTGATGGGTGTGGCGGGGGGGGGGCAATTACTGGAACCGACCCCCTGTATGGCTTTCTCTGCAGCAGTTGAAAGCAAGCAGCAGGAAGAGGAGAAGACGCAGCTTTTAGCTGCTGCAGAGAGAGCCATACAGGGGATCAGTTCCAGTATTTACCCCCCCCCCCCCGCTCTGCCTCACCGGTCACCCTTCCTGCCCATATCCGATTCACCCAGCTACCTGGACCCCCTGCTGACCTGGGCCTCCCATACAGGAGGACTGGTGGTACCCCCTGGCTATAACGTTTTATAAAATACGTTTACAAATAAAGAAGCCCACTGTTGTCAACTTACCAAAGCGCTCTGTAGTGCCTGCTGGTATCCATTTGGCCGGTAGTGTGCCCTTTCTGATCGATCTGTATGAGTGTCTCCCAGAAACAGCTTCTCCACCAGCCCTCCCACCTGTTGTCCATTGTATTGCTTCTCCAATCTTACTAGACTTAACTCATGCATAGAGAAGGGGATGGCAGCAGTGCAGTCTCTGCCCGCCTTAGCGCTGAGAAGCTCATATACTCTCCCCGGTGCCCATGTTCGCCCAGTGGATAAAAACCCAGAGCAAGTCCTGTTCATCTGGGCCCTGATGTCACTCATGGCTTCCTGGCTGTAAAATACAATCCCCACTTTCTGCAAATGGTATTCGGCCTCGGTAGCCCCCCTTGTAATCCAGGATGCTTGGCGTAGACGCAGTTTTCCCTTGATCACCAGAGAGTAGGAAGGGTGATGACAATGGGGGTCTGTGTAGTAGAACTGAAGAGCCTTGAACAAACGACTAGGGTAGAAGGTGTAGGACCTTGTAAGGAATTCTGGGCCTGGTCGCACTTCGCATCTGTAATCAGTAAATAAAAAAATAAAAAAACATCAATAACTTTATGTATAACTTACACTGTCTTGTTTTATTTATTTATTTATTTTCCTTGAAACTTGCATTATACATATACTATATTGCCTAGGGATTGGGTACACTTGACCATCACACCTATATGAGTTTTTTTGGGCATCCCATTCCAAAACCATGGGCATTTCTTTGTATAGAATTGCCCTTCCCAAAAAAACATCAATAACTTTATGTATAACTTACACTGTCTTGTTTTATTTCGTTTTTTTTTTCCTTGGAACTTGCATTATACATATACTATATTGCCAAGGGATTGGGTACACTTGACCATCACACCTATATGAGCTTTTTTGGGCATCCCATTCCAAAACCATGGGCATTTCTTTGTATAGAATTGCCCTTCCCACTACCCACTCTCCTTTGTGGCTCAAACAACCTCCATTCTTCTGGGAATGCTTTTTACAAGATTTTGGAATGTATCTGTGGGAATTTGTACCCATGCAACCGAAAGAGCATTTAGGAGTGAAAAGACCTGTCTCACAATTAGTGTTCTAATTCATCACAGATATTTAGTTGGGTTGAAGCCAGGGCTACGTGCAGACCACTCAAGTTCCTGCACACCACACTCATCAAATCATGTCTTAATAGAGATGGGTTTTAGCACAGGGGCACAGCCATGTTGGAACTTCACCAAATCATTCCCAAAAGGATAGAAAGATTTCTAAACAAAGAAAGGCCAGTTTACTGGCCTTCAAAGATTGGGGGGGGGGGGGGGGACTGTGGCCAATGGGAGAAAAATGTCCTGGCATCTGTTGAATTAAACAATGTCCCATGTTTGGTATTAGGGGGAGTAACAGTGCCCCCTCCTTGATGTAAATGGAAGGAATAGTGTCCTATTGTTGGTAAAAGTAGGAGGAATAGTGTCCCATCATTAGTGTCAGTGGGAGGAATAGTGCCCCATCATTGGTGTCAGTGGGAGGAATAGTGTCCCATTATTGGTTTTAGTGGGAGGAATAGTTCCCAATCGTTAGTATTAGTGGGAGAAATAGTGCCCTGGTATTGGTGTCAGTTGGAGAAATAGTACCCCATTTTTGGTATCAATGGGAGGAATAGTGTCCCATCATTGGTGTCAGTGGGAGGAATAGTGCCCCATTGTTGGTGTCAGTGGGAGGAATAATGTCCCATTATTGCTTTTAGTGGGAGGAATAGTGCCCCATCCTTAGTATTGGTAGGAGGAATACTGCCCCAGTATTGGTATTAATGGGAGGAATAGTGTGCCAATGTTGGTGTCAGTGAGAGGACCAGTGCCCCCTTTATCGGTGTCAGTGGCGAGAACTTAACCCCAACTGTTGCTGACAGTGGGGGGGGGGGGGATTAAGGTCCCAAGGGTTGGATAAAAGCAAGCAAAGAGCCAAACCTGACCCACGGGCCACAGTTTGGAGTCCATTGGTCTAGAAAGATCTAAAGCTGTCTGTGGTTCTCAATTCACTGCAAATCAAGTGTCAGATTATCCTTGATCACTCGGTACATTATGTGGCAATCTGTTTACTGATTTTTTTGAATTATTCCTGCTGTGATGTAGGAGGGAAACATCCTTGTTGGTTAGCATACAGTAAAAGGAGCTATTCATTTTCTCACCCTGTGGAGATCCAGTGACCTTCTATGTTAGGAGGCAAGACAGCGGATATACGGGCTCCATCCTGTAGGTGGCGCAGTTGGTATTGACATTGAGGCTCTCGGTTCAGCTTTCCAGAGGTAAGAAACTGCTCAGGAGGAACTGGAACATCCCATAGCTTATCTCCATAGACCAGAGCTGTGAAAGGGACAGAAAGAGCATTTGTCAATTCCTACCCACTGAGACCTGATAAACAGCAGCACAAAGAGGACCGTTGTTCTTGCCCAGGACAACCAGATTATAAAATTAATTCTCCGATGCTGCACAAGAAACATGGAAGGCAGAATCATGGCCCTGGCAGGTGGAAGGAAAAATATAAATAGTTTTCAATTTTTTTTTTTACAAATAAATATGTGGAAAGTGTGGTGTGCATTTGTATTCAGCCCCCCGGAGTCAATACTTTGTAGAACCTCCTTTCCCTGCAATTAAAGCTGCAAGTATTTTTGGGGATGTCTCTAGAGAGCTTTGCACATCTAGAGAGTGACATTTTTGCCCATTCTTCTTTGCAAATCTCTGTTAGATTGGATGGAGAGCGCCTGTAAACAGCAATTTTCAAGTCTTGCCACAGATTCTCAATTGGATTTAGGTCTGGACTTTGACTGGGCCATTCTAACACATGAATATGCTTTGCTCTAAACCATTCCATTGTAGCTCTGGCTGTATGTTTAGGGTTGTTGTCCTGCTGGAAGGTGAACCTCCACCCCAGTCTCAAGTCTTTTGCAGACTCTAACAGGTTTTCTTCTACGATTGCCCTGTATTTGGCTCCATCCATCTTCCCATCAACTCTGACCAGCTTCCCTGTCCTTGCTGAAGAAAACCTATCCCTGCTGAAGAAAAGCATCCCCCCAACATAATTCTACCACCACCATGTTTCACAGTGGTGTGTTCAGGGTAATGTGCAGTGTTAGTTTTCCACCACACATAGCGTTTTTCTTTTAGGCGAAAAAGTTAAATTTAGGTCTCAACTAACCAGAGCACCTTCTTCCCCATGTTTGCTGGCTTCTCGCCAACTGCAAACGGGACTTCTTATGGCTTTCTTTCAACAATGGCTTTCTTCTCGCCACTCTTCCAGAAGGTCAAGATTTGTGACTAATGCTGCGTACACACGATCGCACATTCCGACAACAAAATCCATGGGATTTTTTCAGACGGATGTTGGCTCAAACTTGTCTTGCATACACACAGTCACACAATGTTATCGGAAATTTTGAACATCATGAACGCGGTGAGGTTCGACGAGCCGAGAAAATTGAAGTTTAATAGCCAGTGCGGCTCTTCTGCTTGATTCTGAGCATGCGTGGAACTTTGTGCGTCGGAATTGTGTACACACGATCGGAATTTCCGACAACGGATTTTGTTGTCTGAAAATTTTAGATCCAGTTCTCAAATATTGTTTGTTGGAAATTCCGACGAAAAATGTCTGATGGAGCCTACACACGGTCGGAATTTCTGACAACAAGTTCCCATCGAACATTTCCTGTCGGAAAATCCGACCGTGTGTACGCGGCATTATAGTTGTCCTGTGGACAGAATCTCTCAGAATCTCTCTCTTTCTTCACAGAACATCTGTATTTATACCGAGATTAAATTACACACAGGAGCACTAATTAGGTGACTTCTGAAGGCAATTTGTTCCACTAGATCAGGGGTCTCCAAACTGCGTCCCGAAGGCCAGATGTGGCCCTTTGCTAGCCATTATGTGGCCCTTGGGGCACAACTCCTTCCACTGATATAAGGCACTATTCCTCTCACTGACACCAACAATGGGGAACTATATCTTCCACCGATACCAATGATGGAATACTATTCCTCCTACTAATAGGGGGAATACTCCTCCTATTGACCACCAACCCTGAGGCCATATTTATTCTCACTGATGCTGGGCCAGTGACATTTTGTGCCCCTGCTGGCCACAATCCGGCCCTGAAGGACAATAAAGTGGCCCTTTGTTTGAAAAGTTTGGAGACCCCTGCACTAGATTATAGTTAGGGGTATCAGAGTAAAGGGGGGCTGAATACAAATGCACGCCACACTTTTCACATATTTATTTGTAAATAATTCTGAAAAACATTTATGATATTCCTTCCACTTCACAATTATGTGCCACTTTATGTTGGTCTATCACATAAAATACATTTAAGTTTTTTGTTATAACGTGAGAAAATGTGCAAAATGTCAAGGGGTATGAATACTTTTTCAAGGCAACGTATGCATTTGTTACAACATTAAATATGATATTTTTAGGGACAAATCTTTACATTCAAGGACCGTCTCTGTAAATCAGGGACCCTGTGCACATCTGATAAATGATATTCATAAAACAGTATGCCGAAGGTCATTGCGGGTTGAATGATTCACGATTCGTGTCTTTCTGGAACCGTCTTGCTCCCGTGTGATAAGGCAGCATTTTGCTCCTGGAGATTCAGAAAGGATTAGGGTGTCTCCGCATGGTTTAACAGGGTGCCATCCTGTCTCCGAGCCTCCAGACAAGGGTAACAGGCTTATATTGTACAGAACATGACATCACAGGAGCTGTCAAATGGCAGATCTCTGCAGCCATAAAGACATGTCATGTAGTGGTTTACAGCTCCACTTAAAGGGCCATTAAACTGAAAACACAAGTTCACTTCCATAAAAAGCCATCAATAAGCACACGCAGACATACATGTTCCCATGCACTAATAGACACTAAGTTACTTTAAATGATTTTACCATTTGAGAAGTATAGCTGAGTGAATCCTATTGTCTTAAGTCATAACATCTCAAACCGAAGTTGGTCATAAGCTGAACGCATTGGGCGACCATCAATGTCCCAATGCCACTGATTCTCCGACAATCAATACAACTTTTGGGCAAAGATGAGGCGATTTGCATGTGCCGACGTCATCGGCACATGCACACTGAAGCAAACAGAAGCAATGGCACGTACGTGCCGTTTGCTTCAGCGAGTGTGCCATTACCTGCGGCTCCCACGCACATGCGCGGGAGTGACGTCATGATACCCAGAAGTAACCCCCGGGAGTGATGTCACCGGCCCGTGCTGTGTACGGGCAGTGCAGCGAGGGCTTCGATCTCAGGTGAGTATTACATAATGAGCTAGTATGTTATGAGCTAATAATGTATGCATACTAGCTCATTATGCCTTTGTCTTGCATGTGTTAGTTTTTTTTTTTTTTCAAAGTGGGTTTACAACCACTTTAAAGTGTATTTATTCAAAAAAAAAAAATTATTTGAAAAACTGCTGCGCAAATACCGTGTGGCATAAATAAAAATTGCAACACCCACCATTTTCTTCTCTAGGGCCCCTGATTTAAAAAAAATAATAATAATGTTTGGGAGTTCTAATCAATTTTCTACCAAAAATACTGATCATTACTTGTATGTAAGAAGTGTCCGAAAAAGGCCTGGTCTTCAATTGGTAAAGATGCATGCTCAAGTGATCTGAGCTTGTATGTTTACAAGTGCAACCGATGCCAAAATGATTGGAGGCCGATGAGATTGTGCCTACATCCAGAGGCGTAGCTTAAAACTTGTAGGCCCCCGATGGAAAAGTTGACCTGGGCCCCCACTACTTCCAAGGTGCGTGCAGATACATCCACCGCACGCCAAGATACTCAAAGTGACTTAAGAGTTTTCAGTTCCCAGGGTTCCTCTTTACAATGGCGGATCAGAGCTGCTGGAGAAGCAGACGACAGGGATTACCGCTGGAGAAGCAGAGGACAGGTACCCCTGGCAGGTCACTTGGCAGAGCTCCTTTCCCATCCCAGCACTGTATACAGCCCCCCCCCCCCCCCCCCACACACACACACACATACACTACACAGTGTTACTATTCCATGTTGCCAGCACACAGCACAGACACTTCCCCATCCTGGGCTGTTCTCACCTCGTGCTCCTCTCCATTCAGGAAATGGCTCACAGCTTCTCCCCAGCCAATGGGAACAGAGGGGTGTGGACTGTGGAAGGCAAAGTAGAAGCCCAGTACTGGAGCATGGATGTGGGGCCCTAGGGCAGATCGGAGCTGGATTTTGTGGAGGATATGATAATGATAATATGACAGGGAGGCTGCAGGGGCCCCCTGGAACAAGGGGTGGGGTTGGGATTGTGACCCCTGCAACCCCTTATGCTACGCCCATGCCCTACATCTCTGACAACTCTCTGTAGCCCTCTATCAATATAACTAGAACAGTTACAAGTGTCGTACAGGACCAAAGTTCACTTTTATGTTTCATGCTAAGTGTATGCATTGTAAGCAATGTTAGTGTAACATTGCATTTATTACCTCGTAGAGAGATCATAGTGCTCCCCCCAGACAAAACCTTCTGTTTTTCTTTCCAGTAGTGCAGCACCACCATTGATTAGGCATCATTTAGGGTCAGCATATACTTCCTGGAATGAGATGCTGTCTCAGAGATGTGAGACAGCCCTATAAACCCTGGCACTTGTGCATTTTTGGCTGTGCACATAGATGTCTGACACAGATCAGCCCCTACTTGCAGCCTTTCATCTTGTGCCTTGCTACAAAGCTCAGACTCTATAAAGAGATGATTTACAGACCCAGAAAATATGAATTTCAGTTGCTTTAATGGAGTTATTTAGTATGAAGGAACACTAATAGAACCAAGAACTGGCTGCACACAAAAAAGACAAATTGGCATTAGACCTTCAATGAATATGGAAAGGTTTTTTGGACTCCTTGTTTGTCTGGTTGCACAGTACATGATAGGAGACCTTGACCGTTCGCATATTCTGTTTTCATCTGAGTTATTGGTTTTTCGAGTTCAGATTTGGCTGTAAAGGTTCTCCTGATTCTCGGATCAGAGCTCGACATGCTGGGAGACAACTGCTTGGCTGGAACAGTCCTGTGGTTTTCTGTTATTTTGATACCCTTGTCTTTCTAGCAGCTAATCCAAAAATTAAAATCACTTAAATTTGTTATTATTGTATTAGGTCACAGCATTCTCAGCTGCGGTCAGCTTTCTTGGCCACGTGTTATAAGGGTTGCAGAAATGAGGCTTCCCAAACTGGTCTCCTTGTTATTCTGAAGTTAAAGCAGAATTCAAGGCCAATAACTATATCATAGCTCCCAACTGTCCCTGATTCCGAGGGACTGTCCCTCATTTGGACCAAAGTCACTCTGTCCCTCTTTCCTCATCATTTGTCCCTCATTTTGGTCTGATCTATATAGCTTTATATACAATGCACTATTTATCTATAAAAAAGTGTTTTCCAGTGCTAAACCTTTCATCCAATTTCTAAATTTCTCCATTTCAAATTCCAAAGGTCAATATAATGGAATAGTAGTGGTAAAAATGAACTTGTGGGTTTAACCAATCATTTTTTTTTTGTACAATTCTCCTTTAAGGAGGGTGTGGCAGGGGGACTGTCTTTTGCCTATATACTTTTGCTAATAGGTATCACTCATTCCCATCTCAGAAAGTTGGGAGGTAGGCTAAATATATGTTTAAAATTCATATATGGGCGTTCTGCCTGCCTTATGCCACGTACACACGGTCGGAGTTCTCGTTGGAAAAAGCTCTGATGGTTTTCCCGTCGGAATTCCGACGGAATTTCGCTCAAACTGTCTTGCCTACACACGGTCACACCAAATTCCGACGGTCAATAACACCGCCGGCATAAAACACGTTCGACAGCACTATCAAAGGGAAGTTTAATACTTCAGAGCATGCATTGGAATTTTGCGTGTCGGAATTGCATACACACGATCGGAAAATCCGATAGAAAGTTTTCCGTCGGAAAAATTAAGAACAGGTTCTCAATCCAAAGTCCGTCGGAAATTCCGACAGAAAAAGACCGATGGAAATACACACGGTCGGAAAATCCGATGAAGAGCTCCCATTGGACTGTTTCCATCAGAAATTCCGACCGTGTGTACGCGGAATTAGAGGAACCCTGGAAATAAATGTCAGGTCTCAAGGAACCCCTGCTAAAATTAATTCCTTGAAGATCAGTGGGAAGACTGTCTCTTACATTGGTGGTCAATTGAAGGTATGTCCCCCCTTACAGTGGTTTTCAGAATATCAGCTTAAAAGTGTAATGCTGATGGCTCTGCTGAGTGGCGTTGGACCCAGAACTAAGCAGACACCATCAAATGTGACCTCAATCAGTTGCAGCTCAAGGAATCCCTAGGCAACCGCTGGAGCAACCATAGAATCCTGGTTGAGAATGAATGCATAAGAATACTGAAAAGCATCACAACACTGCTGAGAAACTCCTCGAGGATGAATTCCAGGTATGGATATTTTTATGTAGTCACTTGATCCAGCTTAGATCAATGTAACTATGCATATACTATTCCTGGTGGAACTCTCTGGAAGCCGGAAATCACTGTAGTGGGCACCATTACTACAATGATCTCCACCAGCTTCCAGGTCCCATGTCAAGATTCTGCCCTGCTGTATTGTAAACACAGGAGGTCACCTGCTTGACATTGGTGCCATTCAGAAATTGCTTTTCTTTATGCTCCCTCCTAAATACCCCACTCTCCCAGCTCCCAGAGCCTGAAGCATGTTAGAGCTTGCTAGTAGTACTGGGCACTGTAATAAAGCATTGCTGGTTCACAGTTCTTAATCGCCCACTCACGCCCTGGGCATTCCTGTGAGCTAACCCCCTATTTACCCTCTCTGGAATGTATTGCCATAGAAAGTCCAATCTGACTAAAGTTCCACTTTGAAAAACTTTCTAGTTCTGAAGTGTTTAATGCTTTAGGCCAGTCTCCAAATTGCAACCTGAGGGCCAGATGCGGCCCTTTGCAAGCCTTTTTCGGTACCCTTGGGGCACTATTCCTCCCAGTGATGTGAGGCATTAATTCTCCCACAGACACCATAATTCCTGCCACTGACACTAATGATGGGGCACTATTCCGCCCACTAATATCAATGATGGGACACTATTCCTCCCACTGATATCAATTATGAGGCACTATTCCTCCCACTGATATCAATTATGGGGCACAATTCCTCCCACTAATATCAATTATGGGGCACTAGTCCTCCCACTGATATCAATTATGGGGCACTATTCCTCCCACTAATATCAATGATGGGACACTATTCCTGCCACCGATACTAATGATGGGGTACTATTCCTCTTCCTACTGACCACCAACCCTGAGGCCATGTTTATTCTCAATGATGCTGGGCCCGGTGCATTTTCTCCTCAACTAGCAACAATCTGGCTCCCCTAATGTCTGAAGGACGGTAAAGTGGCCTTTTATTTGAAACATTTGGGGACCCTTGCTTTAGGCCAATGGACAGTCAGTAACTGGCAATGGTCTTGAAACTGGTTGCCCCCATTCGGATTCAGGTTAGTAACTAATGCCACGTACACACGAGCGGACTTTCCGACAGCAAAGGTCCGACGGAACGAATCCGTCGCACAATTCGATCGTGTGTGGGCTCCATCAGACTTTTGCTGTCGAAAAATCTGACAGACTTTAGAAATAGAACATGTTTCAATTTTTTTCACTCCGCCGGACCCAGTTACTATAGAGAAATCCGCTCGTCTGTATGCTAGTCTGACGGACAAAAAACGACGCTAGGGCAGCTATTGGCTACTGGCTATGAACTTCCTTATTCTAGTCTGGTCGTACGTCATCACGTTCGAATCCGTCGGACTTTGGTGTGATTGTGTGTGGCCAAGTCCGTTCATTCGGGAAGTCCGTCGGAACTCTGCCGATAGTCCGTCGGAAAGACCGTCGGACCTAGTCCGTCGAAAAGTCCGCTCGTGTGTACGCGGCATTAGGCCTTCAGATTGTACATGGGTTTGCTTGCACAAACAATTATTTGCATCTAAACTGCTATTCTTCACCATAAGGTCAAGGTAAATGAAAAAACAGCTCTGCAACTCAAAAGCTAATCATAAGCAACTCAGCACTTTAAGGCAAAAAAAAAATATTCTGCATTTGACGTGAGTCTTACGCTTGTTTGCACGGACCTTTACAAAAAAAACATGATTGTTCTCATAAAAAGTGTCCTATGGCCCTTTAATAGCTGAAGCACATGGAACCATTTTGCAGATAAGACCATGGCTCTGCAGCTAATCTGGACCTTCCCTTTACTTTTATTCCTGCCGCTATCATCTGACTCCATTCATTGCAGAGTTGATAATCCACACACGGCGTTTCCTTGTCCAGGCTGGATAGAAAGCAGAGCGCGTGTGCGCGTGGTTTGTTTCTGCAGCAGACGGGAAGGCGAGAAGTCAGCAGGAGGGACAGCCTAGTCTAATTTACTGTCGCTATGAGTACCAGGGCCTAGGCTCCATCACTTACCTCACAGGTTTAATAAATACAGATGTGTATAATCCAGGGGATTCTGCATTAGAGATGAAACATGTGTACCCGTACGTGAGTCACCTGACATGGGCATCCGCTGAACTAGATGTGACACTGTCACAATTATCGCTTCACCTATACATCTGGCTTTGATCAATCGTAGTCTACGAAGCCGGATAGAAGGATGTATACATCTTCTAGATGTTACAATTCAGCTGAACTCTGGAAATAATTGCAATCAAATGTTCTCATATAGAAGTAATTGCCATCAATAAGCTATCTACAGAGCAAAAGCATAAAAATGTAAAGAAAAGCATCAGGTGCTCAGCAATCACTTGTCAATTTCGGCTCATAGGACTCAAAATCTCATTAAAATGGCAGGTGTAGTTTGATTCTATAGGGTTCTGGTAGATGGGTGTTATTTCCCGAATTTTATGGGGGTTTGAAGCACACAGGTCAGCAGATTCCCATTTACTTCTATGGCATGGTTGACATTTCCTCTCATCAGGGTTTACTTCCTCTTTAATGGGTTTGCGCAAAAGTTATAGCGTCTAAAAACTATGGGATATATTTATTAAATTGTTTTCTTTTTACTAGTAATGGCAGCGACTTATTGCAATATTGCGGCGGACACTAACCGACACTTTTGACAATATTTGGGAACCAATGACAATAGTACAGTGATCAGTGCTGGGAAGGGGTTAACATCAGGGGCGATCAAAGAGTAAAGCCTCCTTGGAAAAAAAAAAAATGGAACCTGCAAGGCAAAGGCATAATGAGCTAGTATGCATAGCATACTAGCTCATTATGAACAACTTACCTGAGAACGAAGCCCCCGAAGCGGTCCTTGTCCACGTCCTCCACCGCCGCCATTAATCCCGGAGTGACTTCCGGGTCTCGCTGCTCCAGCGCTGTCATTTGCTGGAGTCGCGATGACGTCACTCCCGTGCATGCGCACGAGAGCGGCATATCACCGTGATCTCCGGCATGCTCAGTGCGCCTGCGCGCCGCTGTCTACGGCGCATGCGCCGTAGATAGCGGTGCCTTTTCTTTTCTAAATATCTCCTAAACCATGTAGGTTTAGGAGATATTTATTGGACCTACAGGTAAGCCTTAAAGCGGAGTTCCACCCTAAAGTGGAACTTCCGCTTATCGGATTCCTCCCCCCCTCCGGTGCCACAATAATACAGGTATCTGCACCCACTTCCGGGACGCATTATCCGAGCTGCCCCGCCCCTATCCGAGAATGCCCCATTGTGTCTTGGGAAACACAGTTCCCAGGACACAGCGGGGACCAATAGGGGCGCGCAGCGCGTCTCGCGCATGCGCAGTAGGGACCGGGCAGTGAAGACGTTGCGTCTTCACTTCCTGATTCCCTGACGGCGGGGCAGCGAGAGACGATCGATCTCTCGTCACATTCTGTCTACACCGCTGGAACCAGGAACAGGTAAGTGTCCATTTATTAAAAGTCAGCAGCTGCACTATTTGTTGTGCGGGTGCAGCTCCGCTTTAATCTAGGCTTACCTGTAGTTCAAAGTGGTTTGTAAGGGTTTACAACCAATTTAACTGTGTGCCTAGCTAGTTAGTTTGTGTAGTGTGTGGGAGGTACTTTTACTAGGGGACAGAATGGCGATCTGCCTTGTTTACATAGTACCGAATGATCAGCGTGTTCCGCTGATCGGCTCACGCTGTGTTGAATCACAGTGGGAGTGAGCCGCCAGCGGCGCACACTCAAACCTGCTACCTGGAAGTGCAGAATCACCTATATATACGTGATCCTGCACAGTGTGGCCCTCCTGCACAGAGAAGGTAGGTACAACATGATTATTTTAAAAAAATAGGTTTACAATCACTTGAAGAACAGGTAGTAGTAGGAATCCATTTGATTTTAATGTAATTGCCAATGTTCACTTTTAATAAAGAAAAAACGATGTTGTTTTTAGTAGACTAAAGACTTTTAGACAACATAATGAAGATAAAAATATACTATCTATGCTTATAATCCCTTCCAAAATGGAGACACTTCCAGACTGTATGATAGCTCTTTACACTGCCTCTAGTGGCCGGAGGTTTGATGAATACGGGATTGCTATCTCCATAGATACAGGATGTGCTCTGCACATTGCTGCACATCACGCACAGCGCTACCTTGCTGCTACACACACGTATCATTACGCTGACAGGACGGCGCCCCCATGCGTCTCAGCCAATCAGTGAGCAGCACTGGCAGCGGCGGAATCAACAAAGACCCACCAGCGCGTTCCTCAGCTGGCCAATCCATGAGCAGCAGTTTCTGCTGCTTCTTCCTCATAGGTCAGAATCCTGTTAGTCAGGCTTCCCGCGCAGCTGTATGTGTGTGAGGAGCGGGAAGGGCGGCTGAGGTGAGGAGCAGTTGAGTGACACACCTGAGGGGGTGTAATTGGGGGGGAAAGGAGGAAACTTGTCCTTTATGGTCACCTGTTGGTTCGCCATTTTGTTTTGTTTTTTATATAAAGGTAAACTAACCCTTGAAGCCCCCCACCTCAGCTTTCACTGGCAGCCTGCTTCTTTGAGGGACACCTTTTCTTCATTCACCCTCAGATAAAGAGGACATTGCGCTTTTTTTTTTGGCACCTTTCACGAAAGCACGCAAAACTGCAAAGTACACGTGATGTCATAGTGTGAATGCAGCCTTATACATGCACAACAATTATCCCCCATTGCACACAGCGACTAAACGTGACCAATTCAAGTGAATGAGGACGTGCCGCAACTTTCAGCCCCAGTGTTGTATCATTAGCCGTCCCCCATCACGAAGTGTCCGCTGTGTACTGCGCATGCGCAGTACACAGGACACCCTGATTCCGAAAATTGCCGAGGATGAACGGCGCCTGCGCCGTGAGTCCACTTTCAAGCCCCACCATCCAAGTGGACATAGAGTTAGAATATAAAAGAGCCAAGTGCAGCGAGGCCGTGCCCGAAGCGTGGCGAGCGAAGCGAGGCCGTGCCCGAAGCGTGGCGAGCGAAGCGAGCCCGCGAGGGGCCCTCTAAGTTTGACTAACCCTATGTCCGCTTGGATGGTGGGGGCTTCACCTCCACTCACGGCGCAGGCGCCGCTCATCTTCCGACAATTTCCGAAAATCTTCATGCTCCGTACTGCGCATGCGCTGTGCATGCGCAGTACACTTCGGACACCTAGTGACAGCCGGACACTTCGTGATAGAACACCGGAACAATTTGCAGCCAAAGGACCAGGCCCCTTTTTGCGATTCGGCACTGCGTTGCTTTAACTGACAATTGCGCGGTCGTGCGACGTGTTTACCAAACAAAATTGACGTCCTTTTTTCCCCCACAAATAGAGCTTTCTTTTGGTGGTATTTGATCGCCCCTGCGTTTTTTATTTGTTGCGCTATAAACAAAAAAGGGTGACAATTTTGAAAAAAACGCATTTTTTATTTTTTGCTATAATAAATATTCCCCAAAAATATATAAAAAAAAAACTTTTTTTTCCTCAGTTTAGGCCGATACGTATTCTTCCACATATTTTTGGTAAAAAAAATCGCAATAAGCGATTATTGATTGGTTTGCACAAAAGTTATAGAGTTTTTACAAAGTATGGGGCAGTTTTATAGCATTTTTATTAGTAATGGCGGCGATCAGCGATTTTTTTTTTTTATTGTGACTGCGACATTATGGCGAACACATCGGACATTTTTGACACATTTTTGGGACCATTGTCATTTATACAGCAATGCTATTTAAATACACTGATTCCTGTGTAAATGAGACTGGCAGTGAAGGGGTTAACCATTAGGTGGCAGTGTAGGGGTTAAGTGTATCTAGAGGTGTGTTTCTTACTGTGGGGGGGCGTGGCTGTCAGCTAGTGAATGCTGATCTCAGAGATCGGCATCACTAGTTGCTAGGCAGAACGGGGAGATGCTGTTTATTTCCGCATCTCCCCGTTCAGCCTTCCCGTGAGAAGATCGCGGGTATCCCCGCGGCGATCGAGTCCGCGGGACCCGCGACCGGCCTCACGGGGGTCCCGACCGGCGCAATGGCACGGCGGCATCTTAAAGGGGACGTACCTGTACGCCCTTATGCCTGTCCGTGCCGGTCGGCAAGTGGTTAATTGCAACCTCATTCATTGCGGATTTTAGGGGTTAAAACATAGGCGACATAACTCCTCCTCACTGCCTGTGAAACGCCCTCTGAAAACCAACCCACTGCGGATTGCTCTTGAGAGGGCCATACACATAGCTTTCCGGACGTGAATATTCGTCCGAAAATTCTTTGTGCATTTGATGATCGCTGTATGAATGCCAATGGTCCCAAAATATTGTCAAAGTTGTCCGATGTGTCCGCCATAATGTCGCAGTCACGATAAAAATCGCAGATCGCCGCCATTACTAGTAAAAAAAAAAAAAACAATAATAAAAATGCCATAAAACTATCCCCTATAACTTTTGCGCAAACCAATCAATTTACGCTGATTGCGATTTTTTTTTTTACCAAAAATATGTAGAAGAATACGGATCGGACTAAATTGAGGAAAAAAAAATTGTTTTTTTTATATTTTTGGGGGATATTTATTATAGCAAAAAGTGAAAAATATATATATTTTTTTCAAAATTGTCGCTCTTTTTTTTTGTTTATAGCGCAAAAAATAAAAACAGCAGAGGTGATCAAATACCACCAAAAGAAACCTCTATTTGTGGGTAAAAAAGCACGTCAATTTTATTTGGGTGCCACGTCGCACGACTGCGCAATTGTCAGCTAAAGAGACGCAGTGCCGAATCGCAAAAAAAATTCTGGTCAGGAAGGGGGTAAATCTTTCCGGGACTGAAGTGGTTAACATTCGATTTTAACCACTTGACCTCCGACTGAAGCGGTTAATCAGTACAGTTTTTGTCCGAAAATACAATATAAATACAATGCAATACATAACATCACTTACGAATTTTTATTCTGTTGTAAGAGAATAACTTTAGTAACCTCTTAATTTTTGATATGGAGACTATCATGCGAAAAAAAAATCATTGGTCTGATGATCTCATTGTGTGTAGCAAGCATCAGTTTCATTCACCCCATCACTTGTGTAAGTGCAGAACTTCCCGGGCTGAATCTTACATTCCCGGCTCACATACAGTGATGGCGCTCGGGTTGCTCGCTGTCCACCTCATTCATTCACAAAACGTTTTGTATTCTTTTCACAGAGCGGATGAACGTGACAATCTCCCCCTCCTCCAGGACCCCTTTAGACCACAATCACAGTGTTCCCTGCATCCAGGAACAGGACTAGCGATGGACCCGGGGGGCGGATTTAGTATATCTTGCTTAACGAGGTAAGAAAAAAAAAAAATAGAACGGGTAAGAGGGGGTTTATATTAAGCTGATCTATGGAAATGTGCCCCCTCCTTCCTGAATAATCACTGGGTTACTTCTGGCAACGTCAGCCTCCAGGTCCCATGCTGCGCTCCGTGGTTTCTCCCGCCTGTGTAGTGTACTGACGTGGGTTTGGCAGGAGGAACCACTGAGCACAGCGAGGGACCGGTCATCTGACACTGCTGGAAGGGCTGGGCTTTCAGCAGACTTCATCACAACATCAGACTCTTCATCACAACATCAGACTCTTCATCACAACATAAGACTCTTCATCACAACATCAGACTCTTCATCACAACATCAGACTCTTCATCACAACATCAGACTCTTCATCACAACATCAGACTCTTCATCACAACATCAGACTCTTCATCGCAACATCAGACTCTTCATCACAACATCAGACTCTTCATCACAACATCAGACTCTTCATCACAACATCAGACTCTTCATCGCAACATCAGACTCTTCATTGCAACATCAGACTCTTCATCACAACATCAGACTCTTCATCACAACATCAGACTCTTCATTACAACATCAGACTCTTCATCGCAACATCAGACTCTTCATCGCAACATCAGACTCTTCATCGCAACATCAGACTCTTCATCGCAACATCAGACTCTTCATCACAACATCAGACTCTTCATCACAACATCAGACTCTTCATTACAACATCAGACTCTTCATCGCAACATCAGACTCTTCATCGCAACATCAGACTCTTCATCGCAACATCAGACTCTTCATCACAACATCAGACTCTTTATCACAACATCAGACTCTTTATCACAACATCAGACTCTTCATTACAACATCAGACTCTTCATTACAACATCAGACTCTTCATCGCAACATCAGACTCTTCATCACAACATCAGACTCTTCATCACAACATCAGACTCTTCATTACAACATCAGACTCTTCATCACAACATCAGACTCTTCATCACAACATCAGACTCTTCATCGCAACATCAGACTCTTCATCGCAACATCAGACTCTTCATCGCAACATCAGACTCTTCATCGCAACATCAGACTCTTCATCACAACAGACTTTTCTCTGCCAGCAGCAAATAAAGAAAGGCCACATCTTCTTTTATATGTATGTACATCTTAGATAAAGAATAATGAAATGGGAGGGTGAAATGCTAATCCAAACATTGCAGTACAGGGACCATAACGTATATTTTACAAATATTCACAGGGCAGAAAATTGATTTATAAATGAATAAATAACATTTCAATGAATGAATAAATTTTACTTGAATCTTTTTGTAACCTGTGCATGCTGTGATTTAGAACAACAGAGAACAAACTATAGTAAGGGCCAATTCACACTGCCCCTCTGTGAAATCGCAGAGCAGCCGAAGCAACTCACTGCTCCAGCCGCTCTGCGCTGCCTCTGCGATAGGCGGTCCTTTAGCGCTTTGACCCTATACAATTCTTTTACCTTCTCTATTATACAGTTTTTACCTTATGGATATCAAGTTTACATCAAGCCCTGAGGAAGTGAACAGGTGTTCATGAAACGCGTCGGATCACTAGGATGCATTCTTGTACTTATCTTGGACCTTTATCATGGAAAATCATCATATTTTACTGCAATATTATGTGTACAACATTACGAATCTGTTCATATACTTGACATCTGTTTGTGGCTACTGTAGATCCTGTGTGAACCAATAAATGTGTTGTTTTTTTATTTTACACCTCATTTAACCACTTGCTTACTGGGCACTTAAACCCCCCTCCTGTCCACACCAATTTTCAGCTTTCAGCGCTGATGCACTTTGAATGACAATTGCGCGGTCCTACAACACTATACCCAAATGAAATTTTTATCATTTTTTTTCCCACAAATAGAGCTTTCTTTTGGTGGTATTTGATCACCTCTGCTGTGTTTATTTTTTGTTAAAAAAATGTAAAAATACAGAAATTTAAAAAAATAAAAATATTTTTTTTTAAATATTTTGTTATAAAACTTTAAAACAGGTAATTATTCTCCTTCATCGATGTACGCTGATGAGGCGGCACTGATGGGTGGCAATAATGGGCACTGATCGGTTACACTGATAGGCAGGACTGCTAGGTGGCACTGATTGGCACCACTGGTGGGCAGGGATAGGTGGCACCTGTGGGCATTGATAGGTGGCACTTGTGGTCCTTGATAGGTGGCACTCATGGGCATTGGTAGGTTGCACTGGTGGGCACTGTCAGGTGGCAATGGCAGGTGGCACACAGTTTCCGGTTCTCTGAGAGGAGAAGTGACTGATCGTCTGTTCATAGAGTATGAACAGCAATCTGTCATATCCCCTACACAGTCCCCTCCCCTCTTCAGTTAGAACACACACTAGGGAACACAGTTAATCCCTTGATCGCCCTCTAGTGTTAACCCCTTTACTGCCAGTGACATTTTTACAGTAATCAATACATTTTTATAGTACTGATCGCTGTATAAATACCATTGGTCCCAAAAATGTGTCAAAATTGTCCGACGTGTCCGCCATAATGTCGCAGTCATGATAAAAATGTCAAATCACCGCCATTACTAGTAAAAAAAATCTAATAATAAAAATCCCATAAATCTATCCCCTATTTTGTAGATGCTATAACTTTTGCGCAAACCAATCAATATACGCTTATTGCGATTTTTTTTTTTTTTTTTACCTAAACTGAGGAAAAATCATATTTTTTATATATTTTTGGGGATATTTATTATAGCAAAAAGTTAAAAATATTGCGCTTTTTTCAAAATTGTCGCTCTTTTTTTGTTTATAGCACAAAAAATAAAAATCACAGAGGTGATCAAATACCACCAACAGAAAACTCTATTTGTGGGGGAAAAAAGGACGTAAATTTTGTTTGGGTGCAATGTCGCGCGACCGCGCAATTGTCAGTTAAAGCGACACAGTGCCAAATCGCAAAAAGTGCTCTGGTCAGGAAGGGGGTAAAATCTTCGGGGGCTGAAGCGGTTAAGACGGCTCTCATAGGGAACCATTGATTTATACACGTCATGTGACATGTGCTCCCAAAGTCGAAGCGTATGTGGCACCAGTGTGAACCCAGCCTGAAAGAGGTTCCTGCACTACTTTGGTCCGTTTTCAGCCCATTGAATATCATTGAAGTCGGATCCTTATTCTAACCATCCGACTTGTGACATCGGACATGGTGATTACAGCAGCAGGAAAAGTAATTTATGTCACGTTGGGATTGTTTTGATTGGTCAAAGCACAAGTCGGACTATGTCAAAGTCGGAGCATAATCGTATCTTGTTCATGCAAGTCAGATGGAAGTAGGACGGATGTAGGACTGACGTCGCAGGGCAAAGTCAGATCGACAGTCGTGTCATACCCGTGTGAACCCGGCCTAAAGAATGGCAGCCAATTCCCTCTGACCTGCCAGCACCACCTGACTTAAAAAAAAAGTTGATTGAAAAATGATCTGCACCCAGGACAAATTCACTGCCCAATGGCCAATATGGGCCCAGTTTCTCTTCCTCTGAATCCCTAAAAAACAGGCTGTAGCTTCTCTTTATATATAACCTCCCCATAACCGATAATTAAAACTGCTAACTCACGCAACTTAGCTAACCCCCAATGAGACATATCTCTTTTCACAATTATACCCCAGATCAAGGCCTCTCTTTGTCTCCAGAATCCACTCTCATTCTTCCTTTCTCCTCTTTTCCATATTCGTTCTCTTGCTGATACCCTATGATTACAAGTGCTATCGTCTCTGTTACAGTCAGCAGAACCACTGGGACATCATAATTATATTATCCTACAATTATTGAGATTAATATCATGCAACATACGATGATATGGTTATGGCTTCTTTCTTTGTTTCATATATTACTGAAGAAAAAATTTCCGGAAAGTACAGTACATTGTACATTTTGTAACAACAAACGTATATTTAACTATAAGACCCCTTTCACACTGTGCCTCCACCAGCGTCAGCGGTAAAGCGGTACTATTTTAGCGACTCTTTACCGTCGTTTTAACCCCCCGCTAGAGGCCGAAACGGGGTTCAATCGGCCGGCAAAAAACGCTGGCTGTCTGAATACAATATCTAACAGTGGAGATGATGAGGGAATTGATTGATAACTACATGTGTATAGCTAGCATAAAGTAGCCTTTCTCAGGTAGAATACAAATGTTGGTTTGATGTGACTCCCCCCTACCCCCTATAAATAGTTGTGTACCAAAATGTAAATTCTGGACTTAAACTGAAAATTAAGGATGCATTTGGCCCGAAACCAAAATGGACAGTTTTAAATGGGAGGCAATTTTGCATTGAAGTCAATGGTATGCAATTTTGCATTAGGAATGTTCAAATTAATCACTTGTGCCCACTCACAGTAGTTGTACTGTGACCTGGGAAAAGTGTGTGTGCTGCCCAGTCAGCTGCTACAGTGCTGACAGGGGATGGAGCCCATCCTGGCTCCTGCAAGAGTTCAAGGAAAGAAAGGTGACCCCTGGAAGTCGCACATCTATGATGTCCTACCACGAAGAATGGAGTGGCAACCTCCGCCTGTACCCCGACCAGGCCACACCTCCAACGCGTTTCACTCTGCTCCCCCGGATGACATGGGGATGTCAATGGGATGTGATTTTCCATTGAAGTCAATGGGATGCAATTTTGCATTAGGGATGGTCAAATTAATCACTTGCCGCCCACCCATAGTAGTTGTACTGCAGCTGCAGGCCAGGCAATGTACTGGTACATCACAGCCTTTCTCCCTGATTGGACAGAGCACAAGTTTGGCAGCTGATTTTAGCCAATGATTTTTGACTAAAGTCAATTGATTGGCTGTGGCCAATCACACAAAAACACAGAACTCTATGTACTGTGAACAGCGGTCTGGCTGTTTCTTCTCCCTGCAAATCGGGGAGAAAAAACAGCCGGATAGTTAAGTAAAAGCAAACTGTTAACTCTTTGATTGCCCCTAGATGTTAACCCCTTCCCAACCAGTGTCATTGGTACAGTGCCATTTTACAGTATTAGCACTGGTCACTGTATTAGTTTCGCTATTGATGTCAGTTAGTCAGTTAGTGTACCTCCCAGCCAGTGTCAGTTAGTTCCAGATTGACCACCACCCTATCACAGGCCCACTATAAAGCCCCATACACACGGTCGGACAATCCGCGGACCAGGTCCGTCGGACCATGTCCGTCATACTTTGTCTGATGTTAGTTTTGCGTACACACGGTCAGACAAAGTTGTCGGAAAATCCGATCATTCTGAACGCGGTGACGATTGTTGCCTACGACGGGACTACGTAGAGGCTAGTAGCCAATAGCTTTGGTCTTGTAATGTGATCTGAGCATGCGTAGCACTTTGTCCGGTCGGACAACCGTACACACGATCGGATTTGGTGTGATCGGACCGTGTTGTCGGCAAATCTTTCCAGCAGGAGATAAGACTTTGTCCGTCGGACAATCCGACGTACACTGTCCGATGGTGCATACACACGGTCTGATTTTTCAACAACATTGTCCGATCGGACAGAATCCATGAAAAAGTCCGACCGTGTGTATGGGGCTTAAGTCGCTGATCACCGCTATTACAGTATAGAGTCTAAGGCTGCATACATTTCCGTATATATAGATATCATAGTTTGTAGATGCTATAACTTTCATGCAAACCAATTAATATACACTTATTGGAATTTAATTTAGCAAAGACAAAGCAGAATACATTTTGGCCTAAATTTATGAAGAAATTTGATTCTTTTGATATTTTCACTGGATATGTTTTATAGCAGAAAGTAGATAATATTTTTTTGTTCAAAGTTTTTTGTCTTTTTTTTTTTTTTTCTGTTTATATCACAAAATAATAAAAAACTCAGTGGTATTCAAATAGCACCAAAAGAAATCTCTATTTGTATGAGAAAAAAAAAAAATTTGTGCACAGTGTTGCATGACCGTCCAATTGCCAGTTAAAGTAGCGCAGTGCTGAATAGCAAAAAATGGCCTGGTTAAAGGGGGTAAAACCTTCCAGAGCTTAAAAGGTTAAAGCGGAGTTCCAGCCGTTTCTGTGTTTATTAAAAGTCAGCAGCTACAAAAAGTGTAGCTGCTGACTTTTAATAAACAGACACTCACCTGTCCCACGGTCCAGCAATGCGGTTGCCCGATGCCTTGCTCCTTTCCCCCTCCTCCACGCGGCGCCGGCATCACTAGTGTGGGCACCTGGCTGTGACAGCTTGCGGCTTCACAGTCGGGTGCGTACTGCGCATGCGCGAGTCACGCTGCGCCTTCTCAGTGACCGGGCAATCTTCTGGGACCTGTGACGTGTCCCAGAAGATTGCAGGGAGGGGGGAGGGGAGAGAACTTCTGTCAAAACTAGGTACCTGCTCCCGCCCCCAAAGAAAATGACATCCCAAATGTGGCAAGTCAGGGGGCGAGGAGTGCTTATAGCGGAAGTTCAACTTTTGGGTGGAACTCCACTTTGAGAGACTTGCTGATTAAAAGTTTTTTTTTTTAATTCTTTTAAGTATTTAAATGTCGGTCTGCTGGATATGCAAATAATTATGTATTTTAGGAATGCAGTCAGTCATGATTTTATGTGGATAGGAGACATTATCATGCATATATTCAGTGAAATAAAACATTAGCAATCTGCTGCCTGGTCTTCAAATCATTAAACAGCATAAATGGAGGGGCCATGAAAATACTTGCAATGTTGAGAATACACACAAAATATGCCAGTATCTGGGGCTGTTATATACAGTTACCATCTGTTCTTATTTTAAAGTCATAAAAAGAAATCTTTTATAATTCAGCTCAGTCAATACAGCATTAAGAGTCCTGTATTGTTCTGCTATTCTTCATGATGGTATGGAGTACAGCAATTCAACTTAATGTCTCTGATGGTTCTGGTTGGCACCTTTATTGTCATAAGAAATCCCCTAATAATTTGTTATTCTCTTCTCAATCACTGAGTAACCACACTGCTTATCTTAGACACATGGCTGTGATTCTAAAAAGCACAATATATACTCAGTATTTTTATTTTCTCTTTTAAATCTGATGTGCGGAAGAAACGTATTCTTTCCTGTGGGCTGCAATGTGTATGACTGGCAATTACTGTCCAATTGAGGTAACTCCAGGAGCCCGTATTATTGATCCGGTTTTGCACTGCCTTACTGTAACACTAAGGGCCCCGGTTATAATGCAATGGTATGGTTTTACTGGGGCGACCTGACTTTCTAAACAAAGGGCCAGTTTACTTTTGTTTGGACTTCAGGAGGGCCAGACTGTGGCCAATGGGGTTAGCAATTGCCCCAATGTTAGAGTAATTAATGCCTCAGACTTAGTGGTCAATGGGAGTAAAGGAAAAACCTGTGGTCAGTAGGAGAAATGGAGCCCCATTTTTGGTATTAGCGGGGGGACTACTGCCACATTGATTGTGTGAGTGGAGAGAAGAGTTCCCTATTGTTGGTGTCAGTAGGAGGAATAGTATCGCATCAGTGGTATTAGTGGGAGGAATAGCCCCATCAGTGGTATTAGTGGGAGGAATAGCCCCCATCAGTGGTATTAGTGAGAGGAATAGCCCCCATCAGTGGTATTAGTGGGAGAAAAAGCCCCCATCAGTGGTATTAGTGGGAGGAATAGCCCCCCATCAGTGGTATTAGTGGGAGGAATAGCCCCCATCAGTGGTATTAGTGAGAGGAATAGCCCCCATCAGTGGTATTAGTGGGAGGAAAAGCCCCCATCAGTGGTATTAGTGGGAGGAATAGCCCCCCATTAGTGGGAGGAATAGCCCCCATCAGTGGTATTAGTGGGAGGAATAGCCCCCATCAGTGGTATTAGTGGGAGGAATAGCCCCCATCAGTGGTATTAGTGGGAGGAATAGTGCTCCATCATTGGTGTCAGAGCAAGCAATAATGACCTATTGTTGGGGGCAGTGGAAGAGATGCTGTCTCATTGTTGGTATCAGTGGAAGAAATAGTGCCCTAAGGGCCAGGTAAAGGAAAGCAAAGGGCCAAATTCGGGCCATGGGACACAGGTTGTAGACCATTACAGCTTGCTTCCGGACTTCAAAGCAAAGGGAGTGTTGGAAAATCGAATGGATTAAAAAAGCTGGGAGGAGTGTCAAGTGATCTGTTAAAGCGGAGTTCCACCCAAAAATTGAACTTCCACTTTTCGGAAAACCTCCCCCTTTCCGGTGTCACATTTGGCACCTTTCAGGGGGGAGGGGGGAGCAGATACCTGTCTAATCCAGGTATTTGCTCCCACTTCCAGGTATAGATAGGTGCAGTATCCACGGATATCTAAGCCATGTCCGGCGCCTCCTCCGCCCCCCCGCTGTCTTCTGGGAGACACACAGGTCCCAGAAGACAGCAAGGACCAGTGAGGTTGTGCATGTGCAGTAGGGAACCTAGTCTTCACTTCCTGATTCCCTTATTGAAGATGGGGGCGCCTCCACCCGAGAGCCGAAGGGCAGATCGGCTTTGGGTGCCGACATCACGGGCGCCCTGGACAGGTAAGTGTTCATATTTTAAAAGTCGCTGACTTTTAAGGGAAAAAAAAATTAGGCGGAACTCCGCATTAAAGACATGTGACAGGCAACTCCTCCAATCATGAAATTCTGTATGCAAAATGAAGGTGTCAGCACCTGGGTCTGCTGCAACCTCTGCTGTGTTAGGGGATGGCTCTTCTTGCTGAGCCGCCTGGGATGCTGGACAGCTCCTTGGACAATTTTTTTAATGATTTTGACTTGAACCTTGAACTCTTTGCTCCTCCCATGAACTTTCTATTTAAGCCACGCCTTTACGCTTTCTGTTTGCCAGATTATTATTATGCTTTCTCCAGGCAGTATCTTACCGACCTTCGGCTTATTCCTTGACTACTCTTCTGCTTGATCCCAACCTGCAACCACTTGTTACCTGACCTTTGGCTTGTTTACTGACTATGCTTCTGCTTGATCCCTACCCATACCTCCAAACTTTTTGAGATGGGAATGAGGGACACCTAATAACAAAAGTATGTAGGCATAGGACATACCTACTGTCATGCCACCTTAAAGGTGAATTAAACAAAAACTATGATTGGTTAAACCCCCAAGTGCTTCTTTTTTTAACCACTACTATTCCTTCATATTGGCTTTTGAAATTTACAAATGCAGCAATTTAGAAATTGGCAGAAAGGTTTAGCAATGAGAAACACTATTTGAAAGATAAATAGTGCATTATGAATGAATGAATAATTTGTATAGCGCTGCAAATGCAAACTGAATCGCCTCAAGGCACTAGTTGTATTTTATATACAACTATACAGAACAGACCAAAATGAGGGACAAGTGAGGAGGAAAAAGGGACAGAGGGACTTTGTTTCAAATCGGTGACAGTCCCTCAAAATCAGGGACAGTTGGGATCTATGCCTACCTACTAGATCTGCTACTGGACCCCAACTTGCTCACCTCCTGGTGGGGCTATCCTGAGGACCGTGACCTGATACTAACATGCAGCAATATCCATCTCCACCGCAATGCGCTCTGGTGAATACCAGTTAGTACTTGGACCCCGCACCCTTCGTTGAGCCCACGTTATCCACCAGGGTGACCTGCTTCTGTACTTATCCAGCTGATTGGTGGGATTCTCGACTGCTATAGCTACTGGTCTCCGAGCCAGACCACTGAACGTGACATAAGCAAAGTGAAGTTTGTAAAGCACCACAGGCTATTTACCATGGACTGCAATTCATGAAGAAAAGAAACATAAAATGCAGTGTGGAGTAACTTTGCAATTTTCAATAGAGAGCGGATAGTGGTATTTGATCTTATTTTACAGTAAATAATCCCTTTACCATAAAGTGCATAGCTCATGGCAGGTGGACTCATCCTTCCAATTGATATGTTTATTCTACAGGGGGTCCCCGAGTTACGAACCCGTTAGGGACTGTCCTCCTGTTCTTAAATCGGAAGTGTTCGTAAGTCGGCCGCGGATGCTCAGAACGACAATTACGGACATTTCCGATGTTCTGTCGAATGCCGTTCTGCGCATGTGCGGCAAATTACGGACATTTCCGATGTTTGCCGTCATTTTCCGATGCTCCGTCTGGCCACGCATACGCAGAACGGCTGAAGGTCCACGCAAAATGGCAGAGGGTCTCCGCAGCGCCCGGTTCGTAAGTAGGAGAGGTTCGTAGGTCGGGCGCTCGTAAGTCGGGGACCCCCTGTATTCAGCTGTTTGCTGTAGAGATCTGAGGTCCCAGCATCAACAGCCTGACCTGGCCATTTCAAGTTGGTGTGGGAATACGTGTCCTTGTTGTGTTCCATCACATACTGGAGATTGCAGGAGGATTGCAGCACTGATCATACTCTTGCTTAGTACTGCGAGAGGAATGATACTTCATGGCTAGAGCTGAGGTAAAGGAATAAGTAGGGTGTTCCAGCAAAAGAAGAGAGATGTCAGCTGGTGATTTAGACCAAGTGCAGAACACCAGCGCTGGGTGGGGCGACCCGTTAAATTTGACTGTTTTGGAGGCACGCTTAGTAACGTGAAGTGGCCCAGCAACCATCTTGGCTGCTTTATTATTAAAAATAGCATTTATATTTATTTATTGAACACCACCAGGTTACACAGAATATACTTCACAATGCTGAGACCACCCTTTGCTGTAAATGACAGAATGTCTCTGATTTTCCACTGCCTGCACTCCAGCTGTTTTTTTTTTAATATTGATGTAAAGCTTTTTTTGACGTCAGTAAACAGAACCAGAAGGGACACTGCAAAGTAAAACATCTGTTCTCATGGCGTTACTGAGCTGTATATACTGACAGCAGGGAAAAAAGCAGGCTGTGTTTATCCGAGGGAAAATTAGTAAAGGTGCTGTAAAGTTAACCTCACAAATATCTATATCCGTGATTCTCAACCAGGGTTCCTCCAGAGGTTTCTAGGGGTTCCCTCAGCATTGGGCAATTTCTACCTCTCAGATAAGTTCCCACTGACACCATTGATCTTTTTGGCTATCTGTAAGGGGGTAATTCTTCCCAATGACCACAAGTGTAAGGAGCATTCTTCCCACTGACCATCACACTAATGTATGTTGTAGATTTCTAATTTTTAGCAGTGGTTCCCCGAGACCGGAGAACTATTTCAAGGGTTCCTCTGTGTTGAAAAGGTTGAGATATCTATATAATTGTTTAATGGAATCTTTTATACCACAGTCATCACCTACAGATATCAGTGAGCAGGGGTGCCATGTCTTCACCAAATTTTAGTTATCAACTCTAAAAAAAAGTTACGATAATAATGGTTGAAAAGTTGATGATGGCATGAAAGGTTGCATTTGACCGAACAATTTCAGCAAGCTGTGATAAAGGGGACATGGCTTGCCTATGATTGGAACATCAGTCTGGCTTGTCAAATAGGGTGAGAGCTGCACAGGTGATTGTAAAGAAGGTTTTTTTACCTTAATGCGTTCTATTAATTAAGGTAAAAAACTTTCTGGGAGTAGCCCTCCTGTATACTTACCTGAGCCCCATCTTGATCCAGTGATGTGCATGAGAGTAACAGCTCTCCTCATTGGCTCACACAGCAGCAGGAGCAATCACAGCCAGTGAGCCAATAAGGAGAGAGCGAGGGGTTGGGCCGATTCGATCCCTGTGTGTGTCCATTCACAGGAGCGCGGCTTGGGAGCCAGGACTGCCAACAGGGACCAAAAAAAGCAGAAGATTGGGGCTGCTCTGTGCAAAACCATTGCACAGAGCAGGCAAGTGTAACATGTTTTTTTTTTTTTTAATTACAAATTTAGAATCACGTTATCATGCTATGCTATGCTATGATTGCTATACAGTTGGAACAAAGGCTACCTATGGTGTAAGCTACTCAAGTAGTAGGGATTAAAGTGGTTGTAAAGTCTGAAGGTTTTTTAACCACTTGCCGACCAGCGCACGCCGATTTACGTCGGCAGAATGGCACTGGTGGGCAAAAGGGCGTACATGTACGTCCCCTTTAAGAAGCGGTGTTGTGGGCGTGCACCACCGGCTGCGCGCGTGCGTGCCCACCGTGGTCTCCATGACCGCGATCATGTCACGTGGAGGTGGAACAGGGAAATGCTTTTGTAAACAAAGCATTTCCCTGTTCTGCCTATTGACAGGACAGAGATCACTGCTCTCTGTCATCAAGAGCAGTGATTACTGTCCTGTGTGTTGAAGCCCATCACCCCCCCCCCCCCCCCACAGTTAGAATCACTCCCTAGGACACGCTTAACCGCTTCACCGCCCCCTAGTGGTTAACCCCTTTCACTACCAGTGTCATTTACTGAGTAATCAATGCATTTTTATAGCACTGATCACTGTATAAACCACAATGGTCCCAATAAAAATCACAGATCCCCGACATTACTAATAAAAAAATAAAAAAAATAAAAAGGCCATAAAACTATCCCTTATTTTGTAGACGCTATAACTTTTGCGCAAACCAATCAATATACGCTTATTGAGATTTTTTTTTTCCGAAAATATGTAGAAGAATACGTATCGGCCTAAACTGGAGGAAAAAACTTTTTTTTATATATTTTTGGGGGATATTTATTATAGCAAAAAGTAAAAAATAATGCGTTTTTTTTTTTCAAAATTGTCGCTCTTTTTTTTTTTTTATAGCGCAAAAAACGCAGAGGTGATCAAATAGCACCAAGAGAAAGCTCTATTTGTGTGGAAAAAAGGACGTAAATTTTGTGCCACGTCGCACGACTGCGCAATTGTCAGTTAAAGCGACACAGTGCCGATTTGCAAAAATCGTTCTGGTCAGGAAGGGGGTAAACTCTTCCGGGGCTGAATCGGTTAACTTAATGCATTCTATGCATTAAGATAAAAAGCCTTCTGTGTGCAACAGCCCACAGCCACCCTAATACTTACCTGAGGTCCCTCTCTGTCCAGCGATGTCCACGTGTGTCTCAGCCTTCTGAGATTCTTCCTCCTGATTGGCTGAGACACAGCAGCGGCGCCATTGGCGCCTGGTGCTGTCAATCAAAGTCAGCTAGCCAATCAGGGGAGAGAGGGGGGCGGGGCCTGGTTGGGGCTCCGTGTCTGAATGGACACACATGGCTGTGACTCGGCTTGGGTGCCCCCATAGCAAGCTGCTTTCTGTGGGGGCACTCAACAGGAGGGAGGGGCCAGGATCACAGAAGAGGGGCCTGAGAAGAGGAGGGTCCGGGCTGCTCTGTGCAAAACCACTACACAGAGCAGGTAAGTATAACATGTTTGTATATTTATAGAAAAAAAAAACGAGACTTTATAATCACTTTAAGTTTGCAGATGCTATCTCGCTGTTGCTTTTACTATCTTTTTCACATCATTTTCAGAACCACAAGGGATATTTGTGAAGGTGTCACTGTATTTAGTGGCAGCGGGTGGGAGGACGCTCCTGCACAACCTTTGGATGGCATTATATTATGAAGCAGAGGTAATGTCATTTCCCTTCACCGCTAATGAGCAGATTTGCAAGTACAGGAGACTCCCTAGAAGAAATGATGGAAATTCTTCCACCGAGTTTGGAAACATTGGCATGTACAGTATGTCCCAGTACACTCCTTAGTCCAGTGTGCAGACGAGCGGGTTTCCTTCTGGTGATGGCCGGGGCCTAGAGAATTGTGGGTTAGGGCTTGTGTCCGGTGAGTCAGTTTACGCATTATCTAACGCACTTATTTATGCACATGTAGACAACAAATTGACAAGCAGTTGCTTTGAAGTGGAAATAGGGGTGTTTTTACACAGAGAAATCTAAAATCCAGGCCCAGTTTTCTCCAAAAAAGTGGAACCCCCCTTTAAATGCTGTACTGTTATCAAACATTTAATATAGTCCAGAGAGAAACCTAAACCTTTTCCTAAAGCCCTCTGATGCAGAGATAACATTATCAATCCATGCTACAGATACTATGTTATAACTCAGAAAGTTTATCTGTGTTACCGGTTTGGAAACCAGGGGCCCCGATTTATTTGTAGTTCTGAAACCTTCTGGCTCATGTCACGAACATGGAAAGAAAAAAAAAAAAAGATCCCTAATCGCAGAGTGCAATTCTAATATATGAACATGAATATAAATCTCATTTGCAGCGAACTGGCAAAACATGAGATCATATCCCGAAGTCAAACACTATCATCCCCGGAATGAGGTTAGGAGATCATCGCCAGACAGAACCTAATGCCTTCCTTCCCAGGGAATTAATCGAAAACATAACAGAGCTGAGCTTAGCCAAACAGTCCGGTCTGGCCCCACGGGGCCCCTTCTGAGTTCTGCCTGTTTTTGTTTTCTTTTTCATTCAGGCAAGTTCTGTGGGTTTAGGATTGTGTAAAATTCATATTTCAGATCACATATTTCCAGTCTTGCTCAGTTGCGGAAGGAAGAGAATACGTATGTTACTGGATGTGCCGGGCTGTGGTGATGTGACCGCGTATTTAGGGGGTGCTTACTGACTCTGAGTCATGTAGCTAAATGGGGCCCAAGCATACCGCTGGTAGGGAATTGGGGACCCTGCAATGCTGTCTTATTCTATGAAGTGAACACTGCAAAGGGAAGGTTCAGGAGGCATGAACCAAAGGGTGGTCTATGCAAGAGAGGGAGCTGACTGTGACACAGGGCAGGGGGGCAGATTGTCTGTGACACAAGGCAGGCGGGACAGATTGTCTGTGACACAGGACAGGGGGCAGAGTGTCTGTGACACAGGGCAGGGGGGCAGAGTGTCTGTGACACAGGACAGGGAGCAGAGTGTCTGTGACACAGAGCAGGGGGGCAGAGTGTCTGTGACACAAGGCAGGGGGGACAGATTGTCTGTGACACAGGGCAGGGGGGCAGAGTGTCTGTGACACAGGACAGGGAGCAGAGTGTCTGTGACACAGGACAGGGAGCAGAGTGTCTGTGACACAGGACAGGGGGCAGAGTGTCTGTGACACAGGGCAGGGGGACATATTTTCTGTGACACAGGACAGGGGGCAGAGTGTCTGTGACACAGGGCAGGGGGGCAGATTGTCTGTGACATAGGGCAGGGGGGCAGAGTGTCTGTGACACAAGGCAGGGGGGCAGAGTGTCTGTGACACAGGGCAGGGGGCAGATTTTCTGTGACCCAGGGCAGGGGGGCAGGGTGTCTGTGACACAGGGAAGGGGGGGCAGATTGTCTGTGACACAAGTCAGAGGGGCAGAGTGTCTGTGACACAGGGCAGGGGTCAGATTTTCTGTGACCCAGGGCAGGGGGGCAGAGTGTCTGTGACACAGGGCAGGGGGGCAGAATGTCTGTGACATAGGGAAGGGGGGCAGAGTGTCTGTGACACAAGGCAGGGGGGCAGAGTGTCTGTGACACAGGGCAGGGGGCAGATTTTCTGTGACCCAGGGCAGGGGGCAGATTTTCTGTGACCCAGGGCAGGGGGGCAGAGTGTCTGTGACACAGGGAAGGGGGGCAGATTGTCTGTGACACAGGGCAGGGGCACAGAGTGTCTGTGACACAGGATGGGGGGGCAGATTGTCTGTGACACAGGGCAGGGGGACAGGGTGTCTGTGACACAGGATGGGGGGGGGGGGGGGCAAATTGTCTGTGACACAGGATGGGGGGGGCAGATTGTCTGTGACACAGGATGGGGGGGGCAGATTGTCTGTGACACAGGGCAGGGGGGCAGATTGGTATAAAAAAGAATTTCGCGCAATAAATAGCTAAAAAATAAATGTAAAGTGCAATATGTATATTGACCAGTAGTGGACACTAGTACTGGTGAGAGGTAATTACTGGTTCACTAAAATAATGGCGTACATATGTGACTGGTGGTGAAAAATAAATAATAGCACGTATTTGTGACTAACAATAAATATAATAGATAATATATTGAATATTTAAAGTGTCATGTGCAAGAGAACTTCAAATTGGTTATAGTGATGTTCAATGTGTATAAAACAATATGCTTAAAGACATTATGTTTACAACAATCAAAAATAAAAATAAAAAATAGTGTAAATCCGTGACTGGTGAAACACAAATACCATATATATAAAAAATATATAATATACAAAAAGATGATATTATATATAATAAAAATAAATAACAATGGTGAATAGGTGATTAAGTGATTCCAAAAGATGAATAAAAAATATATATAAAAAATTTAAAATTAAATAGAAAGTTCATATAGTCCCAGAATGGATAAAAATATATAAATAAAACAGTGTCTCAATTGATCCGTCAGATCCTAATGATAAAGTGGTGTGTAATCAGGCACAACCATCTCATGGATCATGCAGTAATGAATTTAGTGTTTTCAGTTCATCCAAATGATCAACACTTTCTGTATAGCTTATTAAACAGCGGTAGATACTTGGTCCTGGTTTTCATATATTATATCCAATCACTGGTCTCCCAGAACTCTCACCTTAGAGATGAAAAAATTAAGCCTTTCAGGGGTATCCTATAGCCCCATGTGGTTTAGATACAGGTGTTCAGCAAACGTAGTAAGAGTAATGTACTTCTCCTTTAACCACCTGAGATCCAGGCCAATTCTGACATTTCTCTCCTACATGTAAAATTCCAAATTTTTTTGCTAGAAAATTACATAGAACCCCCAAACATTATATATGTTTTTTTAGCAAAGACCCTAAAGAATACAATGGCGGTCGTTGCAGCTTTTTATCTCGCACGGTATTTGCGCAGCAATTTTTCGAACGCGTTTTTTTCAGAAAAAAAACAGTTTCCTGCTTTAAAAAAAAACAAAACAGTAAAGTTAGCCCAATTTTTTTGCATAATGTGAAAGATGAAGATACGCCGAGTAAATAGATACCCAACATGTCACGCTTCAAAATTGCATGCGCTTGTGGAATGGCGCCAAACTTTGGTATTTAAAAATCCCCATAGTCGACGCTTTAACATTTTTTACTGGTTACATATTTTGAGTTACAGAGGAGGTCTAGGGCTAGAATTATTGCTCTCGCTCTAACGTTCGCGGCGATACCTCACATGTGTGGTTTGAACACCGTTTTCATATGTGGGCGGGACTTACGTATGCGTTCGCTTCTGCGTACGAGCTCGCGGGGACAGGGCGCTTTAAATTTTTTTTTTTTTTCTTTTTATTGTTCATTTTACTTTCTTTTTTTAGTTCAACAACTTAAAAAAAAAATAAAAAATATTTGATTACTTTTATTCCTATTACAAGGAATGTAAACATCCCTTGTAATAGGAATATTACATGATCGGACCTATTTACAGTGAGATATGGGGTCAATAAGACCCCACATCTCACCTCTAGGCTGGGAAGCCTAAAATCCCCCAAAAAAAAAATACGATCACCGCTTCCCATCGGAGGCGGCGCCGTTTTTTGAATGCAGAGGCCGGGCGTGACGTCATAACATCGCGCCCGGCCTCCGAGCGATCATAGAGACTCCGGCGACCATCTGGTCCGCCGGAAATCTCTATGATCATCATCCGGTGCCGGCCGATCCCGAGTCCGACTCACCGATGGAAGCGGTGAGTCGGTAGAAGCACCGGAGGGCGGCGGGAGGGGGGGGGGCGTCCCCTCCCGCCGCCCGTAAGAACGATCAAGCGGCGGAACAGCCGCTATGATCGTTCTTATGGTGCAGGGAATCGCCGGCTGAAACCGGCAATATCTGAATGATGTCTGTAGCTACAGGCATCATTCAGATATACCCCTGAGACCAAAAAGACGTCATATGACGTACTCTGGGTCTCAGGTGGTTAAGGGCGTTTGAATTTTGGATCCTGCAATGCTCAGTGTCAAAAATTGACACAGCGCCAGGGGAAAGAAGAAAGGGGAAGCCTCCACTAGTGTAGTAGTTTAAATAGTAATTAAAAATATTTATTCAAATAGTGGGTGGACTCTTACATCAAAATAAAAATGCTCCCAAGCGTTCTCAGCGCCTTCTCACGTCTCCTTGTGTGCTTCTCTGCCTACGGCCACGTCCTACGCGTTACGACACGTCACGTGTCTTCATCTGGGGCCCCCAGTAGCTGTAAGTAGCGAGGTGGGTCCTCCATTTACAGCACATCTCATCCATGCTTGATTGGATTGAGACCTGGAGAATTTTGAGGCCAAGTCAACACCTCAAACTTGCTGTTGTGTTCCTCAGACCATGTTTGTAATGTGGCAGGACACATTTTCTTGCTGAAAGAGGCCACTGCCATCTGGGAATACAGTTTTCATGAAGGGGTGATTTTGGTCAGCAACAATGTTAGGTAGGTGATACATGTCAAGCAACATCCACATGAATGGCAGGACCCAAGGTTTTCCCTCTGCCAGCTTGCCTTCTTCCTATACTGCACCCTGGTGCCATCTCTTCCCCAGGTAAGTGACACACACCCCAGGCTACTCACATGATGTAAAAGAAAATCTGATTCATCAGACCAGGCCACCTTCTTCCATTGCTCCGTGGTCCAGTTCTAATGCTTACATGCCCACTGTAGGCGCCTTTGGCTGTGGACACGGTTCAGCATGGGTACCCTGACCAGTCTACGGCTACACAGCCCCATACACAACAAACTGTGATGCCCATTTTTTCTGCTTTCAACAAGAACAACTTCAGGGACAACATGTTCACTTGCTTCCTAATATAACCCACCGACTTTCAGATGACATTGTAACAAGATGATCAATGATATTCACTTAACCTGTCAGTGGTCATAAAGTTGTGGTTGATCGATGTAAGTGCAAATGGAAGTCATACATGTAACATGATGTTCAGGAGACTGGTAATATTCCAACACAGAGAACAGAAAACAATGCAAATCTGTGACACAGTGGAGGGTATTGATCAGATCTACTACACAAAAAGGCAATGCTAACAAGAGCAGCCACATAGATATATTACTAATCATAATAAATAATATACTACTATAAGAGCTGTTTGATTAATAAATTACTCCCTCTGCTGCTTTAAAGTAGAATTACAACAGAAATAAACCTGCGACTGACTACTTCTAATGCGTCGTACACATGACCAGATAATCGGATGATAAAAATTGCTTTCGGATTGATCGCACGATAGTCTGATCGTTAGTACACAGCATTTCGACAGCCAATCACGACAGTTCGTCCAACAATATCCAAAGGGACAAACACAAAAACTTTGCTCGGACGATAGCCCAGCGAATGACAATCGTTTTAATCAGTACAGTATGCGCCCGCTAAAAATCGTTAGACGAACACCACGTATGGAAAATAAATATACAGCGCTAAGTGCCAAATATGTTAAATAAATATCACATTTGAAACCGATACGACTTTGGAAAAAGAAAATCGCTAAAAAGTCCCATGCAGATAGTTTGTTCCAAACATCAATAACCTTGAAGCAATAAAAGTTCCCAATCCCAAGTAAAGTGCTCGTCTTCTACAAAGTGGATATGAATCCGTGCTTGATATGTGCTCACAAGACGGTGCCCCCACATAGATGTGAACTCACCCCTCCAAGTGGACCAACTATTTCTAGTTTGGTCACACACGCATGTGGGGCAGTTCCCATGGATATTCTGTGGGCTGATGTGGTTTAAGATAGTTGTTTCCTCATATGAATGGACGTAATGAAGAGTGCCTCATTCCTCTATGTACTAGCGATGTTTGGGGCAGATGTTCCTCATAAAAATGACAGAAAAAGCCTCATTGCGCAGCAACATTTACAACATTTATGCCAGATAAAAAAACATGGTATTAGACTCACATGTAAGGGTGCCTAAAAGCCTGGCACCTGGTGTAAACAGCAGATAAGTTCCCAGGAAATCTGCCCATAAGCAGTGGTAAGCCACCGCCGCGGTATACTGGTTGATTTCCGGGACCGGAAGTGTGTCGTGATGATGCGCTAAAGCAGACCAACCTCTACATGTTTCAGCCAATCAGACGGCCCAGATGGAAGTTGTGGACCTCGGGTTGAGGCCAGTCAAGTTCCTCCACCCCAAACTCGTTCATCCATGTCTTCATGGACCTTTCTTTGTACACTGGTGCACAGCCATGTTGGAACAGGAAGGGGCCATCACCAAACTGTTCCCACAAAGTTGGGAGCATGAAATTGTCCAAAATGTCTTTGCTGACGCCTTAAGGCCCCTTTCACACTGGGGCGGTTTTCAGGCAGTACAGCGCTGAAAATAGTGCCTGTACACCACCTGAAAAAACCCGCCCCATTCACTCCAGTGTGAAAGCCGCCGGGCTTTCACACTGGAGCGGTGCGCTAGCAGGACGGCAAAAAAAGTCCTGCTAGCAGCATCTTTGGAGCGGGATAGGAGCGGTGTGTTCACCGCTCCTATACCGCTCCTTCCCATTGATTTGAATGGGACACCGCGGTAATACCGCCGCAAAGCGCCCCTATGGCGGCGCTCTGTGGGGGATATTAACCCTTTTTTCGGCCGCTCGCGGGGGGTAAAACCGCACCACGAGCGGCCGAATCCTGCGGGCAAAACGACGGTAAAGCAGCGCTAAATATAGCGCTGCTTTACCGTCACCGCGGCTCCCGCCCCAGTGTAAAGGAGCCTAAGAGTTCCCTTCACTGGAACTAAGGGGCCAAGCCCAACCCCTGAAAAACAACCCCACACCATAATCCCCCCTCCTCCAAATTATTTGGACCAGTGCACAAAGCAAGGTCCATAAAGGCATGGATGAGCGAGTTTGGGGTGGATGAACTTGACTGGCCTGCACAAAGTCCTGACCTCAACCCCATAGAACACCTTTGGGATGAATTAGAGCGGATACTGCGAGCCAGGCCTTCTCGTCCACATCAGTGCCTGACCTCACAAATGCGCTTCTGGAAGAATGGTCAAACATTCCCATAGACACACTCCTAAACCTTGTGGACAGCCTTCATAGGAGAGTTGAAGCTGTTCTAGCTGCAAAGGGCGGGCCAACTCAATATTGAACCCTATGGACTAAGACTGGGACGCCATTAAGTTTCATGTGCGTGTAAAGGCAGGTGTCCCAATACTTTTGACAATATAGTGTATCTATCTATATCTATCTATATATATATATATATATATATATATATATATATATTTATATAATTTATCACCTATCAATTTATCAAAAACTGAACTGTTATAATGCACAGACTCTAATGCCTCGTACACACGATCGGAATTCTCGTCGGAAAAAACCCTGGCGGTTTTTCCGATGGAATTCCGCTCAAGCAGTGTTGCCTACACACGATCACAACAAATTCCGACGGTCAATAACACAGCGGCATAAAACACGTTCGACGCCACTATAAAAGAGAAGTGTAATGCTTCCGAGCATGCGTCGAATTGTTTCCGAGCATGCGTCGGAATTTTGCGTGTCGGAATTGCATACACACGATCGGAAAATCCGATAGAAAGGTTTTCCGTCGGAAAAATTGAGAACAGGTTCTCAATTCAAAGTCCATCGGAAATTCCGACAGAAAAAGACCATTGGGCATACACACGGTCGGAAAATCCGATGAAAAGCTCCCATCGGACTGTTTCCATCGGAAATTCCGACCGTGTGTACGTGGCATTAGACATCTCCTAAACCCATAAGAAGCCCCCCCTGGGGTACATGTAGGAAACTATGGGCTGGACTCGGAGGGCAGAAGAACACTATGCCCCAAATGTACAGTAAGAAGGTATGTTTCAACATACAATGTAGGAAAAAGTCTGTCTATAACGCACAATGCAGAAGTGAAATGCGTATCTGTAACAGATGCAGGAAGATGCCATGTCTGTGAAAGAGATGGCAGTAGGTGGGATGTAGGTGACGCAGTGCATGAGACCAGTTTGTTTGCACCTGGCTACCTTATTTATTGTTTCATCCTTTAAAAACGAAAATGGATTTATTGGTCTGCCTAGGTTTACCTGCATTAGCTAGTCGGTCACTAATGCTGCAGATTCACATTATACTGTATATATTGTGGACATTAAAATTTAGGATTTTTATTTGAAAAACTTAATTTGCACAAACTAAGCATGCATTGTGTGTATATAACTGATCCTCTTAATGAAACATTGGCTAATTATCTATAAAATCAATACTTTGACATTTTCAGAACAGTTGGTAAGGCTTGCCTGTAACGTTGCCATATTGTAAAGGGTGTGATTGTTGAGCGGTGAGCTGGATTTCACATTGAGATATAGGAAATTCCCAATGCCACTCACACCAGCATGCACAGGGTACTACAGTGAAAGATGTGATGGGCATTTGGAGGCAGATCAGCAGCGAACGATCAATAAACCAATCACCAGCCACTATATGCTCCTGGGTCTCAGTATTGACGTATCCGGGTCATGTGACTGGAGGGGGGCTCCATTCCAGCTGACGCTGGACACAGTGGAATTATTGGGTTCACGCTCCGTAAAAAGTGCACATGCATGGATTCCCCACCCTATGTTTTGCTTCTACAGTATTTTGCTTGGAGTAAATGTGTGAGGAGCAATCCCAGATGAGCACATCATTTATTTTGACATGGAAGATCTGAGACTCGGCCCAGAGATACGGATCGGCAGCTGTATTAAGTCTCCCAGCAAAAATGAAAACTATGTCTCCCATCCCACATAGTTTATTAATGTCCAATGAGCTGCATCTGGCCTTTGTGTTGCTATATGGGGTTCCATATTTACAAGTGTCTGTGGGTCGCCAGAGGTTATATTGTGGAAAATGGGTTTATAACCCCCCCCCCCCCCCAAAATTCTGTGCGACCATATTACAAAACAATATCTTTCAGGGGGTATACCTATACCTTGCTTCCAGGGGAATTGAGTTTTGAAGGATAAGTACACTTTAAAAATATTCATATACATTTTTTGCTTCCCAGCACCAACAATGTGCTAAGCTTTTCCCCTACCCTCTCCCTGTTGAATATTTAGTTTGCAGTTGTGCCTCTGGGGATTGTGTACATCTTGTTGTTGATCTTCCATGCAGCAGCCACACCTGCAAAGTAGCTTCCCACAGCAATCCATGGGGCCACCTTCTGAGGCAGGAGGATGGTATGCATCTGGGGAGTGGAGGGCACAAAGGATAAGTGTGCTTTGTTTGAAAGTGCACTTATCCTTTAACCGTTTGCGTAATAGCCTTCATTACCAAGCAATTTTTTCAGTATTTAGTGTTGTGATAGTTTGACTGACAACTACTTAGTCATGCTACAGTGTAGCCAAAAAAGATTTCATTTTTGAGACAGACGATGCTTTTTAAAGACCAAAAATTTGTGTTTCCTTACATTTACCTTTAATTTCTTTAAAATTAACCCACCTTATCCCAAATCATTGGTGGTCAGTGTTACTTTAAACCCCCCAAACACACACACCCATAAAAAAAAACACAATAATTGGTGGTCAGAGGTACTTTAAACCACCCACCTTTATTTAAAAAAATGTGTCCCATCATCATTGGTGGACACTGGCACCGGTCACCTTAAATCTGACAATCCTCCTGTCTTCTGTACAGTGCCTTGAAATAGTATTCATAACCCTTGAAATTTTCCACATTTTGTCATGTTACAACCAAATACTTAAATGTATTTTATTGGGATTGTATGTGATAGACCAACACAAAGTGGCACATAATTGTGAAGTAGAAGGAAAATGATAAATTGTTTTCAAAATTTTTTGCATACCACACTTTTCAGATATTCATTTGTAAAAAAAAACATTGAAAACCATTAATCATTTGTATTCACCACCCTTAACTAAAATCCAGTGGAACCAATTGCCTTCAGAAGTCACCTAATTAATAAATAGAGTGCACTTGTGTGTAATTTAATCTCAGTATAAATACAGCTGTTCTGTGAAGCCCTCAGAGGTTTGTTAGAGAACCTTAGTGAACAAACGGCATCATAAAGGCCAAGGAACACACCAGACAGGTCAGGTATAAAGTTGTGGAGAAGTTTAAAGCAGGGTTAGGTTATAAAAAAATATCGCAAGCTTTGAACATCTCATGGAGCACTGTTCAATCCATCATCCAAAAATGGAAAGAGTATGGTACAACTGCAAACCTACCAAGACATGGCCGTCCACCTAAACCGACAGGCCAGGCAAGGAGAGCATTCATCAGAGAAGCAGCCAAGAGGCCCATGGTAACTCTGGAGGAGTTGCAGAGATCCACAGCTCAGGTGGGAGAATCTGTCCACAGGACAACTATTAGTCGTGCTCTCCACAAATCTGACCTTTATGGAAGAGTGGCAAGAAGAAAGACATTGCGGAAAGAAAACCATAAGAAGTCCTGTTTGCAGTTTGCGACACAGCAAATATGTGGAAGAAGGTTCTCTGGTCAGATGAGACCAACATTGAACTTTTTGGCCTAAAAGCAAAACGCTGTGTGTGGCAGAAAACTAACACTGTACATCAACCTGAACACACCATCCCCACCGTGAAACATGGTGGTGGCAGCATCAGGTTGTGGGGATACTTTTTTTCAGCAGGGACAAGGAAGCTGGTCAGAGTTGATGGGAAGATGGATGGAGCAAAATACAGGGAAATCTTAGGCGAAACCTGTTAGAGTTTGCAAAAGACTGGAAAATGGGGCAAAGGTTCACCTTCCAGCTGGACAAATACCCTAAACATACAGCCAGAGCTACAATGGAATGGTTTAGATCAAATCATATTCATGTGTTAGAATGGCCCAGTCAAAGTCCAGACCTAAATCCATTTGAGATTCTGTGGCAAGACTTGAAAATTGCTGTTCACAGAGCTTGACCTATTTTGCAAAGAAGAATGGGCAAAAAGTTCACTCTCTAGAAAAATAGGTAGATACCGTATTTATCGGCGTATAACACGCACCAGCGTATAACAAGCACCCCAAGTTTAGGAGGGCATTTTAAGGAAAAAAAGTTTTAGGAGGGAAGTTTAGGAAAAAAAAACACTTACATTTAAGCGTCATTTGCAGCTTTGCCCAGTGTGATTTGCAGCTTTGCCCAGTGTGATTTGCAGCTTGTCAGTGTCATTTGCAGGTTACAAGCGTCATTTGCAGATTGCCCACATTTAAATTTGCCGCCTAGAAAGACCGTGGCGTCGGAAAAGACCGAGCGGCTCCGGAAAAACCAGAGCCATATGTTCGGCTCGGCTCGCAGTCCCGCCTCCCTGCTTTTTCGGAAGCGAGCGCAGGGAGGCGGGACTGCGAGCGGAGCCGAACAGACAGATCGGTCTTTTTCGGCGGCGCTCGGTTTTTTTCTGCGGCGCTCGTTTTTTATTGACGCGGTCGCTGTTTTTCGGCGCCGTTTGATTTTTTTTTTTGCACTTTTTTTGGGGGGGGATCGGCGTATAACACGCACCCACGACATTCCCCCGATTTTAAGGGGGAAAAAGTGCGTGTTATACGCCGATAAATACGGTACATAAAAAGACCTTCAGCTGTAATTGCAGTAAAAGGAGGTTCTACAAAGTATTGACTCCTGGGGGGCTGAATACAAATGCACACCACACTTTTACATATTTATTTGTAAAAAAAAAATTGAAAACCATTAAAAATTTTCCTTCCACTTTACAATTATGTGCCACTTTGTGTTTGTAGATCATCACATAAAATCCCAATAAAATACATTTAAGTTTTTGGTTGTAACATGGCAAAATGTGGAAAATTTCAAGGGGTATGAATACTTTTTCAAGGCACTGTATATACAAGCATTCAGTATATTAGCCACTTGAGCTCCGGGAGATTTTATCCCCATCATAACCGGTCAATTTTTTTCATTAGGCACTGCGCTATTTTAACTGGCAATAGCGCAGTCATGCAATGCTGTGTGCAAACACAATTTTATATTATTTTTTTCTCGCAAATAGAGCTTTTTTTTTGGTGGTATTTGATCCCCTCTGGGGAGACAGAAATTTTTGAAAAGAAAAAATCATATTTTCTACTTTCTGTTATAAAGCATATCCAATAAAAAAATTTAAAATAAAAATTCTTTAAAACATTTGGCCAAAATGTATGCAGCTACATGTTTCTGATGAAAAAAAAATCCAAATAAGTATATATTTATTGGTTTGCCTAAAAGTTAAAGTGCCTACAAACTATGGTGTATATATACTGGAATTTTTATTTATTTATTTATTCTATACTACTAATGGCAGTGATCAGTGACTTATAATTGGACTGCGATAGTGTGGCGAGCAATCTGACACTAATAGTACTTCATATTCCCATCGCAAACGTTCCTGGATGCGCTCTCGGATTTGGGAGCTGCAGCAACAACCAGCTGGATACTGGTTCAAATCACTGGGAAGATATTTTCATGCCTGACGAAGGGGCCCTGCTTGGCTCCGAAACGTTGCACTATCCTTGTGTTGTGATGATGCAATAAATCACCCATTTGGACGCTATTTGTGTCGCTCCATGGTGTGCTGGCAAATATCTTCACCACAATCTGACACTAACTGACGCTGGGAGGAACTGACTAACTACCACTGACATCACCAGTGACACCAATGCTGTGATCAGTGCTAATAATATACACTGTCACTGTACTAATGACACTAGCTGGGAAAGGGGCTAACATCTAGAGCGATCAAGGGGTTAAATGTGTGTCTAACTATGTGTAATATGTGTAAAGTGTGCTGCTTTTACTAGTAGATCTTAGTTTTTCATCCCTGCTTAGCAGGGATGCGAAACAGAGAGATCATTCCCTCTGTACAGCAGTGTTCATTTTTATGTCAAATCTCTATTTAGTGTTAGTCATAGTTTTGACTAAAATGCCATTTTAGTTTTAGTCATATTTTAGTCTAAAATCTGCTGTATATTTTAGTCCACTAAAAGCATTTTAGTCTACTAAAATCAAATGGGTTTAGTTAAATTGTAATGCGTTATTTAAGCATTTCTCTAGAATTTCCAAACTCATTATTTATTCCTGGAGTAAAAATCGAATAACATGTTATTATTTGTGGTATTAAGGTTTGAACATGCACTACAGACACAGATTTAGCCATTGTGATATATAAGTTAAAACCCTAAAGTGGAGTTCCAGCCTGGGGAAAAAAAAATTAAGTCAGCAGCTACAAATACTGTAGCTGCTGACTTTTAATATAAGGACAGTCACCTGTCCAGGGTGGCGGCGATGTTGGCACCCCAAGTCGATCCGTCCATTGGCTTCGGGTGCAAGCACTGGCATTGCAAGTAAGGGAAACTGGCAGTGAAGCCTTCAGGCTTCAAAGCCGGTTTCCTACTGTGCATGTGCGAGTCACGCTACGCTTTCTGACTGGTCCCGTCGTCTTCTGGGACACGCAGACAGAAGGCAATGGGGGGGAAGGAGGAGGGCACAATAAAATCATGGAAGTGACGTACTTCACTGCTGCGACATGGGAAGGAAGTCCTGAAGAAAACATACCAAAAAGGTATGAAAAAGAAAAAATAAATAAATCTAAAAACGAGTATATAATGAGTTTGGAAATTCTAGAGAAATGCTTAAATAGCTACAATTTAACTAAACTCATTCGATTTTAGTCGACTAAAATGTACTGATTTCGATTTTGTTTTAGTCATAGTCTTTTGACTAAAATGCCATTTTAGTTTTAGTTGTATTTTGGTCATCTGAATTGTTTTAGTCATATTTTAGTCGACTAAAATACTAGTTAACAGTGGAGGAAGGGTAGCTGCTTCTGTTGTAAATGGACTGAATGTTTGTAAACACCGGTAGTGTTTACACTTGTGATAGCTGTGATTGGTTCTGATCTGATGAGCCTCCTGTGTGCTGTTAGGGATGAGCCCGATGTTTGAGTCGAACGTAAAGGACATTATTTTTATTTTATTTTTTTTTAAATAAAGGACTTGTCCCAAGCTGTCTCTTGTCTTTTTTACCATTATGACACTTTTTTTGTGAAATGGTAGGGGTACATTTGTACCCGTTACCAATTCACACAGGGGGGGAGGCCGAGATCTGGGGGTCCCCTGGTTAAAGGGGGCTTCTAGATTCCAATAAGCCCCCGCCCCGCAGACCCCCACAACCACCGGGCAAGGGTTGTGGGGATGAGGCCCTTGTCCCCATCAACATGGGGACAAGGTGCTTAAGGGGGCTACCCCAAAGCACCCTCCCTATGTTGAGGGCATATGGCCTGGTACGGTTCAGGAGGCCTGCCAGGTTGCGTGCTTGGATAAGGGTCTGGTATAGATTTTGGGGGGGCCCCTATGCCATTTTTTTTTTTTTTAATCTGGCGCAGGGTTCCCCTTAATTTCCATATTAGACCCGAAGGGCCTGGTATGGATTTTAGGGGGACCCCCACGTTCCCTTTAATATTCATACCAAACCCAAAGGGCCTGGCAATGGACTAGGGGGGAGGGATCCTATGCTCTTTTTTTTCAATGAGTTTTATCTATATTGCCGAGACCCGACAATTCATTACAGCCGTGATCAGTTTTAAATGCCAATTTTTCCTTTAGAAATGTCATTTTGCTGTGGTACTGTTCTAAACACGGGGAAAATGCGCCACTTTACAGGCATACTATACATACATACATTTTTTATTGTTTCACTTTAAGCATTAAACAATTCACTGCTCCTGAAAAAACGTCAGTTTAAAAAAAAAAAATTTGCATTGATACATGTCCCCTGGGGCAGGACCCGGGTCCCCAGACTGTTTTTATGACAATAACTTGCATATAAGCCTTTAAAATTAGCACTTTTGATTATTCATGTTCGTGTCCCATAGACCTTAACGGTGTTCGTGTTCTCTGCCAAATTTTTTGCCTGTTTGCATGTTCTGCTGCGAACCAAACAGGAGGGTGTTCGGCTCATCCCTATGTGCTGTATATAGAAACATTCAGTATATTAACAATGGAGGAAGGGTAGCTCCTTCTGTTGTGAATGGGCTGAATTATTGTGTTTACTTTTGTGATTGCTGTGATTGGTTCACAGTGATCACAAGGTACAGAGCCACTCTGATGTACATCAGTAATGTCCAATGACAGATAAGATCACAGGTGCACTGGCCGCCCGAATATTTTTCTGAAGCGTCATTAATAAATGGCACTCCAGAAATTCCCGTCTATCTCCCCACTGTTCTCTTACAATACGGAGGTACAGAGATGGTTAAAGAGAAACTGTCAGGATAGAAGCATGCCCTGGCCTGTTCTTATCCTGTTTCCATCTGTAAATAGTGAGGGCGGACCGCACCTACAGCAAAGTCATATAGGCTCATAGGGAAGCCTTAGTGCTCGGAAATCTACCTGTTCGTGGATCTGACACCAATACTTACAGGGACCTGAAGCTGCAAGATTTTATTTTTATTCATTTAGGTTAGAGAACAGCGAGGGTGCTGTGAAAGGGTGATGTTTATTTAAGACTTTAGGTCCATTCCTGCCTGGCATACTGTGGAAAGATTGCTAAGTCTGGAAGCAATGCACCAAATAAAACTCAGATAAACAGTAAATTGGCTGGACGTTTTGCACAGATCTAATGTCTCCTTCACAGCATTTGCAGTAAACTGAATGATTTCACTTTGGGTTTTCTTTATTAGGACTAAAAAAAAAAAAAAAATATGCTATTGCTGATTCCTCTCTGTAAATGCTAGGTTGTCACTGACCCAGAACAAGCATGCAGATTTTACAGGTCAGAGTGATGTTAGAGTAGAGCCTAATCTGCATAGTTGATCCCGGTCAGTGACTGTAAAGTGAACCTTTCCATTTCTCGGACATAATGATACCTTTATATAACCACTCCATTAGCTGTTTCCAAATACGATTTCACTTCCTAAAATGTGCATCCTAAAGCTGGCCATAGACGGATCATATTTTATCCTGTTCAGTAACAGGCGCCTCAGTATTTTCTGACAGCTCAGGGTCCCGGTGATGTCCCAGCGAGAGGGATTCCTCCATCCACCTTGCTTGTGTGGATGGAGAAATCTGTTTAAAAAACGACACCTCTATGGCCAGCCTAAAGCCCCATACACACTATTAGATATTCTGCAGATTTTTGTCTTCAGATTTACCAAAACCATGCACTGCAAAGGCCTGCCTGATTGGATACAAATTGAAACTCTTAAGGTTTGACCTCATATTATATGGTTTTGGTAAATCTGAAGACAAAAATCTGCACAAAATCTAATAGTGTGTTTGGGGTCTAAGGCTTGATTCACACCTATGCATTTTTAGTACTTTTTGCATTTTGCAGATTTGCACTGCAGTCCATTTAGCATAGGTGTGAATCAAGCCTAATGCCGCGTACACACGGTCGGAATTCTCGTCGGAAATAGCTCTGATGGTTTTCCCGTCGGAATTCCGACGGAATTTCGCTCAAACTGTCTTGCCTACACACGGTCACACAAAATTCCAACGGTCTGTAACACAGCGGCATAAAACACGTTCAACAGCAGGGAAGTTTAATGCTTCCGAGCATGCGTCGAATTGTTTCTGAGCATGCGTCGGAATTTTGCGTGTCGGAATTGCATACACACGATCGGAAAATCCGATAGAAAGGTTTTCCGTCGGTAAAATTGAAAACAGGTTCTCAATCCAAAGTCCGTCGGAAATTCCGACAGAAAAAGACCGATGGGCATACACACGGTCGGAAAATCCGTTGAAAAGCTCCCAACGGACTGTTTCCATCGGCTCGGTTTCCACTAGTGCAACTTTTCATGCGATTTGGGACTGAAAAGTCGCATCCCATGATTTCCAATAAGTACAGTTCATATCTGTGTGACTTCAAGTCGCAGCGACTTCAAAGTAGTCCCTGCACTACTTTGGTCCCACTTTGATGCGACTTGAGGTCCATAGACCTCAAGAATACACAGGCATTGCTTCAAGTCGCAGCAAAAATATCACAGTAAAATTGCGCAACTTTGGGGTTGCAATAGTGGAAGCCGAGCCTTAGTCAAGAGCTCAGACTTGATTTCTAACCATTCCCGTTTGGCTTCTAACTAGGGTTGCCACCTTTTCATCAAGCCAAACCCGAACACTTTAGCAGCGCGTGACAATTTTTTTTTGCAGTATACAGTAATGGCGAACCTTGGCACCCCAGATGTTTTGGAACTACATTTCCCATGATGCTCATGCACTCTGCAGTGTAGTTGAGCATCATGGGAAATGTAGTTCCAAAACATCTGGGGTGCCAAGGTTCACCATCACTACACTATAGGATTGCAAAAGACTTGGGACAACGTTGAGTTGGATTGTGGCACATGTAGCGTCCCATGATAAACAGTGGGTGTGTTCAAATTGTGACAATAATGGGAGAAGCTTAAAGTGGTGTCCCCCCCCCCCCCCAAAAAAAAAGCTGATTAAAATTCCTAAAAAAAAAAAAAACATTTGGAATTTTTTTTTTTTAACTCGCCTCTAAATGCCTGTTGCTAGGGGGTACCTCGTAGTCTGCCTCCTTCAGTGCCCGGGCTAAGTGACATCACTTCCCCTCGGCACAGGAAGGGCTCCCTCCCTCCTGTCAGTCATCTGGGACACGTGACAGGTTCCAAATGACTGCGTGGCCAATCACGGCGCGGCGCCGCTTGCGCATCCGGGTGCCCACAGTAAGAATGCCAGCGCCGCCTAGCGGAGCGGGGAACAAACAGGGCTTCGTTCCCCCGCATCGCTGGACCCTGGGACAGGTAAGTGTCCGATTATTAAAAGTCAGCTGCTGCAGTATTTGGGGCACTCCTTTTTAAGGAACGTAGTTAAATACAGTGGATTTTTTTTCAAATCTTTTGGTATATTTTTGTTTACTGTATATAATAATAATAAAAAAAACAAAAAAAAAACAGTGGTCATCAAATAGAGAAAGCTCTATTTCAATAGCAAAAAATGCCCGTATCAATAAGGGGGTAAAACCTTCCAGAGGTCAAGCTGGACATCCACTGATTGAATTTCAGACAATTTCTGATGAACCGGCTAAAATGTAAGCAGCAGGGACCCTTTTGGCTCCCTACCGCATGTCATTCGTTGATATGAGTCCCGGTTCACACTGGTACGATGCAGGAACCAGTGTGATTCCTGTGCTGGTTCCCACATCGCATGTGTCTCGCAGGCAGTTCTCACTGCGTGTGTCAATGTAAAGTTAATGACACCCCCAAATCCGTTTGCAGAACGCAGTGCGAACTGTGGAATCAGAGCGCATTGGTCTGAGCACCCATGCGATCCCATTCCAGTGCGGACCAAAAAAAGGGTCCTGCACCAGTTTGGTGCAAATGTGAGGCGATTTCAGCCATACAAACTGTATGGCTGAATTCGCATTGCATAGACATCGCATGTGATTTGCACATCAATGCGGTGTGAATCACATGCGATGTCTGGGATCACATTAGTGTAAACCCAGCCTGAAAATCTAAGATAACTCTGAGCAGAACAGTGATTTCAGACAATAAAATGCAGTCACTGTTTGGCAGCCCCCACTTTATTCTGACAGCCGCCATCATTGGCTGTCAGTATACAATAATGTCAGCGGGAGATGCATTCATCCTCAGTGTATAGCGTTGATGGAAAAACCTGTAAGATTTTTTTGGTTCAGCTGACGGGATAATTAAAAAAGTGATTATTAGTGTATGGCCAGTGTAAAACAAATAGAGTGTGAATTTCACAGACACAGACTGCAATATAAACTCGTTAGAGGTTCTAAGCCCTCCAAGCTCTATCCAAAAAGAAAATAAATGTTTACGATATATATGTATAAAATGTCAGTTTGGAATGCAAACATGCATTGAGTAAAAATATAGAAAACAGATGAGACAAAAAAATATATATATACATACATACATACATAGTGGGGGAAATTATTATTTGATCCCTGCTGATTTTGTAAGTTTGCCCACTTACAAAGAAATGAAGGGTCTATAATTTTTATCATAGGTGTATTTTAAATGACAGAGACAGAATATCAACCAAAAATCCAGAAAAAAAAACATGATGCAAATTATATAAATTGAGTTGCAGTTCAGTGAGTAAAATAAGTATTTGATCCCCAAGAAAAACATGACTTAGTACTTGGTGGAGAAACCCTTGTAGACAAGCACAGAGGTCAGACATTTCTTGTAGTTGGTGACCAGGTTTGCACACATCTCAGGAGGGATTTTGGTCCACTCTTTTTTTACAAATCTTTTCTAAACCCTTAAGGTTTCTTGGCTGTCTCTTGGCAACTCGAAGTTTCAGCTCCCTTCATACATTTTCTATAGGATTAAGGTCTGGAGACTGGCTAGGCCACTCCATGACCTTAATGTGCTTCTTCTTGAGCCACTCCTTTGTTGCCTCGATGATATGTTTTGAGTCATCATCATGCTGAAAGACCCATCCATGACCCATCTTTAGTGTTCTGGCTAAGGGAGGAACGTTCTCATCCAAGATTTGCCCCTCAATTCATCAAAGTCACCCTGTACCTTTAGCAGAGAAACAGCCCCAATGCATAATGTTTCCACCTCTGTGCTTGACTGTAGAGATGGTGTTATTAGGGTCATAGTCAGCATTTTTCTTCCTCCAAACATGGGGAGTCCCCCTCCTCAAGAAGGCACATGTACAGCCATGCCAATGAACATCTAAATTATTCAGAGAAGGATTGGGAGAAAGTGCTGTGGTCAGATGAGACCAAAATTTAGCTCTTTGGCATCAACACGACTCGTCATGTTTGGAGGAAGAAGAATGCTGACTATGACCCTAAGAACACCATCCCTACAGTGAAGCATGGAGGTGGAAACATGATGATTTGCGCCTGTTTCTCTGCTAAAGGTACAGGCTGACTTTGCCGCATTAAGGGGCCAATGGACGAGGCCATATATTGTAAAATCTTGAATGAGAACCTTCTTCCCTCAGCCAGAACACTGAAAATGGGTCCTGGATGGATCTCCCAGCATGACAATGACCCAAAACATACCGCCAAGGCAACAAGGAGTGGCTCAAGAAGAAGCACATAAAGGTCATGGAGTGGCATAGCCAGTCTCCAGACCTTAATCCTATAGAAAATTTATGGAGGGAGCTGAAACTTCGAGTTGCCAAGAGACAACCAAGAAACCTTAAGGATTTACAGAAGATCTTTAAAGAAGAGTGGACCAAAATCCCTCCTGAGATGTGTGCAAACCGGGTAACCAACTACAAGAAACGTCTGACCTTCTGTGATTGCCAACGAGGGTTTCTCCACCAAGTGCTAAGTCATGTTTTTCTTGGGGATCAAATAATTATTTTACTCACTGAACTACAACTCAATTTATAGCATTTGTTTTATGTGTTTTTTCTGGATTTTTAGTTGATATTCTGTCTTTGTCATTTGAAATACACCTATGATAAAAATTATAGACCCTCATTTCTTTGTAAGTGGGCAAACTTACAAAATCTGCATGGGATCAAATAATTGCTTTCCCCACTGTATGTGTGTGTGTATATATATATATATATATATATATATATATATATATATATATATATATATATATATATATATATATACATACGTGTATATGTGTTTACTGACAGAAAATAGGACTTGTGAAATGACCATGTGGAGATCATTATTTCAAAGATGATGATACAGTGAAATGTATAGAATGTTACGGCTTCAAGACTTTGTTTAAACATAAATATGATTATCCAAAATGTTGATGATGGATTTTCACAAAAAGCTTCTATTACATGTCCCAGCAGTTTAAAAGACTTTGCGGTCCAGACCACATTGGCATCAGTTCGGGTACAAAAACAGGTCACTGTTTTTTTCTGGAATAAAATATACAAGAAAAAAATGTAATTATATAAAAAAATGTGTTTCTTTTTTCCTCCATTAAAACACATGGAGACAGATTTTCATTAAACAGTTTAAAGCTTATTATTTTGTGTTTGGTAAAGAAACATTTGTTGCTAACATAGAAAAAAGCCCTGATCCTTGAGGAATCTGCTGTGTAGAATGCCGTATCACTTTACAGATTTATTCCACTGTGCAACAGACAGATCATCCACTATTGATCCTCATGTGTAAAGATGTGAAAGGTCAACCTTAGTCAGCAAGTAACACCGGTCTATCTATCCCATATAGTAAATTTTGCTTTTGTGTTTAAGGAAACCTTTTCTGGAAAATCTGAGCATTTGCACATGTGCCCTCAGTTTAAATTTGGGGTACAGTGTCAGTGTGCCCAGGTGAGTGACTCCTGTGTAAAGGGGTGATGTCATCTCGTGCCAGCCAATCAGGACAGCTGAAGACCCGGTATACTGTCGAATACTGTCCCCCCCGTCGGATAGTGTCCGTCCTGTACTGCGCTTGCGCAGTACGGAGGACAAGGAGACGTCGACGGTCTCCAAAGATGTACGGCGCATGCGCACTGAGTCCAGGTTCGAGCCCCACCATCCAAGTGGACATCGAGTAAGAATAAAAAATCGAAGCGAGCCTGCGAGGGGTCCTTTTACTAAGTGCTCCCGTATGTCCACTTGCATGGTGGGGCTTGAACCTGGACTCAGGGCAGAAGGTACTAGCAAGTGCGCAGGAGTCGTTCATCTTCGGAGACTTTCGGAGTCTCCTTGTCCTCCGTACTGTGCAAGCTCTGCGCCTGCGCAGTACGGGGCGGACACTATCCGATGGGGGGACAGTTTTTGGCAGAACACCAGCACTGGCAAGGGACATGGTGGGCATCAAACTGTTGAAACAGAGCTAAGTATTTTTGACGTTAGTCCTGCTTTAACCACTTTTACCCCTTTGCCCAGGCCATATTTTGCTATTCGGCATTGCGCTACTTTAACTGTCAGTTGTGCGGTCATGCAATGCTTTACCCAAACAAAGTTTTTTTATAATTTTTTTTTTCACACAAATAGAACTTTCTTTTGGTGTTATTTGATCACCACTGGGTTTTTTCTTTTTTATTATATAAACAAAGAATGTTTTGAAAAAAACAAACAATATTCGAAAACAAAACAAAACAATATTCTTTACTTTCTGTTCTAAAACACATCCAATAAAACAAAAATCTAATTAAAAAAAAAAATGTAAAAAAATAATTTCTTCAAAAATTTAGGCCAATATGTATTCTTCTACATATCCTTGGTAAAAAAAAAATCCCAATAAGTGTATATTAATTGGTCTGTGTTAAAGTTATAGTGTTAACAAACTGTGGGATATATTCTGGAATTTTTATAGTTATTTATTTTTATACTAGTAATGGCGGCAATCATCGACTTATAGTGGGACTGTGATAGTGCGGAGGAACAATCTGACACTAACTAACACTTTGTGGGAAATGACTAACTGCCACTCCAGTGACACTAATACAGTGATCAGTGCTAATAATATACACTGTCACTGTACTAATGACATTGGCTGGGAAGAGGTTAACATCTAGGAGCAATCAAGGGGTTAATTGTGTTCCTAACAATGTGTTAATGTGTGTGCTGTGTGCTGCTTTTTACTACACACCGATTTGTTTCTTTTCTCTGCTCTTCAGAGAAAGGAACCAAAGCGATCGTTCCCTGTGTATAAAGCCCTGTGTTGTTTATCAATGCTATGCTGTGATTGGACACAACCAATCTGCAGATCCCGGCCATGAATCATTGGCCAGGATCTGTAGACGAACTCTCACTGGGATTGGGAGTCACAGAGGAGCAAATCACAGGGGGGGTGGAAATCACAGGGGTGCAGGCGGGGCGGGGGCATGCGCCTGGAAATGGGCTCAATCGGCTAAAGGGATATACAGTAAGAGCCCTTTTTTTTCAACATGTCAGCAAAGGAGGTCTACATTTTTATTAGACGCTTAGGAATTGAATTACTGTAAAAAATTCTTGCACCCTTTTTTCTCTTCTTTTTATTAAAATGGTATTTCAAAATTGATAAGCTGAATCTCTGAATGCTCTAATAAGAAATGCGAGTCCTTACTTCTATAGGAAGCTACATTATTGTAAACTCTGTTACATTGCTGTCTGGGAGTGTCAATAATAAAGGTGTTTTATTTTAAAGTATAACTAAAGGCAAAACTTTTTTTTCCGTTTTGAATAGAGTGTAGAGGGATTAGAGCCCCTGCCAGTTTTTATTGCTGTCTGTGCTCCTGTTAAGGAGACCCCCCCCCCCCTCTCTGTTTGTCCTGTTTACCATTATCATTGAAAGGGAAAGTAAAAGAAAATCCCAAATTTTGGGTTGTCCTCAGAAAAGTAATAGAGGGGAAATCTTCCAATGAGGACACTAGTTCTTGTGACTTGGGGGTCCCCAAGGAATTCCTATAATTTGCAGGGATTTCCCGTCACTTCTTGTTTGGCTACGGGACAGGATGTGAAGGGAAATCTCTCTGCAATGGAATACAGATGGCGGGGGAAAAAACTGACAGGGGTTATAACACTCCCTATTTCCAAAATAATAAATAACTAAATGTTTTGCCTGTAGTTCTACTTTAAGGTCAGAATTGCAACCGTAGATGCCATAACCTGTGTTTCTGTTAAAACTTGTGCTGTTAGCTACTGTGTTTGTATATGAAGAGATTAACTGCTCAGTTATTGTGCCCCAGTGACTCTGTCTGAATGAATGTGTAATACCAAAAAAAATCGGAATATCAGGGTGTAAAACGCCACATTCAGGTCACAGTGGTGAGATCTGAGAGTGTATTCATCAAAATCACCAGAACAAGTGGTGAAGAGAAACCTTTCAGCCTGGATTCACACTTGTGCAGTGCTGAACACTACATGTAATTCAGACTAGAATCGCACTGCATTTCTATTCAAATCGCATGCGATTCTTTGCAGTGCGATTTGAGCCCATTCATTCTGTATGACCCAATGTTCAATTTGCACCACACCGCACAAAAAAAGGTGCAGGCATCTTTTTTTTTTTTTTTTGGCGCACCGGAATCGGATCGCATGGATGTGAACACCCATGCAATTTGATTCTTGCAATCGCACTACATTTTTCAACCTGTTTTCGGGTGTCATTAATTTAACATTGATACTGGTGGCAGATCGCATGAACAGAGTGTGATTTCAGTGCGGTGAACGCTCAGGATTCCCTGCGTTTCCTGTATCGTATCTATGTGAACCGGGGCTTAATGAGAACACTAGAACACACCTAAAACATAAAAAAAGTTGTGAGTTTCTATGTACTTTAACACAATCGGTGCTGCAGTGCTACATTTCCTGTGAATGTTGCCATTTTGATCAAATTTTATTATTATTATTATTATTATACTGGATTTTTATAGCGCCAACAGCTTGTGTAGCGCTTTGCAACGTTGGAGCAAACAGCGCAGTTGCAATACAATTCAATACAAGAGGAATCAGAGGGCCCTTTATCTCCAGTATTCTGGCAAAAGTCACTGAAAGTTTAATTATAGTCAAAAGAACACATTTGTATTGTCTTCAGGACCCAGTCAGATTACATCTGATGTTTCTGTTTCAGGTTGCATAATAACATCAGATATATAATTAGGGTTTTTGGATAAAAAAAAAGTTTCTTGCCAAATGTTTTGCAATGTGACATGCATTTGTACTAGCTCCTTCCCTATTGCTGAGAGTCGTGTTGCCTCCTGCATACAGTTAAATAAATGATAAAAGATGACTAAGAGGACTTTCACACCAAGCCACCCATAGCGTCGGCGCTAAAACAACGCTATTTTTAGCGGCGTTTAACCGTCGGATTTTCGCCGCATTTCGGCCACTAGCGGGGCGCTTTTACCCTCCCGCTAGTGGCCGAGAAAGGGTTAAAACCGCCCGCAATACGCCGCAATAGCGGTGTTTTGCCGGCAGTAGTGCAGCGCTGCCCCATTGATTTCAATGGGGAGCAGTGGTGGAGGAGCGGTAAACACACCGCTCTTTCACCGCTCCAAAGAAGCTGCTGGCAGGACTTTTCCTGACGTCCTGCCAGCGCACCGCTCCAGTGTGAAAGCCCTCAGGCTTTCACACTGGAAACAATGGAGCAGCAGTTTGAGGGCGGATTGCAGGCGCTATTTCTAATGCTATAGCGTTTGCAAAACACCCCCTTGGTGTAAAGGGGTCTTACAGTCAGGGCCAAAAATATTGGCACCCCTGCATTTCTGTCAGAAAATGTACCACTTTGCCCAGAAAACTGTTGCAATTACAAATGTTTAGGCATTCTCATGTGTATTTCTTTTGTTTGTATTGGTATGACACAAAAAAAGTGCAGAAACAAAAATTCAAATCTGATATATTCCACGCAAAATTCCAAAACTTTATTTGACACAATTATTGGCACCTTCTCAAAATTGTATTTCAAGTTTGTGATGCTCCTGTAATTTGTAATTAAACTCACCTCTATCAATTGACAGGTTCTGACAATATAGAAATCACACCGGCAACCAGTTAAAATGGTGAAAAATTGACTCAACCTTTCTGTTGTGTGTCTGTGTGCCACACGGAGCATAGAGAAGAGAAAGAGCAGCAAAGAATTGTCTAATTTGAGAGCAAAAATTGTGGAAAAGCATGGCCAATCTCAAGGTTACAAGTCCATCTCCAGAGATCTTACCGTTCCTATGTGGTACATTATCTGACAGAAATGCAAGGGTGCCAATATTTTTTGCCATGACTGTACAGCCTGAAGTTTTCTCACCCTCCTAATAAAATGTGATCAATGAATTCTCCTTAGTGATAGTAATGAGCAGGGATGTGCAGATAAAAATGTGAGGGGAATTGCCTGTTTACCAGAATAACTTTTGCATGTTCTGGGAATTCTGTAAGCTGATAGATGTTGGCCCATTAAGGCCCAGTTTACACCAGATTGCATTCAAATGAACAGAACTGCACGGGAACATGGCAGAAACACACAGGAATGCCCACTTTCCAATGTGAACCTGCATTAAAGGTGCTTTCACACTGATGCAGTGTGGTTTTCCCACAGCGCGAGAGCAGCGCAGTGTACCTGCGGATTTTGTGTTGGTTACATAAACTTTGCCATAGACTTCTATTACATTGGATAGTTTAGGTGCATTTTTTCATAGCGCACCATAATTAGTGGTGCGATGAAATGAAAATTCTGGTGGCGAAAACGGAAAACTCAGGATACATTTGAGCGAAACTGAAATTGACGGTTTAAAGAAAAGATATATATTTATATGAATAATTGTATTATATTTGACTTTTTAATTAATATCATGAATTTAAATAAATATGAATTTATTGTCGGCCATTATCGCACCTTTTGAAGCGGTGTTAAAAATCCTGCTTGCTGCAATTTTGCTGAATATTTGGTCAGTTAAAAAAAAAAAAACGCACCAAAAATGCACCTCCCCATTGAAATGCATTGAAAATGCAGCAAGAACACATCAAAAATGCACCAGTGTTGCGTTTTTGATGCATTTTTTAAATCACATGACCTACAAAAAAAACACCATAAGCATGGTAAAGTCGCAGCAAAATCGTGGGCATTTTTTGGCAGCCATTATCTGCACTTTTTTTTTTCTTTTGGCACAATGCTGAAAACCCTATTTTTGGCGGTCAAAATTTCGGTGCATCACTAACCATAAGGCCTGATTCACACCTATGGCACTTTTAGTGCTTTTTGCATTTTTCAGATTTGCCCTACAGTCAATTTAACATGGTTTCCTATGGAACACATTCTGTAGTGCAAATCTGCAAAATGCAAATAGCACTAAAAATGCATAGATGTGAATCAGGCCTTATGGTTAGTGATGCACCGAAATTTCGACTGCCAAAAATTTTCGGCCAAAAATAGGGTTTTCAGCATTGTGCCAAAAGAAAAAAAAAGTGCTGATAACGGCTGCCAAAAATGCCCACGATTTTGCAGCGATTTTACCGTGCTTATAGTGTTTTTTTCGTAGGTCATCGTAGATTGCAACAGGTTGAACTGTTGCTCAATAAAGGCTGAACACACATGTGACACTTTTGCATTGATCTGGAATTTTAAAGTTTGACTCTTATTGCTGGTTTGGGACAAACTATTAAGCTGAACACACATTCTAATTCGTACAACCGTCCAAATTTGGTTTGCATAACACAACAAAAAAAATAAATAACTTACAATCAAAAGATATTGTAAACTGTGGGGCCAGCTTTAAAACTTGTTTGGGTCAAACAAATTGCATGCAGGAGTTTTGGTACGCAAAAAACGTAAAACATAATAGAACTCTACAGGAAAGTTAAGCTAACCCACACCAAAGCTTTGAATACACTTTGCTACACCCGCGATGCAGTTACATTGCACTGCATTAGTGTGAAAGGTCCCTGAAGCTCATAGCTCCAAAATCCTATGCTTTAAAACTAAACCGAACTAAGCTAATATTGTCAAAACACAAGAGTCATGTGTATTCTTATTTGATCCTTAGTGTGTTTTGTGTACGTCTTCCAGATCTGTGCAGTAATCCAGTGCAGCCTACTGCCAGTCAACCGACAGGGGGTTTTGCCTGCGTTTTGGCAATCTAGGAAGCAAGGCAGCAGAGGCCTGTGGATAGTATGCAACAAAACAAATTGATGTTGGTGGTCAACATGGTCCATGTACACTGTACTGCTAAATACCTGTAATTGTTATACAATCATTACATGCATATAGGATACGGACAGCAAAAGTAAAGCGACAAAGTGCCTTATTACAAAAAATGTCCTGGTCATGAAGGGGGTGTAGCACTGACCCCCGAAGGAGCTGCTGGTTTTATTGGGCTTACCGCTACCTTCTTCTCCGTCTAGGGTTTCCCGTGGTAGATGGCCCAAAGAAATGTAGAAACTGACACTTTTATCTTCCTTTTTGGGTTATTTATTTGAAAAGATAAAACAGTCTCATAATGTAGGGTAGAGGGTTAGGATGAAAGTTCAGGTACCTTCAGAACTGCAAAAGAATAGGAAGTCTCTTATTGTAGGAATCCAGAGAATAACTGTTTCACAGCTGGATTCTCATAACCCCAGGATAGACCTCCTCTCACTAGGCCTAGCAGCCGGTGAAGCGTTAGGTAAAGTAAAGTCTCTGCCACAGACTTGAATGTAGAACACTTGAGCAAAGTCTCTGCCACAGACTTGGATGTAACTGAGGGACTTAGACAAATTTAGAGCGCTATCATCAGGTACCAGTATCTCGCAGCCGGTCTGGCGATACCGTATGAGTGTAGATCCATTTAGTGTCCTTCAACTGAGCCTCCAGGCTCCTTCAGAGAAACCAGCCTTATGCATGGCCTTCTCCCGAAGAGTCCTCCCCTGGGTGCTCCTCTAGTTGCCGGGCCTCTCCTTAGATGAGACGGCACCGGACCACTCTTGGATAATTAGGCCCCGATATCCATTCAGGCCTGTCCCTGCAGTTGCTTCGCCTCGGGCTATCCAGCCCCGAGGCTTGAAATTGCATGTATCCGCACCCCAGGCCATGGGGGCCATGGGGGCTGGTCAGGAGGACCAGGACCAAACAGACAGAAGATATCTTCTGGACCGGAACCCTGAAACACCTGATCTCAGTACCTTAAATACCCCCTCCCAGAATTCACAGCAGGACGACACTCCCACTGGGCTGGTTCAGAGAGAAAGAAGGGCATCCAATACACCCAGCTAAACTGCGTTCTCATACCCGCCGGCGGTGACAGCGACACCTACGGCCAAGGAGAACTCAGTGCAATTCCAGCTAGACTGATACTGAGACCATAGTTTGACATAATTGGCCCCAAAACCCAACTGTGGTTTTAGGAACATTAACTTTGAAAAACACATAGCGTGTGCTCGGCAGGAGCCAGCGCTACAGGGGTAAATCCTTCCGGTCCTTAAGTGGTTAAAGTAGGTCTTTGTAGGTAGCATTTACATGCTGTTTAATCTTATATCTGTGTATTAAGTACAGTGATGATAACAAACCTCAAGAAGTTACTAATATACCAAGAAGTGAGCTGATGACCTCCTAGCAAAGCTTGTGCAAATAAAGTAATTTGCAGAGCCCCTCCCATAGCTCTGCCGCTATTCCCCCTCTTTTGGTGCCTTATGTCAGCTAAAAAGTGAAAGGTCCCTTATAAATGATTGTTGTATTACTCGTGCCAATAGCACAGTATACATTATAGTGTGGGATTTCTATGTTAATTTGTGTTTCTGCCTTTGTATATTTAACTTTTTAATCCCGTTCTTAAGTGCCAGAATAGTAACACTTTATTTAGATCACAGACGATTTGTAGTTATTTACGTTACACGTAACACCGAGTCAAGCTTCTGGAATGACAGACTGAAATTGCAAAAACAATGCAAGATTAATCAAGTAAGAAATATGCCCAGTAAATCCTATCGGCGGATTCATCAATTTGTGTTTATTTCTGCTATAAACCACAAAAACACACCGCGGTGCCAAAATATGAGCAAATGTTCTGAACAGCTGCTACTTTTCACTTAGAGACCTCTAATCTCCCTTCCGAGCAATTAATTATCCACAATACACAATAACAAACAGCTTTGTTACATGACCATGGATGTATTCGCCTCTTCACTGTGGGGGCGGCCATTTTTTTTTTTTACTGCCAGTCACACAAATGAGGCCTCACTGACAACGTAAAAACTTTTATTAAGGCCGTAATAATGACTTATACCATATATTGGGATCTTTCAGTACTGTTGCTTGGTCTTTAGCTAATTTGCTTTTGCATTTCACTGGCATTAGCTGTTTTGTGACCAAACCAATATTTTCATAAATGCGGCTTGTGCATTCGAGAGGAACTTGGGTCTCTAATGTTCACTGACTCATCTGCTCCATTCCTTCTGGTCCAAATTGCTTTGTTGTATGTTTAGCCTATGACCAACCAGGCAATGTTATTTACCATAGCAATATTTTTTATCGATGACAGCTGAAAATTACAGGCACATGAATAAAATCACTGATCCTTTTATGAAGGTAAAAATGTGTTATATTTTGGCAAATTTAATCTCCTATCACCACAGCCATAGTCTTGGAAGCTCTAACTATCAAAGGAAACGTTAAGGCCGCTTTCACATGATCGGCCTGCAAAGATCCGCCTGTCTGTTCTTCAGGCGGATCTGAGCGGGCCACCCATTGACTTGTATGGGCAGGCGGATGTCAGCGGAGATGTGTCCGCTGACACCCGCCTGCCATCTGATCCGTCAAGATCCGCTAAAAACAGGCGGATGGCGATGCGTTCCCCATCCGTCCAGCGGATTGGATGGGATCGGATGAAAGCTGACACGCACAGAATCGCATGACAATGTAAATCTCATTGTTTTCAATGTCCATTCACATCAATGTGACTCAGCGTGGAGTAATTTTGGAAAGGGTTCAAGTGAGATTTTTGCCCTATGGAATATACAAACCTTATAAAAGTTGCATCCAAGTAGCACTACATAATCACACCGAAAGTCAGATCAAAATCATATCGCAGCAATGTGAAATTAGCCTAATAGTAAGTACACAAACAGTAAGTGAATAGTAAGCAAAAATCTGAAGTGATCTTATCAGAATTGGCTAGTTTATACAAACAACACAGCGTTCTGCTCATTGCTTGTTATGGTATCACCAGTGTGCCAGTGTGGAAAACTCTGTTGAATGGGGGCATAAACTGCAATAAATACCCATAAAGTCCAACCAATGAGAGCACCAGTCAAATGTCAGAGAGTCCAATATCTTTAATGGTAAATTCAATTTAATTCACATACTGACTGGTTTTCGGACCCCCCGGACTCCCCAATACTGCAAAACTGCACATTTTAGTGGCCTTCTATTGTGGCCAGCCTAAGGCACACCTGTGCAATAATCATGCTGTCTAATCAGCATCTTGATATACTACACCTGTGAGGTGGATGGATTATCTCAGCAAAGGAGAAGTGCTCACTAAAATGACGGTAAAGCAGCGCTAAATATAGCGCTGCTTTACCGTCACCGCGGCTCCCCGCCCCAGTGTGAAAGGGGCCTAACACAGATTTAGACAGATTTGTGAACAATATTTGAGAGAAATAGCCCTTTTGTGTACATTTTGTGTTCAGATCATGATAAATAGGGGCAAACACAAAAGTGTTGCGTTTATAATTGTGCTCAGTGTATTTCATGATATCTGTGTTTCGGTTGACATGTTATTGCGGAGGTAGCCATTTTGAAAGTGGACCCATATTCACAAAAGCTAGGGCGTGAAGTTCACCAAGATTTAGTGGCATCTAAGTAATGACCTCTCCCCTTTTTTTTCCAGAAGTTCAGTGGAGCTGAAGGTGGGCACAAGGTGACTTTACACAGGAAGCAGTGCCGTCTGCCAGGAAATGCTGGACAACAGGTAGCGCAGATTTCATTTTTTAACCCTTTCATGCCTATTTCTGACATTTGTTGCTTATAAGTTAAAATCCGTATTTTTTGCTAGAAAATTACTTGGAACCCCAAGCATTATATATATTTTATTTAGCAGAGACCCTAGAGAATAAAATGGCGATCGTTGCAAATTTTTTATGTCACATGGTATTTGCGAAGCGGTCTTTTAAACACAATTTTTGGGGAAAAAAGGCACTTTCATGAATAAAAAAAAAAAAAACAGTAAAGTTAGCCCAATTTTTTTGTATAAGTTGAAAGATGATGTCACACTGAGTAATCAAATACTGAACATGTTATGCTTTGAAATTGCGCACACTTGTGGAATGGCAACAAACTACGGTACTTATAAATCTCCATAGGCGACAATTTAAAAAAATTTAATGGTTACCAGGTTTGAGTTACAGAGGAGGTCTTTTACTAGAATTATTGCTCTCACTCTGACGATCGCGGCGATACCTCACATGTGTGATTTGAACACCGTTTACATTTGTGGGCGTGACTTACGTGTGTTTTTCCTTTCCTGTGCGAGCTCACGGGGACAGGGGGGGGGCTTTAAAAAAACATACATTTTTTTTTCTCATTTATTTTATTTTAGTTTTTGGCAGCAGAGTAAACCGGAAGTGACGTTGTGACGTCGCTTCTGAGATTTTACATCAGAGACCCGATCAGAGCCGAATTCAGCTTCGTACGGGTCTCAGCCTAGGCGCCGGACGTGATGAATGGTGGCTCGGGTCTCCCAGTGGAACGGAAGGCCTGGAAAGAGCGAGCCGGAAGAGCAGGGGGATGTCCCCTCCTGCAACTTTAGGATAAAACCTGAGCGGCTTTTAGCCGCATAGGTTGTTATCACTAAAAAGCCAACCGCTGGTTCCAGGGTGGATTTGATTTAAATCAAGTCGATTTAAATCATGATTTAATTCCCTACTAAAAAGGCTTGATTCAATTTAATTTAAATCATAATTTTTAAAGAGCAGCTGTCATCTTTGTCCTGCAGCGGCTCCTCCTCTGACCCCGCTGTTGACTCACCGACAGTCCCATTCACTTTAATGAGACGGCTGGTGATGCGGCAGTGACACAACAAGGTGAGGGACGTGGCGGCAGCAGGTGAGTGGATGCCCACTAACAGGCGCTGCCATGATGGATCTGAAATGACTCTTTAAATGTAAGGACTTATTCTTTAGATTTTTACTCTAAAAGCATTTTTTTTAAATAAATTTGATAAAAATCAAAAAAATCTGATTTAAATTTAAAAAAAAAATCTGATTTTAAAATAAAAATCATTGATTTTTATCCACCCTGCTGACTCTAAAAAACAGTACCGGGGATGATGCCTGCAGCAGGCATCACCCGGGTATAACCTCTTCAAGCCACAAATTAATATTTGCATACAGTTGGCGTGAAGGGGTTAATCAGATAAAGGCCACATTATTTGAATTTTAACAGATTTTGCACATTTATTAACTGTGATAGGTGTGTGTGAAATGCTTTGTTTCTTCAGCCATTCCTTGATTAGTATCTATTTTATCTAGCAGTCAATCTGGCTTCTTTAGTGTAAAGAGTCAAACCATATTCTCTTATCCTAAAATTGTTTCTCTTGGTGGGTGGATTTTCAGCACCAAAAGCGGTAACCCCCGAGCCACACTCGGGATTGCATCGCAGGATCCAGGTACAGCAAACTTACCTTGTCCCCAGGATCCTGCAATGTCCTCCCCGTTCTGTTTGCGAAGCCGTCCTCTGCTCGATCTATCACAGAGCAGAGCTCCATTTCCTGCGAGCGTTGCGACGCACGGGGACGGAGAACGGCGCCAAATTCAAAAAGTAAAACACACACAATATACATATACAGTACACTGTAATCTTACAGATTACATTACTGTATCAATTTATTTCACATCCCTTTTGTCCCTAGTGGTTTGTCCAGTGCCCTGCATGTAGTTTTATATTATAAATACTGTTCTTTCTGCCTGGAAACCGGAGATTGTCCATAGCAACCAAAACAGTCCCTTTACATCAAAAGTGGTTTTAGAACAGCTAGAAAACAGTGATAATAAATTAGAATCACTTACAGAATTGAGCGATAGTGATTTGTGGGGAAATCCGTCGTCAATCACTGAAAGAAATGACAGCGACAATTCTGCAACTGAGCAAATATCTGTGTTTTTGATTTGATTACATTATTGAATAATTTTTATTATTATTCTATTATTATTTGTTATAATTATTTATAGTTATTTATTATATTATAGTTTATGGTTTCGCGTTTCAAACTTTATCATACCCGGGATGTCTATTATGCCCCGTACACATGATCCGACATTCCGACAAGAAAATCCATGTTTTTTTTCCGACGGATGTTGGCTCAAACTTGTCTCGCATACACCCGGTCACACAAAGTTGGTAGAAAATCCCGAACGCCAAGAACGCGGTGACGTACAACATGTACGATGAGCCGAGAAAAATGAAGTTCAATAGCCAGTGCTGCTCTTCTGCTTGATTCTGAGCATGTGTTGCACTTTGTGCATCGGAATTGTGTACACACGATCGGAATTTACACAAACGGATTTTGATCCAGATCTCAACTTTTGTGTGTCGGACATTCCGATGGAAAAAGTCAGAGCCTACACACGGTCAGAATTTCCAACAACAAGCTCCGATCGCACATCTTCCGTCGGAAAGTCCGACCGTGTGTATAGGGCATTAGGCCCCTTTCACACTGGGGCGTTTTTCAGGCGGTACAGCGCTAAAAATAGCGCCTGTATACCGCCTGAAAAAATCCGGCCCCATTTACTCCAGTGTGAAAGCCGGCGGGCTTTCACACTGGAGCGGTGCGCTAGCAGGACGGCAAAAAAAGTCCTGCTAGCAGCATCTTTGGAGCGGTATAGGAGCAGTGTATTAACTGCTCCTATACCGCTACTTCCCATTGATTTGAATGGGAAACCGCGGTAATACCGCGGCAATACCGCCGATACGGCGGCGCTCTGCGGGGGTCTTTAACTCTTTTTCGGCCGCTCGCAGGGGGTAAAACCGCACCGCGAGCGGCCGAATACCGCGGCTAAAATGACGGTAAAGCAGCGCTAAATATAGCGCTGCTTTACCGTCACCGCGTCTCCCCGCCCCAGTGTGAAAGGGGCCTTAGACTCTTGCTTGGACAGATTTAAGTGAGTTATTCCTAAGAATTACAGGCCTACAATATAAAATGACAAATTTTCATGCAAAATAATTGTACCGCTTTCAGCATCAAAAATCTGAAATAATCATACCGCCAGGGAGGTTAAACCTAAAAAAATTGTATACTTATTTAGCTTTGGATAAAAAAAGGAACATCTTAACCAGTTCCATACCGGGCCATAGTAAAATGACGCCGGCAGGAGCGCTCTCCCATCCAGGGTGGACATCATATCACGTCCTCCCATTTATGGGGGGGCCCGCAGCACAGTGATCGGGGATGGGGCATGCCTCTTGGGACACAGCCCATCCCAAATCAGTGGAAAGAGCCAATAAAAATGTCTCTTTACCATGTGACCAGCTGTGTCCAATCACAGCCGGTCACATGCACTGTCCTCGTTCACTGTCCTCATGCACGGCGCTTTTCAATGATTGACACACGATCAGATTTTTAAATGACCGAACGTCCATTTTTTGTGGCATGCTAGTCTCATGTCGAAAGTTAAGAGGTTACTCAAAATGCGAAAATTTTTGTATGACAGAATACAACGTCAGAAGTGACATATTGTGTTGAATAGTTTTGTTTCTGAGCATGTGTAGTCTTGCTCTTACGATTTTTTACGTACGATAAACCATACTGATGAAATCGGACGTTGAGTTCATATGTGACAAAAATTTTATAGTCTGCACATCCAGCTTTTGTCTGACGAAAAAGCAAATTGGCTGTCGAAAGCATCGTACTAACGATCCAAAAATCGTCAGACAGCTCGTCATACGAATTTTTCCATCCGATTTTTGTATCGTGTGTACGGGCCTTTACTTTCACACAGACCAAATAATATACACTTATTTTGGTTATTTTTACCAAAGATATGTAGCAGTATAAATTTGGGTCAACAAAACATTTTTTATTTTTATTTTCGCTCTTTTTTCACTTACATCGCAAAAAATAAAAAACCCAGTGGTGATTAAATACCATATATAAAAATAAAGGCTGCGGTTAGGAACCAGAGGCAAACAGGATGACTCAATCCAATAGGTATGTGGAACAATCACCAGGCAGGACCCATAGGGATAAGAAATTGCTCACCATAGTGAAGCCACATTTATTTATAAAAACAAAAAAATACTTACATCAAGTTGCAGATAAAAAGACCGGAATAAAAACAATAGCCGGCCGGCTTGCAGACACCCGTTCAAACTACGAGGTACACCGCAATGACGTCAGCGCATCAACCATCCGACGTACGTTTCGTCTCAGAAAGACGTCGTCAAGGTTATCCCTATGGGTCCTGCCTGGTGATTGTTCCTCATACCTTTTGGATTGAGTCATCCTGTTTGCCTCGGAGGGGTGCTGTGATTGCATTGCTGACCGGACATTGACCTACTCTACAAGCTTGTATAAGCTTGCCCTCTGGTAAGCGCGTATTTTATACGGTGGTGGATTGCACTTTAGGGTGTTACTTGGACGAATAAGATATTCTGTTCACCTTCACTGACCACCTATTGGATTAATAATCATGGACTTATTTTTATCAATGTTATCATCACAGTTCTAACCCATCACTCTCATTCTGTTTTATGTATTTCATTTTTGGGGTCATTTACTGTTTTTGTTATCATTTTAGCGCAGTCTTTATTTTTATATAATTTACTTATTTGTGTATATCTCACAAGTGTTGAGCTGCAGCAATTTCTATAGTTTATATTCACTTTTGGGGTTTATTAGGTAGCGCGGTATTACTTTTGTGATTAAATACCACCAAAGGAAAGCTCTATTTGTGTGAAAAAAATTATAAAAATTTTGTTTGGGTACAGTGTTGCATGACGGAGTAATTGGCATTCAAAGTGTGAGAGTGCTGAAAGCTGAAAATTGGTCTGGGCAGGAAGGGGGTATAAGTGCCCAGTATTGAAGTGGTTAAACCTCATGTTCTTGTATTCACACTGGAAATGAGGACTATTTTCCCTGATATGGTTACAGCAATAAAAACTTGACCGTATCTAACCTTTCCCTATTCTATCTGAAACAAAAGAAAAAAAAATCAATTTAAAGCTGTGGAATAAAACAGACATTGTGATATTGTGCAAATACCTAGGTGTGTGTTACTAAAGTACAAAGTGCTAGACGGAATAAAGCTCACCGATCGATATACATTCTCCTAATACCTTTCTTTAGCACAAATACATCTCACTTCTTGTTACTTCTTGTCACGAATAATTCCTTGTCTGTGGCTCTGAAAGTGCAACTCCACTCAAAACTTTATTTTCTCTTTAGTTTTCTTTTCTAGTTTATTTTAATTTTTTTTAATTTTAGACTTTTATTGCTTTCTATGGCCCCATTGGGAAGATTTCCCCTCACTACCTGTCTTGTCACTGGAAAAGCAATGAGGGGATTGGATTTGGCTGGAGTTCTACTTTAATATCATTGCTGATAAAATGCATGTCCTGATAACATGCATGTGCAATGGTCAGTGTGATTGCAGATTCTTTCAGGTATTTGTATTGGCCTGTTTCATATGATTTGGATTATCGGCCTGCAGGAACCCTACGCTTCTGTCTCTTTTTTTTGGAAGCAGATCCTTGTGTCTGTCTCTCCATTGTCCCTCTTGATCTGATGCATGGACCTCTATACAGAACTGTGTTGTTTAACTACCAACTGGTTATTTTACACCAAATTTCTCACCCAACCTCTAGTAAGGAATTCTTATGCCCTGTACACATGATAGGATTTTCCGACAACAAAATCCATGTTTTTTTTTCCGACGGATGTTGGCTCAAACTTGTTTTGCCTACACACGGTCACACAAAAAATTCCGAACGTCAAGAATGTGGTGACGTACAACATGTACGACGAGCCGAGTAAAATGAAATTCAATAGCCAGTGCCGCTCTTCTGCTTGATTCTGAGCATGCGTGGCACTTTGTGTGTCGGAATTGTCTACACACGATCGGAATTTACGACAACGAATTTTGTTGTCGGAAAATTTGAGATCCAGATCTCAAATTTTTGTGTGTCGGAAATTTCCGATTCAAAATGTCCGATGGAGCCTACACACAGTCGGAATTTCCGACAACAAGCTCCCATCGAACATTTTCCATCGGAAAATCCTATCGTGTGTACGGGGCCTAACAGTTAAAAAAAAGGATCAGTGGATTTATAACCATAATTTTTGTAATCCAGCCCACCTCGGAAAGTTGGGAGAAATGTGATGGCCCTCTAACACACCGAGCATTCCGTACATTGTTACAAAAACAAAGGAACAGACGGATATTTTACGTAAAATTATCAATTTACATGACTGAATGTAACTACTTATCATGGTTCCTTCCATGCCTTAGAAAAAGACAGCAGCTAATTGGCAGATTCTCAGCCGCCTATCATTTTGATAGAATGTGCCGGTGCCTTTCTAGCATTTGATGCTGATTGACAGCACATGGCATGCTGCGAGAAGGGTCATGAAAGATGTTGGCTTTCCTTTCCTGGTTGTGATTGTCAGTTTGCAGAGAGTGTTTTTATAACTCCTATATTAACACTCTGTATAGGTCAGTGATGGTGAACCTTGGCACCCCAGATGTTTTGGAACTACATTTCCCATGATGCTCACTACACTGCAGAGTGCATGAGCATCATGGGAAATGTAGTTCCAAAACATCTGGGGTGCCAAGGTTCGCCATCACTGGTATAGGTGATTTGAACATATAAAGCGCAGTACAAAAAGCTCAAGTATTGGTGCATTTCCAGCAAAAATGATGCTAAGACGATCTGCTAAATGAGAGCAGAAAAATGCTACATTGGGTAGCACTGAATCCTTGAAAACACTGGGATCCTGGGTTTACTTTCTACTAGCAAATCAAATGGAGTTTTATATTGTCTCCCTGCACAGGCATGGTTTCCAACACCAAACCCAAAAAGATACCAGTAGGCTAATGGGCTTCCTCCAAAACTGGCTTTACTGTGTTGTAATGTATTGTGTTAAGGTTGTATGGGGCAGGGATAAGATTGATGTGAATGATCTGTGTACTCTGTAGAAGAAAACTGCAGTTATGTTTGGTGGAGTAAACTCCATCTGAAACCTTTATTTTTATTTTGGACAGAGTGGAGTAGGGTTGGAACTCCAGTATTTTTGTCTGTGTCCCCACTGGAGACAATTTGGGTCACCTTTTGTCCTAGAAATTATGATCATTGAAATTTGAGATCTCTCCAATGGGAACACACAATATTTTTTATTGTAGAAAATAAGGTAAAATGACAACCGATCACCCACGCAGGGGGTACATAGCATGAAGACGTGGGCTAAGGCATGTTCAACCAGGTGTTTTTTATGAGTGCAAAATGTCCACTGTGTGACCTAACAAGATGAGCCAAAGGTCCATGTAGGTCTCCTAAGCCTGGGGGGCTAAAGGGGGGGGGGGGGCAAATCAACTGGCAACCCACGTGGCGGGGGGGGGGGGGTCAGGGAGAGATGGTAATAAAAAGATAACAGTAGATACGTTTATGCTGCGACAACAAAGGACTTAGGGGCATGCTGTGGATAGCAAGTGACATGAGCAAACATAAGCCCAGAGTCGGTAATGAGCAGAGGAATGAAAGAGAAGAGGAGAGAAACAGAGAAAAGAAGTAGGAGAGAGAGAGAGAGAACAAAAAAAAAAAGGAAAAGTTCACTTTTTTAAGATTTTTTGAAAATATATTGAATACAGATTAGAACCCCTGTCAGGTTTTTAAGTTGTCTGTGTCCCCCTTAGGGAGATTCCTTTCCTAGTTTCCTAGTCTCAAGCTTGTCCTGCATACACACGGTCACACAAAAGTTCTATGAACTTTCGAACGTCAAGAACGCGGTGACGTACAACACTACGACGAGCCGGAAAAAAAATGAAGTTCAATGCTTTCCGAGCATGCGTCAAATTGTTTCCGAGCATGCGTGATTTTTTGCACATCCAAATTGCATACAAACGATCGCATTTTCGGACAGGAACTTTTCCCAACCGAAAAATAGAGAACCTGCTCTCAATCTTTTTCTGGCTGGAATTTCGCCAGCAAAAGACCGATGGAGCATACACACGGTCGCATTTTCCGACAAAAAGCTCTCACCTGAGTTTTGCTGGCTGCAATTCCAATCGTGTGTATGCGGCATAAGTATGTAAAACTGGCCATAGATGGATCGAAATTTGTCATGTTCAGCAGCAACCAATTAGATTTTGATCCATCTATTGGCAGGCTGGTTGTACTGAAGATGTTCCATTGATCAATTTTAATACAACCAGCCTGTCTAGGTTCTATTCAACGATGGGGAAGGCTCCCCGCCAGCAGAACACAATAGTGAGCGGGAGGGATTCCCCCATCCGCACTGACTGTGTTTATGGGAGAATCGAGCATTTTTCTTTCCTTCCACGTGTGGTTTAAGGAAAGCAAATTGCCTAATGTATGGCCTACCTTTGCAGTGTTAGGCAATTTACAAACAAAATTTGAGTCCTAACTGGTTTTCAGTCATATATATTATCTAATACACTGCTGATTTTTCATCACTGAAACAAAAAATACAGATTTATATTTAGTACTGCAGCTCTTTTAAACTGGTGAAGGGCACCATATCTCCCTGGTGCTTCATGGTATAAAGCATTAGTTCATTGCATTGCACCAGCACAGGCTCACAGTAAGTTTTGTGTGGCGGTGTTGATTCTTGCCGTAGAAAAGAATGGTAACCAACCAAATTGTCAGTCCATTTTGTGTACATAGATAAAAATACAGTAAAACCTTGGTTTGAGAGTGTCTGAGAGCGTTTTGCAAGACAAGCAAACTTTTTAAATACATCTTGCCTTGATATACAAGCGATGTCTTGATATACAAGTAGCATCATTTCACAACTGAGTATAAAAGAGAAGAGAGGCGCCTCTAAGTGTAGCAATATGGTTACATTTAATGAATCAAAATTAAAGCTGTCCACATAGACCATCCTCTTCACGCAACTCTGCGCTCCACGAGTGGTTCAATCGCTCTACTGCAGGGTAGTCTTCCCTGTCATGATTGCAGACTGACAGTGGTGAGAGCCGGCGGTGTGGAGGACGGTCTATGTGGACAGCTTTCCCCCGGATGCCTGAATACTTAGATGTGCACAAATACAAGTCAAAAGGATGACAGGTCCACTGATGGCACCTCTACCATATATGTTAGTTAATACAGACCCAATAACACTCACCCAGATAAGGTGTTGCTGCCGTAGCCAAGCAAACTGGACCAAAAGAAAAAATGGGGGAAACCTCAGATGAGAACCCCGAGAAATAAAGCAGCTACTAAGGCAGCAAAGGGCCATATACTTGGATGTGCCTCTTTTAATCATCAATCATGTGAGTTGCTAAATGTACCTTTATTAAATGGAACCATATTGCTACACCTAGAGGCGCCTCTCTTCTCTTTTATACTCTGAAGCTCCTGCTGGATTTTGCTTCTAATCCCGTTGAGGAGGCTTCCATTTGTGGATGGACATTTTATGGTTACACAACCTCACATTGCTATAATCTTTTTTTATGGACTATAAATTGAAGGACTTATAAATAAATGGTTGTGGAACGAATCATTTGAGTTTCCATTATTTCTTATGGGGAAATTTGCTTTGATATACAAGTGCTTTGGATTACAAGCATGTTTCTAGAACAAATTATGCTCACAATCCAACGTTTTACTGTATATACAAGTACTGTACACAAATGCATGCACAAAGCACACTACCATGTATTACTGCTTGTACAGAAGTGTGAATAGAGCCTGCGTGCACTCATGGGAAATTAGGTGTTATAGTCATTGTCACCAGATCAGATTGGTAAGGTACACTCTGTATCATCGCAAGAGGAATGATAAATAAGGTACTATTATATATACTCTGAGGTTTATTTACTAAAGGCAAATCCACGTTGCACTAGAATTGCACTGCAAGTGCACTTGGAAGTGCAGTCGCTGTAGATCTGAAGGGGACATGCAAGGAAAATAAAAAACAGCATTTTTGCTTGTGCGTGATTGGATGATAAAATCAGCAGAGCTTCCCCTCATTTCAGATCTTCCCCTCGGCTCTACAGCGACTGCACTTTCAAGTGCACTTGCAGTGCAAAGTGGATTTGCCTTTAATAAATCAACCCCTCTGTCTACTGAATGGAGACAAAACCAGCTACCTGTGAATCCTGGTGATTCTGGTGAATAGAGTAGAATCTGAACATGCCTGAGCTCATCACTATTTCCCGATTAGTAGATGTAATAGACTGGCTTTTCTGGCTTTCCAGACCTACATGTGATGGATCAGATGTAGCCGGATGTCCGTTTACATTCACCTGCCTATAGAGCCATCACAGGTCCACCATAGTGGGCTGTCAATATGAGGACACAAATTAAATGGGCACAAAACTGACATCCTTCCTATTCATCTCCGATTCCTCGAGGGTCCTGCTTGCAGATCCCCTTCTGAACGGAGTGGAGCAGCACCGTATGAAAGAACCCCAAAGTGCTGGTTCACACCAGCGCGCCTTCAAAGTCACGCGACCTTAAAGCCGACATCCCTGTGCGACTTTATCGCGGTTTGCATACGACTTCCTTAACAGAAGTCAATGCAAGTCGTGATGAAGTTGCCACAAAGTAGTGCAGGAACCTTTTTCTAAGTCAGAGTGACTTGAGTTGCACCGATTAAAAATGCGTCCATTGCGTTAATAGGGTGCGACTTCTCATGTGAAGTCGCGGCAGTGTGAACCGCGGCTAAATCTCATATTGCATTTGACAATATCCTTTCCCCAGAGTGACAATGCTGCTGTCCTAAAGTGGTGACACCTTACAACACCATACTGCACAAAGTGTGTTACTGGCCAGATCACCAGGTGAAAAGAAAGAGAAAATAAGCCTAAAAAAAAGAAAGCAAATGCAGCCACCACATTTAAAAGTTGAATTCCACTTTAAATATTTGCGTGCAGTTTGTGAGTTATGATTGTCTGGATTTATGACCTGCAGAAATTGCAAGGACGGAGCGAATCTGCATGAGGACATTTAGGTGACCTGAAGAAGTGCAATGACAATGTCAAGTCATCACATTTGCATATGGGTTTCATTTATCTCAACTTTCTTCAATTCATTCATTTTTTTATTGCTTTTTAGAACATAAAAGTTGTGGATTGGATGGGACAAGTTCGTAGGTTTGGAACAAGATGTTCCTGGAAAATGATTTTCCAATGTGTAGGTTATTCCATTCAAAGACTGGTGACAACTGCAGCATTCAGGAGCCAGTCAGTCCTATGTGGCAACTAGGTGAACAATGACATGCAATGCCAAGCTGCTGCTAACAAAGCAAACAGAATATTGGCATGCATTAAAAAGGGGATCAACTCCAGAGATAAAACGATAATGCCGCGGACACACGGTCGGACTTTCCGACGGCAAATGTAAGATCGGAGTTTTTTTTCGGAAATTCTGATCGTGTGTAGGCTCCATCGGACAGTTTCCTTCGGGAATTTCCATCACCCAAAATTTGAGATCTGGTTCTCAAATTTTCCGACAACAAAATCCGTTTGCGTAAATTCCGATCGTGTGTAGACAATTCCGATCGTGTGTAGACAATTCTGATCGTGTGTAGACAATTCCGACGCACAAAGTGCCACACATGCTCAGAATCAAGCAGAAGAGCAGCACTGGCTATTGAACTTAATTTTTCTCGGTTCGTCATACGTGTTGTACGTCACCGCGTTCTTGACGTTGGGAATTTCTGACCAACTTTGTGTGACCGTGTGTATGCAAGACAAGTTTGAGCCAACATCCATCGGAAAAAATCCCATGAATTTTGTTGTTGGAATGTGCGATTGTGTGTACAGGGCATAATTTTCCCAGTCTACAAGACTCTGGTCCGGCCGCACCTGGAGTATGCTGTCCAGTTCTGGGCACCAGTCCTCAGGAAGGTTCGGTAATGGCATGCAATGCCAAGCTGCTGCTAACAAAGCAAACAGAATATTGGCATTAAAAAAAGGATTAACTCCAGAGATAAAACAATAATTCTCCCGCTCTACAAGACTCTGGTCCGGCCGCACCTAGAGTATGCTGTCCAGTTCTGGGCACCAGTCCTTAGGAAGGATGTGCTGGAAATAGAGCGAGTACAAAGAAGGGCAACAAAGCCAATAAAGGGTCTGGAGGATATTCGTTATGAAGAAAGGTTGCAAGCACTGAACGTATTCTCTCTGGAGAAGAGACGCTTGAGAGGGGATATGATTTCAATATACAAATACCGTACTGGTGACCCCACAATAGGGATAAAACTTTTTTTCGGAAGGGAGCTTAACAAGAAATTAGAAGAAAAGAGGTTTAACCTTAAACTACGTAGAGGGTTCTTTACTGTAAGAGCAGCAAGGATGTAGAATTCCCTTCCACAGGCGGAGGTCTCAGCGAGGAGCATCGATAGTTTCAAAAATCTATTAGATAAGCACCTGAACGGCCGCAACATACAAGGATATACAATGTAATACTGACATATAATCACACACATAGGTTGGACTTTTTTTTCAACCTCACCTACTATGTAACGATGTAATGTAAAGAGCTTTCAGTGGCACCAACAGACAGATGTTAATCACCGGCTGTAATTATTTTGGTGCACAGATCACCAGAGTTGCTGACATTGTGATGCAAAGCACAAAGTAGAAAAGAAATGGCTTACCCAGAAAGCATCCCAGAGCGCAGTACCATGGATGAGCCATCCCTCCAGGAGAAGCCGGGGCTCAGGACAAGTTTTGGATCCTGTAGCTGTGATGAGAAGGGTCTGTTCCCTGGCTGGTGTAACACAGGGGCTGCTGTTGCTGGGGAACGCTGTGCTCTGTCTGATCACATACTAATGTGTTCCTGAAGGCAGCCTGTCCACAGTGTGTTGTTAGATTTAATGGAGCTTGGCAGTTATAGGTTAAACTTAGGGAGAGGTGGAGACTTGTAGGATCCTGCAGACTATTACAATGCACGCTGGCTGTTCATTCATACTTCCAAAGTGTACACCTCGTCCTACTCCTTCACCCACTCACTACATACTGCACTCACCCATGTGCACTCACACCCACATGTCCCTCATTCTCGGAGACAGTCCCTCCTTTGGTCCCAGGTACCTCCTGTCTCCTTTTCCTCCACAGCTGTCCCCTTGTAGATGTGAAGCACAGATGTTTGTAAAAGGAAAGCTGTACTCAAGAAGTATGAAAACTCTTGTACTTGTCCTCTCCTTCTCCTTGTCTGACTGTCATGCTGATCCAAGGGCTTCATTCGCTTTCACTGACCTGCAACAAGTATGCAAACCAGAAGCTTTAACTTTTTTCTTTCTTTAACCTGTAGGCTTGTCGTAGGTCAGTGACTCAGCATGGAAAAAATGTGTAAAGTTACATTAAAGAGGCCAAAATTTAAAAAAAGGGCGAACAGGCAGGAATTTTAATGCAATGCTGAATCTGAATGAACTCCTGAGCATGCACGGGAGTGACGTCATCCCCACCCGGCCAATGAAAGAGGCCAGCGTTTGAGACCCGGTAGCTGGCCGCCTGAAGATGTGAGCGGCCGGGCAGGGGAACGCGGGGACACCGCATCACCGGAGCCGAGGTGAGTATAGTTCTGCTTTAAGATAAACACATAATAATGAATATATTTTTTCATTAATAAAATTGTTGGGACTTTGTATGAGACGACGACTGCTACAGAGTTTGTATGTCTCCATCCCTGAATCATAGAAAAAGGAGGGGAATGGTGGGACTTTATATGAAGCACAACACCAAAACCAGAAGAATCAAGTGGTAGATACTATTTTTAAAGTGGAGCTTCACCCAAAAAAGTGAACCTCCGCTTTCGGAACCACCCCCTCCTCCGGTGTCACATTTGGCACCTTTCAGGGGGGAGGGGGGGTGCAGATACCTGTATAATACAGGTATTTGCACCCACTTCTGGGCATAGACTCCCGTGGGAGTCTACGCCTCTTCCCGTCCCCCCGCGCTGTCTGCTGGGACACACACGGGTCCCAGAGACAGCAGGGAATATCCAGATTGTGCAGCGCGACTCACGCATGCACAGTAGGGAAACGGGAAGTGAAGCCGCAAGGCTTCACTTCCCGATTCCCTTACCGAAGATGGCGGCGGCAACACCTGAGAGCCAAGGGACAAATCGGCTTCGGGTGCCGACATCGCGGGCGCCCTGGACAGGTGAGTGTCAATATTTTAAAAGTCAGCAGCTGCAGTATTTGTAGCTGCTGACTTTAAAAAAAAAAGAAATTTCGGCAGACCTCCGCTTTAAAATGTAATGGTGCACATGGATGCATGTGGGACAGTAAATAGCATGTAGCAAATAACATAATAATATAGTAATATAATAAATACATAGAAATGTACACACACATATAAGTGTTAGAAATGTATACATATACATACATGTTCCTAAATAGTAAATATTTTTAAATGTATTAAATTTTGCTCAAACTTGCATATAAACATGATTGATTGCACATCATAATATAAAATTGATTCAAGGTAGTCACATATTAAACGCATTGCAGCTGTGACAATAAGTCAGTATATAGCTCTCCGCACATTTCGTGGATAAATCCCACTCATCAGGAGCAAATGCAATCTAGGGATGTTTATAAGTAGGCTACAGTATTCAAAACCATGGGTAGTGTTAGTAGCTGGAGGCACTATGGGAAACACCATCCCCGGAAACTGAGGTGGCGGTGACTGTGGCAGCGGTGAACGGAAAACAAGAAGTAAGCATCAATAGAGATGTCGTCCCTAATAAATAACCGTGGTTGTAATAAAAGTGCTGAATAGGGGCCCATAAGGCTTCCTTGGTATGAAGTATAAAGCATAGTCCAGAGATGTGCATAGTGTCACCGAGGTGTAAGGAACAGACATATAATACTGTATAATAATGAATAATAATAAATATACAATTATGGTAAATAAACTATACTTTAAAAGAGAAGTATTGCCAAAGCTTTTTGTCGTGCTTCTCTTGTGGGTCAAAGGAGTTTACAAATTTTTGCTCTCCTGTCACCCAGAGTTAGCTAATATCGGGTTATGGCCAGTAATCAGATGACGTGGCAGAGCCATTCCAGGCTCTGGAAGGATCCTGACAATATTGTCGGAATCCACTCGGTTGTCTGATCGGCAGCTTGTTCCACCCCCCACTGCACCACTGAGAGCCAGTTGCTCTCAACCCCTCCCCTTTTCGGTGCTCCAATGAGCACTGGAGGGGCAGAGCAGAGAGAGCTCACTGACAGTCACTGCTTACCGCTATGAACAGACCAAGAGCTGAGCAGTCAGTGGTTATGTCAACATGGGACAGCTGCAGCATCCCACCAATGATGCAGCATGGAGGTGAGTATACTATATGTGTGTGTTTGTTTTTGTTTTTTTTTTAAGTTCACACTTTCCATTTAATGTGTGTTTTGTGGTGATTTTTAGTTCAGTACTTTTTATGGTGCCTGCCTCAAACTGTCTTTAAGAGGGCAAACAGCTGACAGCTATTGATACAATGTTGCACTATCATCCTTTAGCTCAGGGGTCTCAAACTGGCGGCCCTCCAGCTGTTGCAAAACTACAAGTCCCATCATGCCTCTGCCTGTAGGAGTCATGCTTGTAACTGTCAGCCTTGCAATGCCTCTTGGGACTTGTAGTTTTGCAACAGCTGGAGGGCCGCCAGTTTGAGACCCCTGCTTTAGCTGATGGATGAGGAATAGGCAGCACCAGTTTTAAGTACTGTTGGTCCGTTTACAGCTTATTCACACTCTTTGCAGTGACTTGCATTATTATTTACTGGATAAATGCAGGTCACTGCTAGCGCCCATAGAAAATAACTGTTTTCTATGTGCCCTGTTCACACTGCAGTACTGGTGTGATGTGTGGTGCAGTACAGTAACAGGTTTTGCATCTTTCCACACCGCATTGGATGGCTCTACGTGTCACTGCACAAGAATGTAACGCACTGCTCTGCTGTGCAGTGACATGAATGAAGTGTCACCACATGACTCTTCAAATATAATTGAATAAAAAAACAAGCAGTGTGATGCCCTGAAACACATTTTGCACTGGGGGGAATTGTGCAAATTTCTTTCCTGCAACCCATTTGCACAGTCTATTGCCTGCCTTAGATACACTAGAACATTTAAATAGACTTCATTAATGGATTAAAGCGGAACTCCAGTTAACAGTTTTTAAGCAGTTACAACAGTTTTTTCCTTTTTGGATGAAAAGTTTACATAAATGAATAAAAGCTGACCATTGCAAGCACCCCTGTTAGTGTTAATTTTTTTTTCTCAACTCCTTCACCTCCAATTTTGGTGGACAGCTTTGTCTGGTAAAGAAAGTTGAAAAATAAAAGATTTGCTGGCCAGATTAACAGGTGCAAATAAATTAAAAAAGGCAAAAAAGAAAATGAATGGATTCACCAAGTGTAAGATATGGTAAACTGCAATATATTACATTTTTGCTTTAAAGGTGAAGTCCAGCCTGAGCTTTTTAGGCTGGGCTTCTCCTAAGGGTCACAAGAGTGCAGCTAGTTTTGCACTCCTGTGCAGTGATGTAAGTAAGTAAGTTAAAATAAACGGAGTTACATAACGCAGTTACTTTAGAGGGTAACGAATAATCTAACTGATTACTTTTCCCCTCATGGTAACGCAGTTCCCATTACTTGGGCGGAGTTACCTCAATTACATTTACCGCCACTAGATGGCAGTAGTGTAATTCCGGTTTCCTGCCAAAAAAAGTTACCCCGCCGGATAAGGACCCCCCTGTCCTGCGCAGGCGCAACGCTTGCGCAGTTCGAAGGACTACGGAGCTTACGAAAAATTGCCGAACCTAAACAGCTCTGAGTGAACTCTACACCGCACAGGCGCAGTTAACAAGTAATTGTACGAGGCGATGCCGCACGCTCCTGATGCTCGTGCTATTCTGCAAGGGGTGTCTATCGTGTAACTAAGGGGCGGGTCTAGTATTACTGTAACCAAGGGGTGCATTTATTATTATTGTTATATATCGAGCTCTGCCCATTAATTTAACATTCGCCCTCTTCTGTAGCCATCCGCCCCTTACACGATATAATAATAATAGACCCGCCCCTTGCTTACACACTATAACAGATCTGCCCCTTGGTTAGAGTAATAATACAGCAGCCCCTTGGTTACACGATATATAACAATAATAATAAATGCGCCCCTTGCTTACAGTAATACTAGACCCGCCCCTTAGTTACACGTATAGAATATTAAAAAAAAAGTCACAGTTACTTTGCTGCGTAACTAATTACTTTTCCAATGTAGTAACTGAGTTACTAACGCAATTACTTTTTGGGAGAAGTAATTTGTAACTTAACTAATTACTTTTTTAAAGTAAGATGAACAACTATGCTCCTGTGACCCGTTTTCAGCGGAGATCGGTCTAAATCCGCTCTCCGCAGCGGCTCACAGCAGGAGTCTGGTGCGTCTCCATTCACCGCTTTAGGTCCGATTTCTGCCCGAATTTTGGGCTGAGTTTGGAAGGGACCAAAAGACGCACAGGGCTCCTGTGCAATTCGCACCGGAGCCAATGTGGAGATGTGTAAACCGGCTCCATAGAGAGCTGGTCACAATCTCCTGCTATGCCAATTGGATGCGGATAAACCCACATCCAATTCGCAATAGTATGATCCCAGCCTGAAACTTCAGGGAGGCAGAAAAAAGTGCAATATGTGAATTTTATGTGTAGCAATTCCCACTTGGATGCTGTGCAGCCTGGAGTAGGACGGAGGGGGGCTCCAATTAGACGTCTGTTATGGAAAACTAAACTGTGAAGCTTCCAGTATAGAAGGCTGGATCTCAAGATCATTACTGGTCATTGTAAGGAGCATTTGCTTAGCTGTCCTATCAGTGCAGATCTATTGCCCTCTGAACTTCTGCTACAGATTGAAATTAAAGTGGTTGTAAAGGCTAAAGGTTTACCTTAATGCATTCTTCAGTGCCCATCAGTGACACCTATCAGGGTCCATCAGTGTCGCCTCATCAGTGTCGCCTTATCTGTGCCTATCAGTGCAGCCCATCAGTGCCCATCAGTGCAGCCTGTCAGTGCCCATCAGCCAATATCAATGAAGGAGACAAATTACCTGTTTGCAAAGTTTTATAACAAACTATGAAACATGTTTTTTCTTTTCTTTTTTTTTTCAAAAATTTTGTTTTTTTGTTTGTTCAGCAAAAAATAAAAACCCAAGAGGTGATGAAATACCACCAAAAGAAAGCTCTATTTGTGTGAAAAAATGCTAAAAATGTTATTTGAGTACAGTGTTGTATGACCGCGCAATTTTTATTCAAAGGGTGACAGCACTGAAAGCTAAAAATTGGTCTGAGCAGGAGGGGGGTTTAAGTGCCCAGTAAGCAAGTGGTTAAGGGGTCCTATGTTGAAAAGTTTGAGAAAGTCTGGTATAGTCAGTACACTACAAGGAAGCAGGGATATGCTGATAAAAGTTGCATCTGTAATAGCAATAATAATAATAATAATAAAATCCATAAACAGCATAGTGCGGTGTCATTTGTCCTATTCTATGCTGTAAAAAAACCTGGTTGATCCTGCCTGTTCCTGTGTCCCCCTAGGTGTGCTGACCACAGTAATCTTGGATGGTGATCCCTGATACCGTGGTCAGTTCACATGCCTCCGTCATCTCGCTGTGCGGACAGTCTCTCCCTCCCTCCCTGCCTGTCTGTCTGCTCAATAGTCAATGCTTTGAGAGCCGATCTCCAGTTGTGCTGACCTCCCCTCTCTCAGTGAGTACTAATTACATACTCATTGAGCAGAGAATGGCATTATAATACTAATATAGTGACAGATTTAGGTACAGTATTTCTAACTACAGGGGGTCCCCGGGTTACAAACAAGATAGGGACTGTAGGGTTGTTCTTAAGTTGAATCTGTTTGTAAGTCGGAACAGGTAAATTTTTTAAGTGTAGCTCCAGCCAAAAAATCTATTTTTAAGTTTTTTAGATAACATAGAGAAGGGTTATCACCCCTGTAACATTTGTTTTGCTGTCTGTGCCCCTGTTCAGAAGATTTCACCTCACCTTCTGTCCCAATGACAATTGGATTTTGAAAATTTTGGGTTGTTAGGGAAGCATGGACTGGTGATAAAGCATCAGTGGAGACGCCTTTTACCCATATTAACTCTTACAGGAGTGAATTTCCCTTCCTAGGGTGGATTTCCTCTCACTTCCTGTTGTCTCCCTCCGTTTGTAAGTAGGAGTCGTTTGTAAGTCGGATGTTTGTAAGTCGGGGACCCCCTGTATAGTTAGAATATTTTTTTGAATGCCTAGCTTGTATAAATGGAGCTTTTATTTTCTTTAAATCAGCGTTACCTGAATAGAAAGCATATTGCACACATACTATTTTAAATCAATCACACAATTTATAATCTGCTTTAGAGTAACAGAAAAAAGGGAAGGAAACCTGTTAAAATATCATCAGTCTTGTGTCTCGGCACACTTCCATCCCTTGCTTTTTGTTATTTTCAGGAAAATTGGGTGATTATATAATAATCATGAAAAGTATCTTTGCTTTTTTTTTTAAAGAAATTTAGCAACTGTGTGGACATTTATGAAGGTTTTTCTTTGCTCTGTGATAAGAGTGGCCATAGGAGAGCTCAGTATCCATAGCTCAGTGCGCAATTTCGATAATCAAGCAGTAAGATCGTCCATAGTTGGTCATAACAAATCTGCTGGCCATCAGAGGTCTTCATTATAAGATAAGAATATTTTTCCGAGTTCTGGATAATCTTGAATGCAGGGCCTAATTCTGTACAGAATAGGGAAGAATCAAAGGACCACACGTAAAGCTCCCACTTACTGTAAATTAAGTAGTTTGTGGCCCCCCATCCTTCCCATGCCATTGGGCTCCACATCAGCCGAACACTCTGTGATGGCTATTGAGTCATCCATGATTAATAACTATGACAAATGTCATTCCAGGTGGAGAATACAGACACCATCTTGTATTTTCGGATGGCAATGGTGATGTATCACAGCTAAAATAAAACCTAGTGCCCCCCCCACCCCTTTTTCCCCTTCTCTCTTTCTTTTCTCCTCCCCCCCCCCCCCTCCTACACGACCTCCCTGGGAAAGTGTGCTGGAATATACAATTAGTATACTAATAGTCAAATGCGAGATAAGGATTTTGCTCCCATCTATCCTATGGATAGCAACAATGATGGTTTCTATGTCATTGTATAATACTGTTCATACAACAAATTGTGTATATGCATCGCTTGTACTGTAAAGATCTCAATAAAATATTTTCTTGTTAAAAAAAAAAATTAAACCTAGTGTGCTATACACCCTGTTTAACCTGCCTATCTTAAGGGACACTAAATTGGCCCTTCTGCACTGCCCTATTACGGCCCTCTATGCTCGTCAGCAGAAATTGGCAACCTACCTATTTTTGTCTGCCAAGAGGACAATTGGCCATGCCTGGAGGAAGCCTATGGTCCCTTTTCAGGGTGTTAGAGAACCTATGACAGCTCTCATGCTCAATGAACAGATGTCAAGCATTCTCAAGGACTCTCATGCCAATACTAGCATTGGATGCCTGTGACTGACTCACCCGACAATCCCGAGTCCATATACCTCCCATGCCATCCTCTCCTCTCTCCCTTCCTGTTGACTTACCTCTGATTTCCTCCTTCCTTAACTTTTACTCTTCCCTCTCTTTTTTGGGGTAACATTGCACTCTCTGAGTGCGTATTAAATCTGCATCACTATCAGGGTTTTAACCGGTCCAGGTTTGACATTGATACTCCTACGGATTTCCCTGGACCCCACTTCAACTTTCTAGATTTGGCACATAGCCACTGCCACTGTTTTCTTTCATTTGGTGGCCTGTATATGATGTTTTCCCTGAGTTTACGATGCCACTCTGAGCCCCTGCTTGGGCAATTTATATGCCTTTTTGTTATTCTTTTAAAAATTTGAATAAAAATGTTTGTACCAAAATAAAACCTAGTGATGTTATCATACATATTACATACACACTGGGATGACTTCGCTCATGATTTTTTTTCTAATGCCCCGTACACACGATCGGAAATTCCGATGTGAGCCTTTGGTCGGAAATTTCCGACCTTGTGTATGCTCCATCGGACTTTTGTAGGCGGAATTCCCGCCTGCAAAATATTGAGAGCAGGTTCTCAATTTTTCGGTCGGAAAAATTTCCGATCGGAAAATCCGATTGCCTTTACCAATTCCGACGCGCAAAATTCCTACGCATGCTCGGAAACAATTTGACGCATGCTCGGAAGCATTGAGCTTCATTTTCTCGGCTTGTCGTAGTGTTGTACGTCGCCGCGTTCTTGGCGGTCCTAAGTTCAGCAAACTTTTGTGTGACCGTGTGTATGCAAGCCATGCTTGAGCGGAATTCTGTCGGAGAAAACATCCAAGATTTTTCTGACGGAGAATCCGCTCATTGCATCCAAGATGCTATTTATTCATAGACTTTTGGGAAGAAATCAGGGTCTTCTTTACCTGTTTGTCATTGTTTCTCTCTGAAATGTCTGGTAACCCATTTAGAGATTCTATGAGGGATTACAGCAGACTGCTTAAACATATACAGCAATAATTTAATAAAAATTGCAAACGAATATGGTATAGCTTTCTTGTTTTTACATGCCAGCTTTACCATATTGGCATTATTATTCAATATGAAGTATATTGTATTAGATATATGCAGAATCACAGTCTAGCAGCTATTTTTATTTCACTTTTATTACAGCATGTTTGATGGATCTTCATTTTCAATCAGTATCCTACGTTTGCATGAGACAAATGTGATTTTAAAATGAAAACAAATACATTATTGAATTATTTACAGCAATTTAGGAATAGGAAGATACGCATGACAGAATGAGATGTTTTTTTAAAAAACAATTGACTTGCTTCCCTCTAGTGGAAGATGAGTGGAAGTGAAAGTACAGAAGTAAGGTTGTAAACCGTGGATGTTGCAAAAAAACAAACAAAAAAAACCTGCAAGGCAATGGCATAAAATGCTAGTATGCATCGCATACTAGCACATTCTGAAATACTCACCTTGGAACGAAGCCCTTCAACGCTTTATAGTCACCGCTGAGAGGGCTGACATGTTCCCCCTGTCTTTCTCCTGGGTTCGCGCGTTCCGGCTATGTGATTGGCCGGATCTGCAATAATGTCATTCCTGCGCATGCACGTGGGAGACCTTGGTTTCGGCACGAAGCTCTGAAATTCCAGCAAGGTATGCCTGACCATCAGAGCGAGTGCGCTGGTGATGTCACTGGCTGCATGCAGGATGAATATCTCCTAAATGGTGAAAGCTTAGGACATATATAGCCTTATTAAATGCTTACTTGTAGGTAAAAATGACAAAGCAGGGTTTATAACCACTTTAACAAGTATTCTTTCTCATGTTTTCCCTTTTTTGGTCATATACCTTAGCAGTAAAAGTGTTTTGTTATACGTGTTTGATAAGTACAAAGTATATCAGTTGACCCTGTCAGAAATCCAGTGAGCTGTTTTCTTCCTGTGCTCTTTGCCTCTGCTGCATGTTTACCAGTTAGCTGTGTTCACAGTTTTCTCTGTGGACTGTAGAACACCTCCTTGCTATGTTACTGTTACTGAGATGAACGTGTGTTGCAGGTGTTCTGTAGTTCTGAAATACCTCCTAACCTACAGTAACAATGCTGATGCTCCATAGATGTATGATCACCAATTAAGAACAATTCAAAAAAAGCCTGGAAAAATGAAAAATATTGCAGCCACCACACCCAAAGACTAGTAAGCAGTGGCGGCCCATGCATAAGGGGCACCTCCATCCATGCGCCCCGCCCATAATCTACATGCCGGACGCATGGATTCCAATGGGGGGGGGGGGGGGGTTGACGCACGTGATTAGAGCCAGAGGCTCTAATGGGCTTCAGAATAGGGTGGACTCGGGACGCAGTCACAACACCCAGTTGTGTGACACTAGCAAATGAATATTCGCTAGTGTCACACTAATTCTCCTCCGGGCCAATCAGGAAGCAGGTCCTGAGATCCGTTTCCTGATTGGCTGAAAGGAGAAGCTACACTGGCCGCCGGGAGGAGGAGACGCTAGGAGAGGAGATGCAGGGGAAGCTAGCTGGCCACCCGTTCGTTTCCCAGAGGGAAGCCCAAGGAGAAGCTACGCTGGCCGCCAGAGGGAAGCCCAGGTTAAGTGTTGCGGACGGGTGACCGACTGACCAGGGGAGGGGTGGCTGGCTGTGCATGCCCCCCCCTAAAAAAAAATACCACCGGCCGCCACTGCTAGGAAGCTGAAGTATATTACATTTTTGTTCTTGGGTTAAGATACACTTAGAGCCTTATGCAAACAGGCATATGGTGTTGCAGAGAGCATCCTCAAACCTCCTCTTCTCGGGTCCCCGCTGGGTCTGTCTGCCCCTCCTCTTCTTTGTCTGCCCCCCCCCCAAGCTGGCCTGTGTGTGTGTATAGACACATACAGGGCCACTTGGCTCCACCCCTGCTCCCTCTTCACATGATTGGACTTGCAGGAGCCAATGGCTCACACTGCTCAAGTCTGAGGAGAAGGGAGACAAGGCCTGAAGACTCTCCCTCGTCACACACTGTCTGTGTGAGGAGGCAGAGCGGCGCTGAGAGATGATCTCATATGTTTGCATATGAGATCATCTCTTATTGGACACGCCGATCTCGCTATAAACGGCCACTGTGATTGGCCGTTTATAGCGATCTGTGACTGGCTGTGTCCGACGTGGCCAGCACAGAACTTCCCCGATGCGCGCTCTCAGGAGCGCGCATTAGGGAAGTAAACAGGAGGACGTCGAGGGACGTCCTCCCGGCAGGGAGCGTCCGCGCTGCAGCCGTCTTTCGGGTATAGCGCGGGCGCGTAGTGGTTAAGGAAGGGGATGCTGGGGGGCGCTGCTATTGGAAGTTTTTTTTTTACCCTAATGGAGAGGGTGCATTAAGGTAACAAACCTTTTTCCTTTACAATCACTTTAAAAATACAAGTATATAAACTTAAGTACAGAGAATGATGCAGTATGAGAGTATATTGATAAAGAATCAGTACATATAAAGTAGGTAGATAGTTTACATTCAAAGGCAGTTACATATTGTTATCAGAGATATAGTTAATCCCAGATCACGATCCGTGTCAAGTCTCTCCCACATGTAAAGTACTCTTTATCCTTTGGCAAAAGGATATATAGTTAGAAACAGAGATGCAAGGTCCACTTATTAACCGCTTCAATACCAGGCACATTTACCCCCTTCCTGCCCAGGCCATTTTTCAGCTTTCAGTGCTGTCACACTTTGAATGACAATTGCGCGGTCATGCAGCACTGTACCCATATAAAATGTTTAGCATTTTTTTCACACAAAACGAAACTTTCTTTCGGTGGTATTTAATCACCACTGGGTTTTAAATTTTTTGCTGAATAAATGAAAATAGACCAAACATTTTGAAATAAAAATGTGTTTTTCTTAATTCTGTTATAACATTTTGCAAATAAATAATCTTTCTTTATAAATTTCATTTTTTTATTCTGCTACATATCTTTGGTGAAACTAATCCATATCAGTATATATTATTTAGTCTGTAGGAAAGTTAAAGAGTCCACAAACTATGGTATATATATTTGAAAATCGATCAATCCTGATGTACTGATGGACTATCTCATTTCTTAATGCCCGAAAATGCCAGATATGCACAGATATCCCCCAAATTACCCACTTTTGGAAAGTAGGCACCACTTTAATGGGTTCATGCAGTTTTTCTTTCAGACACCTTCATATGGTGTATGATGCTCAGTATCCAAGTAAGCCAGCCAAAAATAAAAATAAAGAGAGATGGTGAGGGTGCTATGGGATGGGGTTATGGGGTTATCTAATGCCAAACTAATGGCTATGATAGCAAGGTGCTAAGTAAATTGAATAAACATACCCAAAGAGTCTGTTGCAAACCTTTGGAGGGTAGCGTAAAAAGTCTGAGCTTCTGAAGCATTACATTCCAGACTGTAGGTGTAGCATGGGAGAACTCTTAGGAAATGGGGTGGGAGCCGGACATAAGGGTCATAGGTCACAGCACATCAAAGGGCAATACGAAAGGTTTAACAATGAGAAAGAATTTTGGGATTGTATTTTTTAAGAAACTGGCAGCTAGTTCTATATTTGAGATGGATTAAAGTGGGGCCAGCTTGGCTAGTGGAAGACCAATTAGTGGGGGTTACGAAAGTCAAGGAGGAAATACATGATTAAAAAATTCTTTACTAGTGTTATTATTGAGAGAGGAAGAATTAGTTATGGTAACCATACACACAGATATTCAGTGGTTTCTTAACAATCCAGCCCTCCTTTTCATGCATCACATTCTTCACCATACACAGTACCTTGTGGTTGGAATTGCTAAAAAATGTCAACATAAAGAGTTAAGAAGGCAGGCAAATGTATCTTCAATGTGTCCTCTGACCACCAAGACCTACTACAATTTTCATCCTAACTCCGCAGACTTCGGGACATGACACATGTAGTAAGAGATCATGTGTCTCTCATCTGTGTCTTCCATAGATAAGTGGGTGATCAGTGTTTGGAATGGAACGTGTATTTAAGAGACCTTTGAACAGAACACTTCCTTGTTTTTGCTTTCTAGACAAAATGTACTGCATGTACAGCTGGTATAGAAAAGAATCACCCCCCCTATAAAATCACATTTGTTGCTTTACAGCTTGAAATGAAGACAAACACAGTTTTTGTTTTATCCAGCTGTATTTACTAGTGCAACTTATAACATCCAAGTGAAAGATATAACACCAACATATCAGAAAAAACTAAATCAAAAATAGAATCACAGAGTTGGAAAAAGGATCACCCCCTTATGTCAGCATTTTGTTGGACCACTTTTTGCTTTAATTACAGCCTTTAGTCTGTTGGGATATGTCTCTACCAACTTTTCAGATCTAGACTTTGCAATATTTGCCAACTCTTCTTTGCAGAACTGCTCAACTTCAGGTAAAGTGTCTGTAAAGGCACAAGGTCTCATCTGACCACCTTAAATGCACCTTGAAAATTCTGAGGCCACATGGAAAAAGGTGTTATGGTCAGATGAGACTAAAATTTAATTATCTGGCCTCAACATTAAACAATATGTCTGGCTGTAATCCAATACAGCTCTCCATCCAAATAACACCAATCCTACAGTAAAGCATGGTGGTGGTAATATCCTATTATGGGGATGTTTCTCTGCAGCAGGGACTGGAGCACTTGTCAGGATAGAAGGAGAAATGGATGGGGCAAAATACTGTCAAATTCTTGAGGAAAATCTTCTGCCCTCTGCCAGAAAGTTGTCAATGGCAAGAAGGTTTACCTTTCAACATGACAATGACTTAAAGCACACAGCAAAAATAACCACACAGTGGTTAAAGGAGAAAAAAGGTGAATGTCCTTGCATGGCTTAGTTAGAGCTCAGACTTAAACCCCATTACAAACTGTGGAATGACTTGAAGATTGCAGTCCACAAAAGGTCACCATAAAATTGAACTGAACTTGACCAACTCTACAAAGAAGAGTGGGCAAATATTGCAAAGTTTAGATGTGCAAAGTTAGTAGAGGCATATCCCAACAGACTAAAGGCTGTAATTAAAGCAAAATGTGGTTCAACATAAAAAAAAAAAACTGACACAAGGGGGTGAGCCTTTTTCCAACTCAGTGATTCTGTTTTTTTACATTTTTTTTTAGACATGTTGATGTTATATCTTTCACTTGGATGGTATAAGTTGCACTAGTAAAGAAAGCTGGATTTAACGTTGTGGATTTCCCCATGCCTTCAATCTCAGTAATAATGATTAACAGGACAAACAGAGAGAGTGAATCTAGCTAGCAGAGAACAGAAAAACCTTTACAAGAATTCTAATCCTTTCTTTACTCCATGCAAAACTAAAAAAAAATTGGTTATACAGTAAATCTGTAGGGATCTGTTGCCCTTTACTGTCTGTTTTTGGAAATAGCTTTTGCTTCTTAATTATCACAGAGTTGGATGGTTTTAGACAGATACTACCTGTCCCTGCTATCTTGGTTAGAAACCCCAGAGGAAGAAAATAGAGAGAGAGAAAGAGAGAGAGAGAGAGAGAGAGAGAGAGAGAGAGAGAAGCTGAGACTACATGTGCTGACCATGGAAAAGCTTCTGCTGAATTCAGGACAGAAGCAGGGGTTATTCATCAAGTGCTCATATATTTATTAGTTTACTGTTATTGTCCATAGCTTCTGGGTATGCATAATATCTAAAGACGAAGTATATCTGTTCCCTTGTTGTTATCTCATATGCACTATTCCAGACAGCTAACACTGTGATATGATATGCGTGTGTAGTGGTCACCCTTCTGTATGTTAGTAGGTGAATCTGTCTATTGCAATAGAGTTTATATACATCTCCTGTTATTTTAGTTAACCATGTTCATTCTGGTCTGGGATTCTATAGCTGGTTTTAGCTCAGGGCTCAGCAACCAGCATTGGCTAGAGCCAGGTTAGCCATCGAAAGGCCATTTGACAGTTAGAGGTCCAGTTGACAGATTAGAAGATACCAGGGACTAAGATACAGAGTAGGTAGGCTGACTTTGAGTTCTATTGCTACACAACAGTTTCTGCAGGTGAGAAGCTGCATTCCAGGCTAGTTGGACAATGGTTGGAGGATCTCCCTATTGCTGCAGATCTTGTCTTGAGGTCCCTGACAGCAGGACTGCGCCGCATCACGATCATCCTCAGGGGCTCCTGTAACTGAACTTTGCTGTAACATTGATCTAAAGGTATCTTTATTAATAACTATATATATCCGGGTATGTTTGCACAATTCCAGCAGGGCTCTTGTTGGGCCCTTTGCTGATAATACCTCTTTGTACATGTATGTACTAGTATTAATTTTTTGTTAATATAAAGCTTGTATTATTTGCATACTGGTGGGCATCTATACACTTATGCCTAATGTTATATGCTGGTTGCAGTAGTTCATCCGCTCCCAATTACTTTAATTAGATAACTGGTTATTTTCCCTGTACTGGGTTGGTGCACTGCCAACTTTATTACCAGCCAACTCTTCTATCTAGTGCAGGTTCTGGTTCTCTATTTTACCTTCAGGTTTAGCACAGTATCCTGTTTGGGGAGGGCCATTTGTCATAACCTCCAACCCAAAAGAAGGCTAAACATTACTTTAACTACCACACAGCCTCAGAGTCTTCAAATCATCAAAATATACTGCTGAAATCTGTCACATTGCTTCAATCTGTGGGTCCTCTCTATATCTTGCATAACAAAGGCTTGAGGAAAGTCTTTTATGACTAGATAGAATAGAGGTCATACGATGTCTCCTGAGATGAGAAAAGGTTTTTTTTTTTTTTTTGGAAAGAGTGACATCAGTGCATGCCTTATAGAACACAGAACATTCCAAATGAGAAAGAGGTGAAAGATTTCTATCAGATGATAGATGAGAGCTGGTGAGGAAGGGTAAAGAAGATGTGGAGGAAATGGGAGGTAAGACAAAAGAGCAGCAACTTTAACCTTCACTTATTGCATCAAAGATACAGCCAGTTTTTTCCCTGGGACCAGAGAATGTACTGTTTGGAGCTTGTGACAGAATCTATTGATAAATGGAGTCACTTTTTTCTTTAGCGTAACATACAAAGTCAGTGGCATCAAGGTCAGGGATGTGCTAAAGGCCCTATAGAAGTTAGAGCATGGGAAAACATGAGTACCGTATTTGCCGGCGTATAAGGCGACACGGCATATAAGACGACCCCCTACTTTTCGATTTAAAAATTTGGTTTTGTGCAGTACTCACTATATAAGATGACCCCCCTTGAGCGGTAATACCGTATCTTCAGAAATGAAGTTGGCGCCAGGTAACATGCTGTCCCACACAGTATACATACAGTATACCGCCCTGAGCCAATCACAGCGAGCTATGCATTCTATTATTGAATACAATGCCTGCTCGGATTGGCAGAGGCTGTTACATCATCAGCCCGCGCCTCTGACTCTCACAGCCAATCCGAGCAGGCTACTGTATGTAGCCTGCTCCGATTGGCAGAGGTTGTTACTCCAATCCGAGCAGGCGCTGTATTCATTAATAGAATACAACGCTCGCCGGGATTGGCTCAGCAGTGTATACTGTATGTATACAGTATTACCGTACACTCCGGAGGGCTTATCATCCAGCGGGCGGCTGGTATAGGAAGGCTAATTGCATCATGCCAGACCATGCTGAAAGTATGGGTTGTACAATTTGTGAATTCAAGTTTCCCTGTCTAACAAAAGACTGCGCAGACACAATGCATTCAGAAATCACCTGTGGGGAACAGCCAGAGTAGTGCTCAAAAAAGTCGTCGGGATCATCTTCAAAAAGCCATACTAGGGATACAACCTGATTCATATCAAAAGACACACGTGAACACAGCAACCACAAACAAGCAAGAACACAAATAACACAGCAAACCCCCAAGCCCTAATCTAACTAACTAGCTAACAATACCCTCAAAGCAATGGAACATATATATATACAAGGCAGGGAGGAGAGACCAAGGGGGAAACAGGAAGCAGGGGAACATCAAGGCAGGAGACAAGGTTGATTTTACTTTTACTGGGGAAACATACATTTGGGTAGGATGGTGTCTGATGCAGAAGTGGTTTGGTTTGGCTGGGGCTAATTGCAAACAGGTGCAGCTAGGTTGCTGGCATGTCCGTCTGCTGGGAGACCCCCGCTGGTGGCCACCAGAACTGCACCCTTTGGTGTCGAAGGAAATAGTGACACCACCAGGCGATCCAGGTAATAACACCATTCCTGACAATGTCCATCGGCTGGGAGACCCCTGCTGGTGGCCACCAGAACTGCACCCTTTGATGCCAAAATGTATTTCATTTTGTGCAGTTATTATACCCGGCGTACAAGACGACCCCCACTTTTTGCCCATTTTTTTTTACTGTAAAAGGTCGTCTTATACGCCGGAAAATACGGTAACATTAAATAAACAGGTTTTGTTTGGCGAAAGGTAACCACAGATGAGCAGATCCCTTACAGAGATCAGTGAGTGGTGACCAATATCCAGGTCGTGTTTTGGAATGCCACCGCCACATGCTGCAATCTTCGGTATATGCATGGTGAAAGGTGTGTTGTATGAAAGAACATGCTGGAGGTTTGTTGCATTGAACCATTTTTTATGACAGGAAAAGTATTACTCATTTCTCAATGGGAACACATGAGCATTTAAACAAGTAGATCAATCTGATTTTAAAAACAAGTTACATGTTCATTAGTCATGTGGCATTGCTTGATCGTTTATTTTGGTGGTGTTGGGCAGTTGCACCAGCTGTTCTTTTGTATCCTGAGGTAACCTAAAGCAGTACAGATGGTACTACATCACCTACTTATACACACAAAGCTGTAGTAGACCTTTTTGAATGGGCAACTGGTCACCAACATGGATTCAGGGCTTTGCCTTGAACGTAATAGGATTTTGTGGTTACTACAGAGGCAAGGTGGAGCCAGAATAAGTAAAATGATCATTATACATTAAAGCAGTTCTGCACACACTTTCAAAAGTTAGGCTTATTCGTTTGTAAACGCAGCAAAGAGTGCACAATGGACTTTTTTTTTTTTTCATCGTACCTGTTGATGTATGTAATCTTTGTTTCCAGTGGGCGGAGTTTGTGCGGGGATCCTCATCATGTTCGGTGATCGCCGCACTGTCTCCTGGGATTTTGTGTAATTCATCCCAGGAGTCAGTGCGGAGGTCCGATGCGAAATCTCGCGTGATTTCAACGGCGTGACATCATTACGCCGAACACCTTTGGAGGCATGAGAAGTGTGAAGCTCTCTCCCCGTACTGAGAGAGCTTCGCATCACTGGGGCGGCAACTTACATGGCAAGGAATGCTGATGGAGCATGGAAGTAATTGCTTGTGGGCTTCAAATGCCTACAAGCAAGATGACATCTGATGTGCTTGATTTTATAAAGTGTCGATTATACCGGAAAACGGACCAGGATACCGGGCATCAGCACTACAAGTGAGTCTGACTTTATAATGAAATGCTTTTTAAACAGTACAACAAAAATAAATAAAAAATACGTCAGTGCAGAACCGCTTTAAGTAGGTTACATTTGCTTAGTATGTGTGTAGAAGACTCATAGCCCAGAAAACCTTAAGCACTGTTTAATTGTGCTGTGTTGCTAAGCATGCTAAGTGAACTTCCTGCTTGTGTGTCCACTCTCCGAGCATGGGCAGTGCAGGTTCCCGGAAATATCCTGGCAATGTGCTTTATATGTGATCTATCTTTCTAATGTTTGACAGAGTGGCAGTTTTGCTTAATGTCACGTATGCATTCTTGCTTCATCCTAATAGATGCTTGGTGACAATAGAATTGCAAACAGCCACGTTTCTGAAGAGACCTCCTACAGAGCAATGAATAGAAGAGTCACAGTCATTTTGACATGTATCAATCTCACAATTGAAACACTTCAATGATAAGCGTCTTATTTTGGATTCCTGCAGGACCTTTGCTGTCCTGAATGCACTTATCTTCCAGGGGGCCCTTTGTCTTCTTGTCCTGCTACCAACCCTCCAGAGATTACAGGCCCAGCCAGGTCCTCTGTTTACTGCTCAATCTCTTTCTCTGACAGGCTGTGGTCAGCCAGATCAAGGCACAGCAAGAGATGGCACCTGTCAGCTGTCATCAACCATCTATACCTCTTGTTGTTTTCTAGGAACATTCTACCGAGAGCAACTAGAGGCAACTAAATAAACCAGTCAGGGAATTGCCAATAGTTCTAGCTGACCTATACACAGTTGTCAGCCTAACTATTTTAGAGGCACAGGATTGATAAATAAAGCCATTTGGTCTTATAAACTCTGTTTAAGGCAAGGATCAATGTTTAGATTGATTGATACTTCCCCTCAGCAGAGATCTTGTTTTACCTGAAGAAGTCACTAAGGAAAGCCTAGTATTTCTTGTCCTTTTGGCCTACCAATTCACCATTACCTGCTGCAGCCATAGGAGCTCTCTGTCCTTGGGATGTTCAAGAAAACCCATCCCGATGGTTGAGTTATGCCTTCTAAGGCTGGGTTCACACTGATGCAGCTGGGGTTCCCAGCAGGGGGTCTGGTGCGTTCCGGTTCACCAATTCAGGTGCGAATTAGGTCTGAATTTTTGCCTGAATACACACTTGAAACTGAGCCAAAGATGCACAGGATCCTTTTCCAATGCGGACCGTGGCCGCCCTAGAGCTGTGTGGACCCGCTCCATTGAGAGCCGGTCACAGTCTCCTGTCATGCGAATTAGATGTGTGGAAACCCGCAACCAATTTGCATAAGTGTGAACCCAGCCTAAGGGTTCAACAATTACCGGTCCTTCCACTTTCACTGTAACATGGCTCCAACAAGCCAGGCTACTGCAACTGAAGAAACCAGACAAACGAAGCAGAAAGAGGAAAACGCAACGGTCTATACAAACTGCTCTGGCCCAAAATTATGTAATTATCTTTTACCAGTATATAGTATATGTTAAGTTTTTGCATATACTTGGAGTTCCTCTTAAAATAATATGTATATTGACCAAGGTACCTAAACATCCTCACATGTGATGATTATTTAAATCTCTCTGGGATGTAATAAGCACTTCATTCTGGGTAATTGTTCTCGGAAATGGCTGTCTTCAACTGCAAGTTTAGCCACACTAACCACAGTATTTATGTTACACGGTGTTATAATTTATCAAGGTACTAGAGTATTGTACGGCAACACAAAACAATTTATATTGGGTTATGTGTAACTGTGTTTTAATCACAAACATGTGTGTTGACTTTTGGATATCGCTCATGTCTACAAACACTGTGGTGTTACATGACTGCTGTAAAAGTATCTGGAGATAGATTGTGGAAGCTTTTTTTCCGATACCTCCGATTTCAGCAGGTTTCATACTGTATATAAATTGTGGCTGGTCAGTCTGCTGGTGGATGACCCAGGAGCAGGAACAAGTTTAGTGTAACAGAACCTACCCAACTTATCTGATAACCACGCTGTGTCCCTTCAGATAAAGGAGAATGGAATTTTGGGCAAGCTATGATTCTAAAAGAGCAGTCAGAAACCAAAAGTTTCATGGCAGGGAAGCCAAAAACAGTGTGAGAGAGGGTTCAAATGTAACAGCCATGAGGGTTCAGTAGCTTTATCCTTCTGTAGTGAATTCCGAAGAATATTAAGCAGCCTTTACACATGCAGATCATTGTGTCCAGTACTGCTTTTGGTGGCTCAATCTGCCACAGATTTACCTATAATTCTCCAGGACCCTTTGTTGATATCTGTTCTTCTATTCTTCCTTTTTAATGGTAGAAGCAGGTGTGCAGACATCAAGCACAGAGATCTTACCATCACAGCCCCTGACGAGCATAGAAAATAATTATCTTTCGCTCTGCATGGCAGCATGCATTGCAACTTCACATTACACTCTTGCCCTCTGTGTGCCCGTATGATAAAGAGAAGTAGGGTTTTATTATCAGACTGAATTTGGGTACTGTCCTAGAGTCAAGTCTGGATGGCTACCTGTTGTATTTGGCTTGTGCCGCTTCAAAGAGGAATGTACAATTATCCACACAGAGTCCCAATAGAAGAAGGAACTACCCAAAATAAACAGAAATAAAATCAAGGTATAAAAGAGGTTAAACTATTTTCTTCATGCTTTGGCAGCTGATTGCACTGCTGTGTTTTCCTTCTATTGGCATGCAAGGCACTGTATAATGGACTGTGCCATAGTTGCTCAGAAAGGGCTAGCTGCTACGTTGGACCTTAACGCAGAGCTCTGTAAAATCAATCCTTTCCCATTAAGAATAGCTCCATCCAAAACTGAAAAAAAAAAATCCATTCTGTGTGGATGTCCGAAGGCTTGATTCCTTCCCCCAAACTTAACATTTACCTATCACTTTAACCCTTATTGCCTAACCTTAAATGTAACCCCTAAACTAAGTCACACAATTAACCCTTAACATTCATTCTGCTCTAATGCCCTGTACACACAACCGGTTTTCCCGTCGGAATGAACTCTAAAGCTTTTTCCGACGGAATTCCGCTGAAGCTGTCTTGCGTACACACGATCACACCAAAATGACATACAACACGTACGGCGGGACTAGAAAAAGGAAGTTCAATAGCCAGTAGCCAATAGCTTCCATCTCGTACTTGCTTCAGAGCATGCGTAATTTTTTGGTACGTCGGAACAGCATACAGACGAGCGGTTTTCCCGATTAGGAATTGGTTCCCCTGGAAAAATATAGAACATGTTATCTTTCTAGGTCCATCAGAATTTTCGACGTACAAAGTCCGAAGGGACATAAACACGGTCAGAATATATGATGAAATGCTCCCGTCTGACTTTTTCTGTCAGAAATTCCGCCCATGTGTACGGGGCATAACACTTCCGTCGGATTTTTTCCGAAACTGGTGTTGCATACACACGGTCGGACAAAGTTGTCGGAAAATCCGATCATTCTAAATGTGGTGACGTTCGTTGCGTATGACGGAACTACGTAGAGGCTAGTAGCCAATAGCTTTGGTCTCATAGTTTGATCTGAGCATGCGTGGCACTTTGTCCGTCGGAATTCTCTACACACGATCGGAAAAAGTCCGATCGGTTTTTGTTGTTGAGCAGGATCTCAATTTTTTTCCGTCAGAAATTCCAACGGATAAAGTCAGATGGAGCCCACACACGGGCGGATATTCCAACAACATGGTCCGATCGGACATTTTCCGTCAGAATTTCCGACCGTGTGTACGGAGCATTAGTGTTACCCAATTGCTCACCTGTGCTTTGCCTGCACAGGACCCAACAAAAGGTTTGCTTTAACCTTCCATTTACCCCCATGATATACTTACTTTCCCTTCCTGTTCCCATCATTATGTTCAGAAATGGGGACAGAAGGAAATATTTCCAGGTATGGAAAAGCATGTGACTCACTCTGTTTGACAATGCTGGGCCCATCAGCGTTGTCACAGAGAGAGCAGATTACCCTCTTTAAGTTGTGTCTTCAGCTTGGCGCTACAGTGCCTTGAAAAAGTATTCACACCCCTTGAAATTGTCCACATTTTGTCATGTTGCAACCAAAAACGTAAATGTATTTTATTGGGATTTTATGTGATAGACCAACACAAAGTGGCACATAATTGTGAAGTGGAAGGAAAAATGATAAATGGTTTTAAAATTTTTTTTTTCAAATAAATATGTGAAAAGTGTGGCGTGCATTTGTATTTAGCCCCCTTTACTCTGAAACCCCTAACTAAAATCTAACTAAAATCTAGTGGAAGAAATTGCCTTCAGAAGTCACCTAATTAGAAAATAGAGTCCACCTGTGTGTAATTTCTCAGTAAAATCTCAGTATAAATACATCTGTTCTGTGAAGCCCTCAGTGGTTTGTTAGAAAACCTTAGTAAACAAACAGCCTCATGAAGGCCAAGGAACACACCAGACAGGTCAGGGATACAGTTGTGGAGAAGTTTAAAGCAGAGCTAGGTTATAAAAAAATATCCCAAGGTTTGAACATCTCACGGAGCACTGTTCAATACATTATCCGAAAATGGAAAGAGTATGGCACAACTGCAAACCTACCAAGACATGGCCGTCCACCTAAACCGACAGGTCGGAACAAGGAGAGCATTAATCGGAGAAGCAGCCAAGAGACCCATGGTAGCTCTGGAGAAGCTGCAGAGATCCACAGCTCAGGTGGAAGAATCTGTCCACAGGACAACTATTAGTCGTTCACTCCACAAATCTGACCTTTATGGAAGAGTAGCAAGAAGAAAGCCATTGTTGAAAGAAAGTCATAGGAAGTTCTGTTTGCAGTTTGGGAGAAGCCATTTGGCGGACACAGCAAACATGTGGAAGAAGGTGCTCTGGTCAGATGAGACCAAAATTTAACTTTGTGTGGCGGAAAACTAACACTGCACATCACCCTGAACACTCCATCCCCTCTGTGAAACATGGTGGTGGCAGTATCAGGTTGTGGGGATACTTTTTTTCAGCAGGGACAGGGAAGCTGGTCAGAGTTGAATACAAATGCATGCCAAACTTTTCACATATTTATTTAAAAAAAAAAATTGAAAACCATTTACCATTTTCCTTCCATTTAACAATTATGAACCACTTTGTGTTGGTCTATTACATAAAATCCCAATAAAATCCATTTATGTTTTTGGTTGTAACATGACAAAATGTGAAAAATATCTAGGGGTATGAATACTTTTTCAAGGCACTGTACATGGAGCTTACCTTCACAACAGGCAGCTGAATACAGTGATGGGTGAGCAAAAGAAAAGCATGTCCTGCAGTGGGAGCTGGCCTTAAAGTGAATCTTTTGTCTTGCCTTTCATGAACAAAGCTCAAGGTTACCTTAAACAAACCCCCCAACCAAGCACTGACAACTATTGCTCCACAGTTTCACTAATACTGGCACCTTTACCTGTCCTTCCCTCCAACATTAAACCTTAACCCAACTGTTAACAGAACCTTCTAACCCCAACTTTAACTTGGCCTTTAACCTTCTTCCTAAGGTTTACAACCCCAGACATTAACATTGCTCTAATACTTACCTTACTCTAGGGCACAAAGCCAACAGTCCAGCACCATAATTGAATGATCCATACCTGGAGGAGGTGGGTTGCCATCTAGATAAAGGAAGGCCCGTAGGTGTGGTGTATCTGGATTTTGCAAAAGCATTTGACACAGTTCCCCATAAACGTTTACTGTACAAAATAAGGTCCGTTGGCATGGACCATAGGGTGAGTACATGGATTGAAAACTGACAAGGGCGAGTTCAGAGGGTGGTGATAAATGGGGAATACTCGGAATGGTCAGGGGTGGGTTGTGGGGTCCCCGAGGTTCTGTGCTGGGACCAATCCTATTTAATTTGTTCATAAATGACCTGGAGAATGGGGTAAACAGTTACATCTCTGTATTTGCGGGCGATACTAAGCTAAGCAGGGCAATAACTTCTCTGCAGGATGTGGAAACCTTGCAAGAAGATCTGAACAAATTAATGGGGTGAGCAACTACATGGCAAATGAGGTTTAATGTAGAAAAATTTAAAATAATGTATTTGGGTGGCAAAAATATGAATGCAATCTATACACTGGGGGGAGAACCTCTGGGGGAATCTAGGATGGAAAAGGACCTGGGGGTCCTAGTAGATGATAGGCTCGGTAATGGCATGCGATGCCAACCTGCTGCTAACAAAGCAAACAGAATATTGGCATGCATTAAAAAAGGGATTAACTCCAGAGATAAAGCGAGAATTCTCCCGATCTTCAAGACTCTGGTCCGGCCGCACCTGGAGTATGCTGTCCAGTTCTGGGCACCAGTCTTCAGGAAGGATGTACTGGAAATGGAGCGAGTACAAAGAAGGGCAACAAAGCTAATAAAGGGTCTGGAGGATATTCGTTATGAGGAAAGGTTGCGAGCACTGAACTTATTCTCTCTGGAGAGGAGACGCTTGAGAGGGGATATGATTTCAATTTACAAATACCGTACTGGTGACCCCACAATAGGGATAAACCTTTTTTCCGGAAGGGAGTTTAACAAGACACATGGCCACTCATTAAAATTAGAAGAAAAGAGGTTTAACCTTAAACTACGTAGAGGGTTCTTTACTGTAAGAGCGTAAAGGATGTGGAATTCGCTTCCACAGGCGGTGGTCTCAGCGGGGGGGCATTGATAGTTTCAAAAAACTATTAGATAAGCGCCTGAACGACCGCAACGTACAGGGATATACAATGTAATACTGACATATAATCACACACATAGGTTGGACTTGATGGACTTGTGTCTGTTTTCAACCTCACCTACTATCTAACTATTAGCCTTGGAGCCGCCATTTTTCTGCTCTGGCACACTCACTCTCTCTCCCATATATTCTAGAGGTGAGATCTCTGTGCTTGATATTGCATATATTCAAATGAAAGGTATCAGCCTAGGCCATCTACCTTTTAATGTTTTTGGTCAAATGTGAACTTTAACTTCACTTTATTTGCTGAAACCGAACAGTAAACTTTGTTCTGGAAAAAATATACAGTACAAGAAGGGTGATGCGTTACAGATCTTGAAGGTACTCGGTGAGGTCAGAGGTGAAATAATTTAGGATCAATTCTGTCTTGCATGCAAATTCCCCATACCGCCAGCATTAGCATTAAGGCAAAACAATGTCTTTTCTCATCTATGGAACAGAACGCAGTCACGGCAGCCATTCCGTGCACATTCTCTGTTTTCTGTCCTGCATCACGTTATTTGTGTTTGAAACGCCCGTATCAGATAGCACTTCACACAGAGGGCTGCCATCCTATATGCAAATTGTGTCATTTCCCAGGAGGCCTTGCCGCCCGCTGGAGATCCATTTGTGAGATGGGCCTAATTTAAACAGTATGTTTATATACGTATACAAAAGAGGCCTGTTACCATACACAATATCAGTGCTTACTGCACAAATATACAAAGTGTCCTGCTATGGCTTACTCCTGATATCGTTAGACACCCAACAAGATGGATTCCCACAATGCACTTCATTTTTCAGGTCTACTCTACAGCTCATTAACATATGCTTAGATTTGTAAGCAGCTTTAGTTTACATAGATGTGATTGACTGTTTCACTAAAATTCATTCCGAAACTCGTAATTATTTAAATAACATAAAACTGTTGTTTTAATGCTCATATTTTATATCACTTGAAACACTATGTTACTGTAAGTAATATTCAATCTCTTGAGTTGACAAAAAGTTAATTTGTACAACATCAGAATTATGAATAGAGAAGACAGAATTAATTCTTCAAGTTTAAGAACTGACCTGAATTAGGCCAATTCGCAATCAGGGATTTGTAACTTTTGACAATCTGCAAAAGTTCTCTGCCATTTCACATTGGGACGTCGTCCGTTGAGTGTGCCGTGCTATCTTGCAGCCCTCCTGTGTGTTTTGCCAGATACAGCAAGGGAATGGTCTGTCCTAAATGAAAGAGGAATTATAATTAAAAACATAGTGTACAATGAGAGATTCTCATTTTTTTGTCCTCTTTTTCATGCTGGGCCGTTGACATCTCTGAGCATGTACGTAGAATATCTGAATTTATAGACAGCTGTTTGTACTAGTTTGAAATTCTGTATAATGACTGCACTGGGTCAAACGAGGCATCCTTAGATTCCAGAAGAACAGATTTCATTTTTCATGAAACATCTTGTCAGATCTTTTTTTCCTGAATATAAAGATGTTAAATAAATAGATTTCTTCTTGTGTTTCCAAATTTTTTAAGGCTTTCAAGTTGGATCTCTATAGTGTGGTCTAGCTTTATTTTTTCCCTACTACCAGTAAGATATGCTGGGAAAGAGGGACGATGCTGCATGTGTTTTGGTCTTGTCCTCAGCTGACAACCTTCTGGACCGCAGTTCGTACTGTATCCCAAAGGTTTACCGAATTCCAGATCCCGGATGATCTGGCTTTTTTCCTACTCCATGTATCCTCCCTAACCTCCAAAAGGTATAAGAAATCCATATTGCGCCACCTAACTAATGCAGCTAAATCATGCATTCCATTACTTTGGAAACAGCAATGTCCACCGACTGCGGCAATGTGGCTGCGGAAAGTGGAAGACATAAACAAAATGGAAGATCTGATACTGACAGCTCAGGATAAACAAGAAACATATAGGAAAACCTGGTCCCTCTGGAACATGTTCATACTTTCAGAGGAAGGAAAATCCTTACTCGGGACCTGAACTAATATATATACATGTACCCTAGAAATTCTACATCTGGCTCATCCCCAGCGCATCAAGACCTATTCAAACGCCTCTAGCTCCCCTACCCCTCCTCCCCTCCCTCCACCCCCTTTTCCTTTCCTATCTAGCCTAATTCTCTCTTTTCTATCTCTACATTTCAATAAGCGACCTCTTGATCTACCTCAATACAACTTGCCTGAAAAGTTTATGTTTGTTCCCAAGAATACAAAACCAGAAGACAATTCTAAACACCTTTGATGGATGATCTCAAGTTTTACATTAGTTGTTATAAGCTGTACTGTCAAAAATTAAGACATGATATCGGGAGGCTGCGACCTCTACTGTGAACTTATGTTTGTATGTTTGTTGGGCTTCTGCCCCTTTCCTTTTTTCTTTTAAAACTCAATAAAATGTATATTTGAAAAAAAAAAAAAAGATATGCTGGGAAGCGGAGATACTTTACCATTTAGACATTGCGGCACCATTCACACCTGGCAGTATTGGAGCTCGAAGCTCTTTTTTTTACTTTGGTCAATATTTTTCAATCTTTCATCTTTGGGCAAAATTTTTGTTCCCCATGCAGTGCAGGCACAGCCCCACTGCTTGTTTTTTTCTAGGGGTGAGCATACTCGCTTGGTCCGCTGATCCTCTGGAAAAGCACGCTCTCCCATGGCCCAGTGGTGGGCTGTTCCTGTCTATGGAGCATGCTGACATCAGGAACAGTCCGTTTTAAGACCACTGGAGCTTGGGAGGTGCCGGACTGGTCTTGTGGGGGGGAGGATCGGCAGGTCAGGTAAGTATATCTCCCCTCTCCTCTCTCCTAGAACAAAACTAGCAGTTAACCCATGCAATGGGGCTGCGTGAATTTTAAATTTTTTTGCCCAGAGTTAACTTTATTTGAAGTGTCACAAAGTGGGACTTTATTCAAGTCTCTGCGAAGCAGCGCGGTGAGCTGCACTGCTGTGTGTTGACATGCGGTGCTTTCCTGTGCGCTGCAATAAATTGCTAAATGTTTGCAATTTACCACAGCTCACCACACATCCCAGTTGTGTTGCAGTGTGAACTGGGCACATAGAAAACAGCAATTTTTTATGTGCCCTTGCGGTTAATGGCATTTATCTAGTTTGAGAAACTAGTACCAGTCACTGTACTATGTGTGACTGAGCCCTGAGGCACATAAGCAGGTACTATGGGGAGAAACCCCTTTCATCTTGACGTATCTCTTTTTTTATTTTGCTGACTCAGCTTAGCTGCAGCATTAGCAACCATGTCGTGATTTTTATATATATGCGCAAACTGTTGGCGCTATTGAAAACCTGTATAATAATAATAATAATATATGCTAGTGCATGGGGCTGCAGGTTACAGTGACCGAGCACTTCCTTTTCGGTCATATGGATATCCTTTTCAAGGCTGCTTAGTCACAACAGAGACCAAGCTGCTGACAGTGTTGGGAACATGCAGCCTGCAGTGCAGACAGCCTTTCCCCAGGTACACCAGTGCCTCGTAGTCAGTGACCCATGTGAGCCATTATATAGTTAGCTTCTCCCTGGTCAGACCTACAACCAGTGCCTGTCAGAAAGGAGTCTTCCAGCAGCAACTTGATATGCTGGGAGATGCATGTGACCGAATTCTATAGGCCGGTGGTTCTCAACCCTGTCCCCAAGTAAGCCCAACAGGCCATGTTTTGGGAATTTCTCTTAGATACAATAGCTGTCCAAAATACCAAGCCATTGACTCTGATTTGAAGTACCTGTGCAAGATAAAGGAAAACCTGCAAACATGGCCTGTTGGGGGTACTTGAGGACAGGGTTGAGAACCACTGCCATAGGCCACAAAGGAGATTCACCTTTCACCATGCCCATAGGAAAATTTGCCTTTCACCATGGCCACCAATCAATGTGGCACAATGTAAAAATTTGCATAGTACACTTTCTTTAGCTCACAGACATTTTTCCTTTCAGTGAAAGAGACAACTAGCAGTAGCTGCCTCCTAGGTCACTAGTTTCCAGCCCACCCCTGTATTTTAGGGATTGCTTTCCTCTCATAAGCATTCCGTATGATGTCCTGAGGGGTGGAGCTGCTACACACAGAGAAAGGTTATAGGGGGAATTAATTTTAATATTTACAACACTTTTCTGCTACAATGGTCCCTTTTAAAAAAAGTCTCCACCAGATTCAAAAAGCCTTGCTGCCTGTTTCCGTAGCTTTACCGACCCATGTGGCAAATTCATGTAGTTCTTAATAGTTCCATGGCTGCACTGTGTTCAAAAAGAATTACCCCCGAGGGAGGGTCCTCAGCTGCACTGAGGATGAAGTGTCTGTATGGATGCGGTGCTTGCCCCAAATTCATGGTCTGTACTTCCAACAGGTACATGAATTTGTCAACTTTATCGACATTTGTCACGCAGAGGCACAAGGGAATTCTAAAGAGTTTTGTAGACATTCTTTATATCCCAGTGTATTGGTAACAGTTAGGCTCCATTCACACCAGCCCCACACGAAAACATTGCTGGTGTCCATTGTGTAGAGTAGACATGTGCGCCGTCAATAAATTTGTTTTGTTTCGCTCCGTTCCCTTTCGTATTAGCCGTTAATTCGTATTTTGCAATTCGTGTCCGAAATTCAATTTGGATTCGTACCAAATACGAATTTTCGTTAGGTTTGTTAACTTTTTGTAACAATTACAAACGTTAGTTATGATGAATTTATCATTATGAGGGGCTCCCACCATCCCTGTGCTGTGCTCATTGAGGGGCTCCCACCATCCCTGTGCTGTGCTCGATGAGGGGCTCCCACCATCCCTGTGCTGTGCTCATTGAGGGGCTCCCACCATCCCTGTGCTGTGCTCGATGAGGGGCTCCCACCATCCCTGTGCTGTGCTCATTGAGGGGCTCCCACCATCCCTTTGTTGACTTCCTGGGTTTTTAACTTCATCATAACGAATAATCGTAATTAACGAACATTCTTAGTTTGTCCGACTCTGAATCTCCCATCGACTACCAGTACCAGTCTCCCACTCCCATATTAAAAAAGGTAATTTTGCCAACCTTCATTCAGCAGCAGAAGAAAACCTCTGATTGGTCAACAAAACACGTTGTAACGGAATTTGGATCCGAAATTCGTAAACGAAATTTCGTATTTCATCCAAAATTCGGAAGCATAGCAATTCATATTTCGGATCCTCCCGAATGTACGAATTTACGTAAATTCGTACGAATTTCGTAAATTCGTACGAAACTAATCGCACATGTCTAGTGTAGATGCAATAAGGAGTACACCACTGTTACTGTACATCACACATTATTGAGACATCACAAAATGACACATACTCTATGTGCTGCAGTGCACTGTGAGGTGGTGGAGTGGCATGTGGTGTGGTGAGTAAAAAGGCAATATGTTTGCATTCCTTTGCACAGCAGCTCTCCACAGCGTTGTGGTGTGAACAGGGCACATATCAAATATTCTATTTTGCCCTAGGATTGAGCCTGCCTTGATCTGTGTAGATCAACACAGCTCAAAACAGTTGGTGTGAGCCAGCCCTCATAGGTCCCCAGACATACAATACGTATGATAAATGTGAAGGTCTGTAGGGTTGTGTCAGAACGTAGTGACTCTTGCTGCATCTTTTCTTTACATCCTGCTTAGATGTAAATGAGTTGAAAAGTTCTATAAAGAAAAATAAAGCACAGCCACTTTCATCGTATTAATTCAGTTTGTGTTGGAACATCTACCACTGTCTCGGGTCTTTAGTGTTTACAGTTTCCTACCATTGGGCCAATAATGGTATCCGAACCCCACCAAACAGACCAAATGACTATCATTATTATTTAATTATGTGCTCAGCATTTCATGTTGGAGAATAACTTCCATACAAAGCAATGCTTTCACCACATTCAATGAATCATTGTGGGAAAGCTCCTGGGGTCATTTGCCTGAGAACAGGGTTGGGTACTTCGTGCTTCTTTGATACACACTTCAAGGAGCCCCAAATGTCGTGCTGTTGGACAAACCGTGGTGCCTATGATGCCGTCACCCACTGAGACAGTGTCTTTCAGACTGTGCCGTTAGCAATGGAGTGGTTTTCATTAAGCCCCTTTATAACAAGTCCAGCCGATCCCTAAAAGGGAATTCCTTCCATTAAACACTTCTGTGAAGAACAATATGTGCAGGAAAACAATGAAGTTGCAATTAAGAGAACCTGTTGTGTTCAGTATAATAGAAGAGGTCTAGTGCAATGGATAATCTGGCAAAACATGACCAGGTATCAAGATTCTACTGCTTTAGGTGAATAAGTAATGTTGTTTCTTACAGGCTTCCATCCCTTTGTCACCTAGCATGTTGCATGATTATTCTAATTAGCTAAATTTTATTGCCTAATTTTATTTGCAAAGCTGTATTCATTGGCAGCCATGAGGTTATATTTTTGGATGTGACAGAAGACCTAACATTTCCCTTCCAGTGTTTTTGCCAGTACTGGTCATTCTAACCTCAACTCGAACATCTCTTTTCATTCAATGTTTGCACATAACGTTTATGATCTAGTTCAGAGAAAAAGTCAATGCAATAATTGTGATGTGAAAAGTTAGTTGTGTCTGATTTATGTTTTTTGTATGTATCGTTGTAAAGAAAAAAACATTCCTTTATGTTTTAGACATGCAATGGGAAATTAAGTCATGCAATCCTATGCTTTTTTGTGGGAACAAGACACCCCAATACCCAGCTTACACTATGTAGTTTGCTTCAACCACAGCTCCTCCAGGACCATTTTACATGATTTTCAGAGGTACCGTAGTTGCTTTCACCTTGTGTGGAGGTTTTTTTTTTTTTTTCAACCTTGGAGAAGGCACTGTTTCAGCTCAATGTCATAAAAAAACAAGCAGCCGCACATAGCCTGACAGTAGGTAAGGTTGTAGGTCAACACCAAACTTTTTCATTGGCAAGTGGGCAGCAATACAAGCAGTCGTCAGCCAATGACTATACAGTATAACATATAAGTTCAGTGCAAGAAGAATTTCTTAGAAATTACAAGAAAATTGTAGCACTGCGGTTATTTAATCTGTTATTTTGTACATGCCAGAAGCTAGTAATTGTAAGGTAATTTTACACTGTGTTCTTTGGAGGGAAAGTCAATCCTATGCCAGGGTGACTTGCCTGGAAAGTTATTCCTAATTCTACTCATCTCAGTAACAAATTCTTTTTAATCTCATTGGTGTTTCACACTTTCTCCAGTTTTGTTTTCTTATCAATTTTTTAGGGCCATAATGCTTGCTGGTTGGTTTCCAAAGCTTGTTCTTGAAACTCTCCCGATTCACAGTGTTTGCATTTTTTTTTTCCAACAGGTAAGGTTTTTTTTAAATAAATTTTGTCAATTTGTAAAAAATATAAGCACAAAGGCAAAAATAAAGAAAATTCATAACAGAAAAACACCACATAGACTAACATGGAGCGGCCATCAGATCCGCCGTCAAAACTGACAGGCGGATCTGAACGGTCCGATCGTGTGAAAGGGGCCTAAAGCAAAATTTCCGTAATAAATAACGTATGAGTGAAATTACTCAAATATGCTGTACAGCCTAATAAAAGGTGTGTGGTAGCAGTAGGTGTCCTGTGTGGGGCTTTCTTGGTCAGAATGAATGGGTAAAAGTAAATCTGTAGTTGAGAAATAGACATGAGACAAAAGGAAACAGGGGAAAAGTCCTCTAATGCTGCGTACACACGAGCGGAAATTCGGCCAGCAAAAGACCGATGAGAGCGTTTGATCAGAAAATGCGACCGTGTGTATGCTCCATCGGACTTTTGCTGGCAGAATTGCCTCAGTTTTTTACTAGTTTCCTAGGTGGTTGAACATCTTTTCCTCAGCTCTGCTAAACAACTTTATTTTTACTAGCTTATTTATCTTTCATTTTTTTCAATCAGATACTCGGTACACATAAGATATTTTGTTTTTCAGCGTCTTCAATCAAGACTTAAATTACACTTCTTGAGCTAGCCTCTACACAGCTATGCAGCTATCCAAATTGGTGTATCATCAGCTACAGCTTTGGCGCTGTATGCTGTGACCTTAAAGCTCTGCTTTGTGGTGCTTTCCGGACCATTGTGTATTGTGTTAGTTAGCTGGAGAGCTCTCTCAAGGTCTAGAGCCATGGCACAGCCTCTGGCTTGACCAAGTCTCTGAGGAGTCATCTAGTGATTAGGGCTGGTTGGGTTGAAGGACCAGGAGCTACCTCACAACTGGTATCTTTGGCCAGCTGGTCAATTGGATGTCGGCGGCAGGAGGGGAGACTTCTCCCGCTGCTTGTAAAAGCATTTCAGTGGCTAGTTAGCCACTCGGATTGTTTTTACAAGAGAGCTGACCATCAGCTCTAAACCCTGCTGCTTACCCGCAGTACAGCTAAATGTAAAAAAAAAAAAAAAAAAAAAACTTCCTGCCCAGTGCCTGGAATTGCATGTCGGGCGATAAGAATTGAACTTGCCTCTACTGGAAACATGCTGCCCCACACCAAGTAAAAAATTGCTTATCAGAAAGTTTAAAAGTCCCGCACCAGAGCCCAATTATAAAGTAAAAATATAAAACGTAGAGCTTTTTTTTTTTTATAGAGCCCTTTCACACTGAAAACGCCCGGGCGTCAGCGGTAAAGCAGCGCTATTTCTAGCACTGCTTTACCGTCGTTTTAGCAGCGCTATTCGGCCTATAGCGGGGCAGATTTAACCCCCGCTAGCGGCCGAAAAAGGGTTAAATCTGCCCGCAAAACACTGCTGCAGCGGCACTTTGCCAGCGGTTCAAATTGATTTCAATGTGGAGGAGCGGTGTATTCACCGCTCCTACACCACTGCAAAAAAGCTGCTGGCAGGACTTTTTGTGACGCCCTGCCAGCGTAGTGCCCCAGTGTGAAAGCACTCAGGCTTTCACACTGGGTTTGCAGCTGAGGCTTTTTTCCGGCGATATGCAGGCGCTATTTTTAGCTCTGTAGCGCCTAAAAACACCTCCAGTGTGAAAGGGGTCTTAAATATTGTTGTCACTTTCTAAGTAGAGACTTGACTTCCCTGACTTTGAAGCTAAACCCCACCCACTCATCATCCCCCTCTCCAGTGAGTGCTCCACAGTGGCCAAAGAGGTCACTGCAATTGTATTGGATCACAAGGGTGGGCGGAGCTCTGGGGGTGAGGATCAGTACTGAAGTTGTGGAAGTCAATATTTTAGTGGCAAAGGGAAGCAAGGATCCAAGGGGTGCTATTTACCAGGCAGGAGTTTTACATTTTAAAAGTTTAAAATGGCCGATAGGTTCCCTTTAAACCTAAACTGTATTAATATTGAGTTATAATGTTTCTAAGTTCAGAGAAGAGAGGAGACTTGTTCAGTTTTATGTTTAGCGGAGAATTCATTGACTTACTGGCAGCTGTGTTTATTACAAGGTATGAAGTTGGAAACCTCTGTTGACATGCCTTTGCTAAAGGACTGTGGTCTCCTCTTCCCAATGCATGTCTGTGTTTGCAGATGTACAAATTGTTTTATTGATAGTAGACAGACTAAAAGTGTTCTGTAAACCTGTGATGTAGTCACAGTGGGCCAATGTACTGGAACATTGCTCTCTTAGCTCAGGAGAAACTGTAGTAAAAGCTTTTCTCAGTGGGCAGACTGGCCCAATTGTGAGCTTCCCATATACATAAGATGGTTTTCCAATTCAGCTGAATGAAGCTGTTGCTATCTCATATCTGTAGATAATTAGGAGATCGATGCTTGTTCTGGCAGATATGTAGGGGGGCAGTCTTTGACCTCTGTAGACACTACGTGGTGAAACGTGGGAGAGGAAACGATTTCCAGAAATTGATTTTTTTTAGCCATCTCTTCTTGTTATCCTGAGATAAATCAGAGACATGGATGAGTTATAGTAAGCTGTATTAAAACGTGTCAGAATGAATTGTTAAAGAATATGTAAACCCAGTCATTAATATCTATTATATAGGCTTTAACCACATACCCACTGGGCAGTTAAACCCCCTTCCTAACCAGACCAATTTTCAGCTTTCGGTGCTCTCACACTTTGAATGACAATTACTCCGTCATGCAACACTGTACCCAAATGAATTTTGTGTCCTTTTTTTCACACAAATGGAGCTTTCTTTTGGTGGTATTTAATCACCGCTGGGTTTTTTATTTTTTGCGCTATAAATCAAAAAATACTGAAAATTCGGTAAAAAATAAATAAAAATTCTTTGTTTCTATTAAAAATGATTGCAGAGTATTGGCAGAGTATTGGCGAGTATTGGCAGAGTATTACAGTGTTGCACAGTGGTGGCAGAGCATTGCACAGTGGTGGCAGAGCGTTGCACAGTGGTGGCAGAGCGTTGCACAGTGGTGGCAGAGCGTTGCACAGTGGTTGCAGAGCGTTGCACAGTGGTGGCAGAGCGTTGCACAGTGGTGGCAGAGTATTGCACAGTGGTGGCAGAGCATTGCACAGTGGTTGCAGAGCGTTGCACAGTGGTGGCAGAGTGTTGCACAGTGGTGGCAGAGCGTTGCACAGTGGTTGCAGAGCGTTGCACAGTGGTGGCAGAGCGTTGCACAGTGGGGGCAGAGCATTGCACAGTGAAGGCAGAGTATTGCACAGTGGTTGCAGAGCATTGCAGTGGTGGCAGAGCATTGCACAGTGGTGGCAGAGTATTGCACAGTGGGGGCAGAGCATTGCACAGTGGGGGCAGAGCATTGCACAGTGGTGGCAGAGTATTGCACAGTGGTGGCAGAGCATTGCACAGTGGGGGCAGAGCATTGCACAGTGGTGGCAGAGCATTGCACAGTGGTGGCAGAGCATTGCAGTGGTGGCAGAGCATTGCACAGTGGGGGCAGAGCATTGCACAGTGGGGGCAGAGCATTGCACAGTGGTGGCAGAGCATTGCAGTGGTGGCAGAGCATTGCACAGTGGGGGCAGAGCATTGCACAGTGGGGGCAGAGCATTGCACAGTGGTGGCAGAGCATTGCACAGTGGGGGCAGAGCATTGCACAGTGGTGGCAGAGCATTGCACAGTGGTGGCAGAGCATTACACAGTGATTGCAGAGCATTGCACAGTGGTGGCAGTGTATTGGCCAGCGCTGTGGGCACTACACATCCAGCCCACAGCGCTGGCCCCATCTCTCCCCCTCTCCGCTTCTCCCCTCTCTGTACCGATCGGTACAGAGAGGGGAGGGAGGAACCGGCGTCATGACGTGACGCCGGTTTGTGTACATGTGATCGCTCCGTCATTTGACGGAGCGATCACGTGGTAAACGGCCGCTATCAGCGGCTGTTTACCGTGATCCGTGATGCGCCGGGTCCTCGGGACCCGGCGGTCACGGATGTTCCCGAGTGCGCGCCCCAGGGGGCGCGCGGGAGCATGTTTCTGGGAGGACGTCCGTAGGACGTCCACTTAGAACAAGCCGACCGCGCTGTGGCCGTCTTTCGACTATAGCGCGGTCGGCATGTGGTTAAAGCGGTTCTGCACCCATTTCATTTAGTAAATCTCTTTGCCTTCCAAATCAGGCAAAGAGTACTAAATGAAATGTTTTTTTTTTTTTTTTTTTTTTTTACTTACCTTGTAATTGAAGACTTCCGGTCTTCTCTCTCTGCGGCGGCGGGCGGGGTCTCTGCGTCGATCGTCGTCACGGCGCACTGTCTCCTGGGATCTGGTGTCATTGATCCCAGGAGTCAGTGCGGGCATCTTCCGAAATCTCGCGAGATTTCGGCCACATCTTCCGAAATCTCCCGAGATTTCGGCCACATCTGCCGAAATCTCGTGAGATGTCGGCAGATGTGCCGTTACTGCGCACGCGCGAGTAACGGCGGTGCATGCTGGGCCATCTAAAGTTCCTGTGGGTGTTTCACATGCCCACAGGCAAGATGGCCCCCAGCACTAAAGAAGAAGACGAGGAACTTCATCGGACGAAAACCGGCGGCGATCGAGATGGAAGATGGAACAGGTGAGTCCCCTAATAAAGGTAAGCATACTTTATATTACGTCCTAAAAAAAAAATTTTTTTTTTACAGAGTGCAGAACCGCTTTAACATGTTAATGTTTTTCAAAAGTAATTTTAATCTTTTGATCCTGCCGTTTAGATCCATGTTTGGGCACTTCCAGTTATAATATACTGTAAACCTCTTTTCTTATTATCACAGTTGTGCTCCTGCATTATCACCCTACCACATAGGCTTCTGATGGAAAGTACAGTTGACAGTTTCATAAATGTTTGCAGGCATGGTTCACTGTTGTTCCTATTAGGAAACCTTTCCTGACAAGCTGGGGGGGGGGGATGGACGCAAGGACGTGAAGACGTGCTTCACCTCGTGGAGGGAGTGTCCTGACCCAAGACCCATGAAACATCCGACGGCCAGAGCGGGACGGGAGCGCGCAGAGTGAGAGACTGCGTGACCCCCGTAAATGATTCCCGCAGTAAGCAGACACCGCGCCGACCAGCTGGCGTCCCCGGAGGCAACGGCCCATTGAAGATACCGACGCTCCTAGGAAGATAGGAGACGCCGCAGGACCGCTGCGGATGCTTCTTACCTTCCCCTGGCCCGCTCCTTCTTCCGTGTTACTACCCTCCTCTCCCTTGGATGCCATATACCGAAGGTAGATATTAAAAAACATAGTAATGCAACGCTAAGGAAACCACACAGAACCCCTGCCCAGGATCATCTTTCAACAAGGGTAAGTCCCCACTAGAGGGGAGCAATCTGCTCACCGCTTGATGACATGAAAAGCGTTTCAACGGAGGGGGTGAGTGCTAATTCATTTTTCTCATAGTCTATGCAATTAAAGGCTGGTACATATTAGTGGAAACCTAGGGGGAATTTAAATGAAAGCCATTCGAAAAACAAGACATAACTGGGACTCTGACAGTAGTTAAAAGGACTGCAGTTGGGACGGAGTTATGTGAGAGAGGGGAGAGAAGACAAAAGGTAAATTTGGAAGTATATTTAAGGCTACAGCTGGTAATTTCGAAAGAAAAACTCTATAGAACACCTACTGAATATACCTTCACCCCACATATCCCGCCGATCAATTGATTCATTCTTAATTACCCTCATAAATAATGGAGGTAATGATATCATCATGGCTACAAGGGATATAATGTAAAAACTTCTTCAAGCACTGAAACGAATGGTAACGGAGAATTTTATGCATAAGAACTATAAACGAGTATAAGACACTTACAAGCGACATTCTGCGATATCCTGAGAATCTAAGTGTGATCATTATGTTTCTTATTTTGTGGAAGACCTATAATAGAATACTCCTTTACTTTTTTTTTTTTTTGGGGGGGTGAATCGGTCATAAGACACAGGGAATCTAAAATACCTAGATATCTAAGACCCAAACACAGATGATGTTATAGATGTACATAGCGTTGGTTGATTTAAAGGAGTTTCTCCCTGGCCGCACTATCTTGAATTCGCCCTTTATTCTATTTACTTTGTCTACTGATTCCCCTATTTCTTTACTGTCCTGTCTCCCATCCCTAGTGAAAAACAAACTATGGTAAAATCATTGACCCAGAGATGTTGAATCTCAGCAGGGGGAATATAAACCTCAGGCTTCAACATATATAGGGACCTGAAACGGAGGGAAGGATTGGGGAAAACGGTTCCAGAGACTATATACCGAACTGATAATCATTAACTTTTTTTTTTTTTTTTTTTTTTTTTTAGAAGAGGGGAGGAGAATAGGGGGGCCACAATATCTATTATTTATACTCATAGAAACTACTCAGAAAAATTTCCTAGATAACTCTCTCGGAGGGGAGGAAGAGAGAAGCAGGTAAAAAAGAGAAAAACTTGATAAAGCCAGAACATAAATTTATTAGCTTAAATCTTTGAGAGAATTAGAGTATGGCCTAGACAGTCTAATCTATGGCTCACTACATGCCTTGAATTCCTTTCAAAAAGGACATCCTGGGTGAAAATATTTTTTTTTTTCCTTAAAATAAGGAAATTAGTATGAAAGGCAAGTCTACTAAAGGAGGCGAACCCAAAACTCCCAAAGACAAAGTAAATACGAGCACAATCAAACATTATATGGTAAAAGGTCTGAGCCCTAAAAGCCCAGGCCCAGAAAAACAACAAATGAGTAAACAAGCTAAAAAGAAAGATACAAATAAAAGAAAAGAAGAAACGGCCGAAGCCCTGGCGGAAGTAACTCTGGAATCCGAGATGGATAGAAGTTCCCCCGGAAGAACAAGCTATGAATCCCCAGATGCCAACTAAAACAGAAATGTCAGAGATGCTACTCAGAATGGAAAATTCAATCAAAAAGGATATCTCAGCACTCCGGTCAGACCTAGGTCATTTGTTAAACCGTATAGAGGATATTGAGAACAAGACAGATACCCATACTCAAGAGATGACCAGGATACAAGAACAACTAAGAGAAACAAAGCTGAACCAAAGGAGATTGAACCACAAACTAGAGGAATATGAGAACCAAAACAGAAAACAGAATCTGAGGATATGCGCATTCGCAGAAGTAAATGGTGACGATCTCAGGAAATCAATAAAAGAGATTCTTAATCCTGTCTGGAATAAGGGCCCTGAAAGGGAGCTGAAAATAGACAGGATATATCGAGTAAGGAAACCCCAACATATTCCAACAGAAAGTCCTAGAGATATCCTGGTAAAATTTCAGTACTATGAAGATAAGGCGGCAATATGGAGTAACCTCAGAGGAAAACCCCCATTGAAAATCAACGGGACAGAATTACAAATTTACCTAGACCTGGCCCCGGAGACTTTGGCCAGGAGACGATTACTTAGACCACTTTTGAACCAAATGAGAGCAGTAGACGTCAAATATACCTGGGGATTCCTGGCCTGCTTAATAGGCTATAGAGAGGGTAAATCGGCGAAACTCAGATTTCCAGAGGAACTGTCAGAA